>SRSE01001109.1:0-507893 GCA_005024645.1 Planiliza haematocheilus | reverse complement strand
CGAGCAGGAAGGAAGGAGCTCAATCCCTGCGTTTTACTAAATGTGTCAATTTTAGAAACTGCAGCGTGAGATTAAGATTAGAGGAAGAGAATGAAAACAGAGCAGAAGACAGAGGAGGGACGTGTTAGTGTGTTGTTTGGGACGGCGGCTAGCTCTCGCTCCCATTCAGGCTCAAGTGTAAAGCATGCAGAAGAGACATATAGACGAAAGGGAAAAGAAAGGAAGCAGTTTGAGCAGTTTTTTTATATTTTTTTGATTTAAAAAGCAGCCGAAGAACCAGTTTGAGAGTCTTAAGGTGTCATAAATATGGTTAGCCACATCCTGGACCACGTCGCAGGATGAATTTGCAAACTGACAAAATACACATAAGTTTTTCCGATAGAAGTAACTGCTATTGCTAATTTGTCCACTAGTGGTCGCACGGTTTTGGCAGCCCAAGGGGGGCAGAACTGAACCTGAAATTACACTTATGCTGATTGAGAAATTGGAGGTTGCTCATAAAACGTTTTGTCCTTCCTTCATGCAGCTCCTGATCTACGATGAGTTTGACACCGCTTGTGCGTCGACTTCCCGTACGAGGACAGGAAATGATGTCACGCCGGCGTGGGCACAGAAATATCTGGGTGGCTCTTATCGCTGAGTGCTGCAGCGCTGAAGCACCTGCTGCTCTGTCTCCCTCTCAGCCTCAAAAATCACAGCCTTCAGTCGAACCCCACTCCTCCTCCTCCTCCTCCTCCTCCCCCTCCTCCTCCTCCTCCCTCCTCCTCCTTCCGTCCGTCACATGTTATAAGCTGAAGAGCCAGGGCACTGACATGGCCCGACACAGTCGCCGCATCGTTCTCTGGTTCAGGCAGGAAGTCGCCGAGTGCCACAACAGAGGCGAGCCACCTGTTCCTCGCTGGCAGAGGAGAGAGGGTGGATGGAGGATGGAGGGAGTGATGAAAAGAGGAAGGCAGGGGTGAACGACGGGGGATGGAGGGGAGGCAAAGAGGAGATTAAAGGGGAGGAGGGGAGAACAAATGAAAATGCGAGCAAGAGGAAGAAGAAACTGAAGGATGCCACGGTTTAAGAAAGAACGGACTGGAATGAAAGGAAGAGATGGAGATGAGAAAGAGGAGTGGTTGGGTTGAATTAAACGAGTGACGAGGACGAGAGAGAACAACGGGGAAGTTGAGTGGAAGCGGAGACAAAGACGCTAACCCTGAGCCTCGACCTTGTCCTCCGTCCATTCATCACTCCATCTCCTCTTCACATGCTGATGTCTTCCTTTCAGTCACATCCACTTAAAGTCTTTGTGGTCTCCAGAGAAAGGTCAAGCTTTCAACTCACATATTTTTGCATTCAGGTCAAACTTCCTGCTGTAGTTTTGGATAAATACCTGTTCCTTGTCTGATGCTAATAGCGAGAAACACTCTAAGCAGCCCGTACATGTTAGCGGCACCAATGGAAACCAATGACTTCACATAAAGATGGACGAACCTTCTCCAGCTGACGCCATCTTGGCAGCACCTGACTCCACTTTACTACAAGCTAATTTAAAAACGGTAAAATAGGAGGAGCATGAGTGGAGTTGAGAAATAGGGCAGCTAGCAACCCGTGAGGACGTCCACCTGTCACTCAAAGCGGCCACACCCTGAATTACGCAGAACTTTAAGCCGTTGACATCTTTTGTTCTGTCGTCATTAAGGAAGAAATTAGCGTAAGAGGCCAAATCAGTTTTGGCAGCGGGATATGAATGTGTTTATTTTCCTGCGATAAAGTTAAACGTTTTAACATGGAGGTCTGTCGGAAGTAGCCTCTATTGGACAGTTGAGGAACTGCAGCTTAAGTTGACGTTTTATGTAAAAATGTAAAAAAACACAGCTGTTACGATTTCTGTGACTGTGTTTGAAAACTAATGCTAAGCAGAAAGCTCAGCTAAAACTACTGGGGCTAACTTTGAGCCTTGATATAATTTAATTGGACACTTCTTTGAAAATCCTCCAATGTACAGTTGTCACAAATGGGGAAAATTAGCTTTAGCGACCAAAACTGTTTTTGTACCAGGCTGTAAACACGCTTATATTTGCACTAAAGCCGGATGTTTTAACATGGAGGTCTATGGGACTTTGGAGCCAGCCTCTAGTGGACATTTGAGGAACTGCAGCTTTTGGCGCTTAGCATTGGTTTCATTTCTCAACAGGTAGCCGCTTCAAGCAAATATAGCTCTTGCAGCTGTTATCTCTGTGTTTTGACAAGTTTATTCGAGGTGTAAAGTCGAGGTTTCACTTTTGGAGGGAGCCTCAAGTGGACACTAGAGGAACTGCAGCGTAGCGTCAACTTGATTTTCCAGCCCCGTAAGTTGCCGTTTGACGCAAAAAGACACAGATATTACTGTTTCTGTGCATATAATATGCATGTACTCTGGTCATAAATGGAGAAATTAGTAATAGAGACCAAAATAGTTTTTGTAGGAGGCTGTAAACATTTATTTCTGCTATAAAGTTGGACATTTTAACATAAAGTCTATGGGGATTGACTCGGGGGGACTGACTTTAGTGCCAGCCTCTGGTGGACATTTGAGGAACTGCAGATTTTGGCGCAAACCATTGGTTTCATTTCTCTGCAGGTAGCTGCTTCAAGCAAATATAGCTCTTGCTATTTCTATGACTCTGTTTTGACAAGTTTACTTGAGCCGTAGAGTCGAGGTTTCACTTTTGGAGGAAGCCTCAAGTGGACACTAGAGGAACTGCAACCACTGGTTTCGACACATAGCCGCCTGATGCAAATGCCGCTTCTATAACCGTGTGCAGACAAGTTTATTAGAGTATCTTAAGCGTGTCGACTGCACTTCCCAGCCCCGTTACGCTGTGATACGTGTTATTTCTGCTTCTGCGACCGTCTCTGGAGCCGGTTACCGCTCAAACGACGGCACAAAAAAAAACAAAAAACGCTAAAGTCGAGACGACGAGGCTAAATGCGGAGCAGATTTTCACACACGCGAACCAGCAGGCGCGCGTCGTGTCCAAATACGAACACGGTGTAAAATGCAGAAATACACACACTGAATCATAAGTAGAGTATCACCTCTCTCTGTCGCACACACACACACACACACACACACACACACACACACACACACACACACTGCATGTACAGGAAGTGTGCAGGCTGCAGAAGCAACAAAGCCATCGTTTGCATGAGGAACGATGCGGAAGTGAAACTAAAGCTCTTTATTGTGCCGCACTGTAATCAGACTCACCTCTCTCTCTCTCTCTCTCTTTCTTGCACACACACACACATGCACACACACACACACACACACACACACACACACACACACACACACACACACACTGCTTTCCATGCGACCATGTGATTTGAATGCACAAACAAAGAGGCCAGTGGACTTCTGGCCACTTGGAGGAAATGGGAACCAAACTAACTGCTGTTGTCTCGGCAATATTCATATCCCATAATGCCATTCAAATTCTGTCGCCCTGTTATCTCACACACACACACACACACACACACACACACATGAACACACGAGCACACACAGCTGTTCCGTCAGTTCCCTGTGTGTGTATATGTGAATGTAAAAGTCCCTCTCCATGCGACGCTGTCAAGGGCACAGCTTGCATCCGTTTGTGCCGAGAAGCGGTCACCATGGTAACAGAACACTTCCTCTTTACCTCCTCCATCTTTCTCTCTTTCTCTCTTTCCCTGAGTATATTATTTTGTGGGAGTGGAGGTGACTTCCTGGTCTGATTCAGCCGGTGACTCAACGCGCCGAGCTCCCATCCTCGTCCTCCATCCTCATCCTTTTCAGTGTGCTTCTCAGCGGTTGCCATGGCGCCCGCGTCTCCATTTGGCGCCTTGGTTTGGTTTCTGGTTCCTGGGATGGTTTTGTGACGCGGGAGGCCTTTTACCCATCTTGGTTTCTCCTCCCGTGCCTGGCGTCCTGCTGTGTTCTCCCTCTGGTCGTTCTGTTTCTCCTCGTGCGTTCCTCCTCCCTCCGTCACTTTCACCCTCGGCCCACGTGTCAACACGGTCCCGTCTTCGTCTTTGTCCCTCGTCAAGTCGTCTGTGGGATCGCCCCCCGTGGAGGGTGCTTCACGTAGCCTCGTGTCTCCTCGTGCTTTCCTGTTTTTTTCTAGTTCTTGTTTATCTTTTAGTTTCTGGATTTCACCTGTTTTTTTTTTTTGTCTCCAGAAGCATGTGGTCTTGTTTTTCTTTTGGTCCTGTCTCCGTCCTGCTGGTCAGCGCTCTTCTTCTCATCTTGATGCTTTTGGTTATATATAATTATTTAATTATTTTTATTTGTATCTATGTATTTTTATTTATGTATTTTATTCACATTATTATTATTATTATTAATATTAATTAATTCTTATGTCTATATAATTATTTAATTAATTATTTTATTTTTATTTATGTATTTTTATTCACATTATTATTATTATTATTATTATTATTATAACAATAATAATAGAATGTAAAATATAAAATAAAATAAAAGTAACAGGTAACAAATAAATAAATAATAATACATTTTTGAATAAAAATACATATATAAAAATACAAATAATTCATTAAATAATTATATATACTTAAGAATTAAATAATATTAATCATTAATAATAATAATAATAATAATAATTATTATTATTATTATTATTTTTATTATTATTATTAGTAGTAGTAGTATAGGGCCTGTACTTTGTGGCCTTATTAATTAATAATTTTATTTTTTATTTTACATTTTCAATATTTTATTTTTTTGTCACTAATTATCTTCACTCAATTTTATTTTTAGTTTTACTCGTGGTTCTTAATAAAGTTTTTTATGTGCAGCTAAGCAACTGTGACCAAACTGATTCCCTTGGATGAATAAAGTTTAACTCGGTTTCTCTCTTGTGGATCCAGCTCCTAGTTTGAGTTTTGGGATGCAAACGTTTTCTCTACTTTTGAGTTTAATCCTAAAACCTTTCTTTACTGATGAAGCCTCCTGTAGCTGTGCTGCTATAGGCCTAAGCTGCTGGGGGACTTCACATGACCCCCTCTGTCTCTGTCCTCATCCTTGTTTAGATGCTGCACGGATGCTTCATGCAGATGCATCATCTTGTTCCTTCATTGCGGTTTCTTCCGGTTAAAAGGCCGCCGCCTTAGCGCTCGCTCTGGGGGTTTCTGCTTCTGGTGCAGTTTGAATGAATACAATTAATCAGTACAAGACATTAGAGACACGTAAGGAATTAACAGTGTCATGTAAACACTGACGAGCATGAACAGCCGCATTTCCCCGGGACGTGGCATTAATAGGATTGTTAGGGAATAATCCTGAGCTGAACAACCAGAGGTCATGTCTGGTACTGCAGCACACAGCAGCTTCACACTCCTGCAACAGAGACATCTGCACAACAGCTGATCGGAAACCTCAGCCCCCGCCGACCCCAAACATTTCTGATTATGTTTTTAGTTTTATTTGCAAAACTCTCCCTGATTGAAAAGCGATTTCAAGCCAAAATAAAGAGGAGCCGTCACCCGGGGCCTCGCAACAGGAAAACAAAGCGTAGGAAGAAAAAGAGAAAGAAAAAGAAAAGCCGTCTTTTTTTTTTTGTTTTTCTTTGTTTCCCCGTGTCAGGCATTCGTCTTCTAAACACAAACCAAGCAACGAATGTTTAATAGTTTCGGTTTGGTTTACTTAATCCGACATTTAAAATGCACATTAAATTATGTGGACGTGAGCGGAGACAAACCTCCTGCCTCTTTCTATTTATCTGGGCTTTAAGCGTTTAAAGGAGCACATTTCTCATGCAGCTTGTTGTTTTTTTTCTTATTATTTTGCGTTGTTTGCAGCGCAGGGCCGTGCGTTCTCTGTCTAGGCCTTCAGTGACCCCCAACTTTATTTAAAACACCTCTTAATACGATCGCTATCACGCCACTGCTGCAGACAAACACACAGATACGCAATAAAACAGGATGTAGCATGGTAGATGGGTATCTCATATAGAGACATGAATGACATTATTAAAACAAGAAACAATTCACTGCAGCCACCGGCGCCACAAACGTCAAATCCAGCAGCAGTAGCATCGATGTCGTCACAATAAAACGACAAAAATATACATAACAGATGAAAATATGATTCAGTTTAATCACCACGACGAGAAGAAGAGGTTTTCCTCAGCGCCTGTCAACCAACGGTAGCGCTCATAGCTGCTGACCCGAGTGTTTCTCCTGGCTGCGTCAAGCTAGCTAGCTAGCTAGCTAGCTCCAGGGTTGTGCGACCTTTCCTCACGATATCCGGACGTTTCCTTCAAAGTCAGCCATAAAAATGTTTCTCTAAGAAGATCTGCAACCACATGGATAGCCTCTCCTCCTTCCTCCATGGTGGCTTCAACAGATAGCTATCAAAACGTTAGCGTTGTGCAGCTAGTAGCAGTCGCTAGCTTAGCTAAAACGATGACGCAAACTAGAAATGTGATCGGTTAAAGGAACAGCGTCATTACAACGTGTTTCAGTTTTAATTGTGAAGGCTGAGGCAGATTTCTTTGACTCCAGCAACACATGACGGCTGAAATATTATTGGATAAAAGCTTTAATGCTAAGCTACACTGTCGCTAAGAGACGGACAAGACACAAGTCTGTGATTTTGATCAAATTTGGGTCAAAAAGTCACAAAAGACTTTACTTTTCCACGTCTCTTTGAGAATGAGACATGCATCGCGTGAGCCGCTGGTTTTGCTGCACGCGACAACAAACATCTTGAATCAATCCGAAGGGCCCACCACAGTTCAGAGCAGCCGTTGACATTTGTCCCCCTCAGCGTCCTCGCAGCCCACCTGACGACACACAAACGCACGCATGCATGCATGCACTTGACTGCACACCCTCTGCAGACGCTGACGCACATCCTGTGCATGTTTGTGTGAGCGTTGGGCTGCGTGTGCGCGTGCAGCAGCAGCAGCAGTGACACCGCGGAGTTTAAAAGGCCCACGCCATTATGCTCCGAGGCGCCGATAGCGATCTCTGCTTTACATGATCTATTTCTGGGCGCCGCCTGACTGAACCACGCACCGCCGCGCACACATGGTCGCAGGCAGACTCGTGGGTGACAACTACGGGGGGGAAGGAACGATGTGAGAGCGAGACAGACACAGAGAGAAAGAAAAGAAAGAAAGAGGATGTTCGGGTGACATAGTTCATCTCATCCTTGATGCCGAGCCGTCTGTTACGCAGGAAGAGGAAGTGACACCGCTGACACACACACACACACTGAGCCAGGCTTCTCCAGCCATCCGTCATATCCCTACACATCTGAGACGCACACAAAGCAAAAGGCCGGCGCCTCGTCTTCTTCCAGCTTCGCGGCATCTTCACAATTCATCACTGGTCGTCTCATCTGTACCAGAGCAGCCATTTCACGAGTCCTCCTTCATCTATTATCCTCTTTCTGTTTATAGTCTCTGCTGCAAAAGCATTTTTTTTCTCCGTCGACCGGTTTTTCTTTCTTCCACTGCTTCTTTCTGCAACATCTTTCTTTTTCACACATATATATATATATATTTGCAACAGTACGTCCCTGACAGATCCCTGCGTGAAGATCTTTTCAATCTGCTCAGGCATCTTGACCTTTGACCTCCTCATCGACGCTTGCAGCACTGATTACGTCCTCAGAAAGGAGAGCTATTATCCCGCTGACTAATGCACTGCTGGGTTTCCTTGGAGATGGAGCGCGACCTAAACCGTTCTCTCTCTCTATTCCACATTATTTTAAGAGTGGTGTAAGGAAGGCGACGGAACAAGCGCACGGATTAGCTCCACATCGTGTTTTATGACGCCGCCTTGTTTCTTGGTGGCGTCCTGACAGAAGCTAACCGGTTCTCTCTAGGGGATCTAAACGGTCTAAATGGCCGCGATGCTTTATTTACCCCCGTTCACACGCTTAAGACTGGACATTAATGGATCATTAGACTCATTGGAGAAGGAAGAACAGGGTTAAAAACACATCCCTCCAGTTACAGGTGAGTATCTGGTCGCCAACAAACACTAGTCTGCAGGTTTCAGGTGGACAACGCCCACAGATGCGCATTTAAAAACCTCAGTCACAGTCGCAGCCAATCTAGAATCACCAATGAACCTAACCAGCATGTCTTTGGACGGTGGGAGGAAGCTGGAGAACCTGGAGAGAACCCACGCAGACACAGGGAGAACATGCAAACTCCACGGAAAGGTCCTAGTCGGAAGCACTGATGCCTCACAACAAGAAGGTTCTGGTTCCTTTCTGTGTGGAGTCTGCATGTTCTCCCTGTGTCTGTGTGGGTTCTCTCCAGGTTCTCCAGCTTCCTCACACCATCCAAAGACCCGTCCAGGGTGTAGCCCGCCCTGACCCTTCAAAGGACAAGCAGTTACTGAAGATGAATGATTGAATGAATGAATGAAGATCCTGCTGACCCTGGACTAAAGGCCAGCGAGAAGAAAACTGGTCTCCAACAATGATTTAGAATGATCTAAGGTCTGGATCATTGGATCAAGGTGGACTGCTGGATCTAGGGAAGCCTAGTGACAACTGGTTTGTTGACCTCAGCGATCTGGCTGGAGTGTGACGATGCAGGAGATCAGAGAAGTAAGGTGGTGCCCGGCCATTATCGTAAGACTCTTTACAAAGTACAAGTCAAAAGGCAGCCTGTTGCGTTTTGTGCAGCCTGCAGGTAGCGTATTGACGATGAAGTCCAACGTACGAAGAATCACAGTCATCTAGACAGGAGTCAAAACTCAACTCCTCGCCACCCCAAGACGAAGCGTCTCCAAGAAACTCCACAAGTCCAGCTGTCCTAGTTTCAGACGAACCCTGAATGTCTGATTATTTCTGAGCATAAAGTCACATTTTGTTCCCATGCCAGTGCCACCGTTGCCATCCCAACACCGTACCCCACAGCTTCACTTACTCTGACTCAGACCTTGATTATGTTTTTGGTGCAGGGAGCAGAATTAGATCGTTTACCGGAACAGCTTTTAGCGCATACAGTAACGAGGAAAGACGGGAAGTTTCCACGGGGGCGAGCGTTAAAAGCGAGCGCCGTCGCTTTTAAAGACTCAGGCCCGAGGCCGCCAAAGACCGGCCGAGGGGGAGGGAGTAAGTGTTTTCTTTCTTTCCCGTTACAAAGGAATCAGCCATTTTGAAAGGGTGATAACGGTTATTATTCCACAGACGCTCCTTCCTCCTCCCTTCTCGCTCCTCATGGCACTCTGTTTCTGTAGAGGGAGCTCACTTTAATGAATCTTTGGCAGCTGAAGACACTATCTTTACTCATTTCACCCAAATTTAACTTTTAATTCTGCACTTTCAACGCGAATCCCAAACGGCCCAAAGCCGACTTTCATCCACAGCAAACAAACGTCTGTCCACGACACTTCATGCATCCTCAAGTGCAACGTTTCCTGCTCATTTTGTTTTGTTTCCAGGTTTATTTCCTGTTTTGTTACGGCTGCCGGCTACAACCACCTCGCTTCATCCACACACACACACACATAGAGGGTTGTTGGCTTGTAGCTCGTACCTGGTGCGACCGCTTTTGTTCCCCCGGTCCAGTTTATCAAGTCCACAAACCGCCCCTGGGGAAGAAAGAAGGAGAATGATATCACTTTTATGTAAATCCAGCTGCCGTAGACACACTAAGAGCAGGGCGAGGACACATGTGACCAACATGGCTGCCTCCGTGTCACGCCAAGACGTGAATCACAGAATGTCTTTAAATCCTAAAGCATGAAAGGGTTCGTGCAGGTGTCTCCTGGTGCATTTGCTGTTTCTCCTTTCAAACTAACTACTAAAGTAAACATCTAAAGCTTAACATCTCATCAGCAGCATCACAGTCATTCACTCCATGCAAACCAGTCAGTCTAAGTATCACTAGGGTCCACTTTGCAATCGGTAACTTCCGGGAGTCGGTTTCCTGGCAACACAAGATATTTGCGGCAATAAAACGTTTCCGGGTTAGCTCCGGGGGGAGGGGCACGTTCCCGTTCCAGCATCACAACGGCCCCAAACATGAAGCCAGATCCATAAGGAAATAGTTTTTCTGGCTTGACCTCAATCACTGACAACACCTTTTAAAAGCTGCAGGGTTTAATTTATCGAAGTGTCCGCATACTTTTGGACAACTATAAAAGATTGTGGCCGCGTGTTGAACAGATTTAGAGGTCAAAATGTCACGAGATTAAACAGGAAGCAGTTTTGCTTTTTGACAGCGGGAGCGTCAGGGCCGATCCACTTTTTCATTCTCCATCGCCTCGGCGGAATCTGAGAAGTCTGCGATAAAATCCAGCGGCAAACAAACAAAAACAGATGACACCCCGTCTGAGAGACTCAGATCACCGGTGTCAGACGTTTGTCATCCTGATTTTCACTTTACTTTTGTCACTTTTTTCCGTTTTTTCCTAAACCCGCTGGGGTTTCTGTTCAGCTTCTCCCACTGAGATTGGATTTCCTTTCATCCCCTGATACTTGTGAAGTGTTTTTTTGTTTTAATCTTTTGTACAGATATGCAAATAACTCACCCTAAACCCACAGCAGTAACAGCGTCCACATAACTCATAGATAAAACCAGAGACCGGTCTGAGCCGCATGGTTAAACAGATTATTTTTTACCATTGACGTCATTTTTGATGAAAGTCAATGGTAAATGAAGCAGTGATTGAAGGTGATCTTGGAAAAACGACAGCCTGAAACTTTTTTCTACAATAGAAAATTGGGGAAAAATTAGAGGAAGTAAATGGAAAAAGCTATAAATTATATGCAAAATTTAATATGTGAATAAATAAAGATGCATTGCTCAAATATTTGGATGGAGAAAAAAACCCTTAGGAACTTTATATATCATCAACGTTCAAGCTCCTTCCACTTCGATGCCGTCATTTATCGTTTTTTAATTTCTTCACTTTCCCTAAAAGCGTGTCACTGATATTGCCTACATTTCCCAGTATGCATCTGGACATCCCCGACCAGAGCATGCTTCAGCGGCAGCAGGGCTTCACGTACATGTGGAAGACATGAGTGACACACAAAAGTGAGAGTTCCCCTCCGCCGAGAGAAAGTAGGAGTTTTCAAACCGAAAAACTCGGCGGCCGATTTCGCCGACTCTGGTGACGTGTTCTGGTTCTGGTTTCGTTGCCGTGGGCGCATAAAACCCAGTATCTCTCCCGGTATGACTGCAGAGCGTCGGTGCAAAATAGCGGCCGTAAATTCTGAGCTTCAGATCATCAGGGAAATTATTTTTTTTTCTTCTTTTTTTTCTAATCATACCGCACCAGAGCTGCTGGGAATATGATGTCATGCTATGTTCATGAGAACTTCAGTGAATAAGAACAAGGAAACTATTGACTAAATCTAACCTCATTAAATCTCAGGCTGAGTCTGTTTAGTCAGAGTCAAAGTCAAAGTGTCTTATTTGTCTCCTTTGGTCTAATGCGTTCAACACATTCCACTCATGCATCCAGAATGAGTAAAATAAACGCAAATGGTATACTTCACAGACGGCTAGTTGCTGAAATTTAAATTCATGCGCTTGTTTGTTACGCAGTAGACTGATAACAGCTAGTAGGGATGTCCCCATCGGTATCGGGGCCGACCCAGGCCTCCATCCAAGACTGATCTTTCTGACCTGTAGCGTCAAAACCTCCTCTTCCTTTTCTGTTTTAGTGGCGGTCAGCTAGCGTCGTTTGTAAATCGACGCAATGTGGACGTTTGTTGAGGTGGTAGTAGTTGATCATCTAAACAGAAAACGTGGAGTCCACTCAGGTCAAAGGCTGCAGCCAAACAACAACAACAAACACTGAACGTTTAAAAGAAACGTTTCCTGGAGACAGCGCCGAGGACAAAAGAGACCATGGTGTACCCAAAAGACTGAACCTAGGACAACAAGACGTGTTGGGTTGCTTGACGACAATTCACCACTTAGCCCTGGGACAGACTGGAGACCTGTCCAGGGTGTACCCCGCCTCTCACCCAATGACCCAATGAATTTCAACTGTTATCAAACAGCTGGGTATCTGGTGGTGGATAATTCACTGTAGTCATGTGAGCTGAAGGTGGGCACCACAGTCAAACATAGCTAATGGGACCCCAACTGCCCAATCGGTCATCTAGAACTGAAGAAGCTACCCGGATGAAACGTCCTGTCAAACTTGTTTCAGCTTAGTTATGATGCATTTGAAAAGTCAAAAGGATTGTGAAGACACAGGTTAGGGGTTAGGTATTAGTCACATTAAGTTTCCATAAGTACGTCTTCAAGAGTCTTGCGTTGTCCGACCACAAGTCCAAATCCCGAAGGTGTTCAGTTCACTGTCAACAAGACATTTAAGAGCCCGGGACACGAGAATGAGTCATTTCTTTAAACTTAACAACCAAAAACAATGAGTCAATGAGTCGTCAACTATTCTGAAATCTTACGGTTAGAGTAAGGTGCTACACTTTTAATCAGCTCATCTCTTCCGGCGCTAGAGGAGGCCGCACTGACAGCGAACTGTACGACAGAGGAAAGCCGAACGTCGGCAGCGTCAACTGGGATTTCCTGATTACAAAACACTGATTTAGCTCCACTGTCTGATGCATAAATGCATGAGGTGAGACTAATTGCAAGCAGTTGAGAAAGTAGGCCAGTTTGGGTAAAGGTCCCTCGTTTTCTCTCCCTGTCTCTGTCTCTTCTTTCGTTTGCCTCCTGTCGCCTCCTTGTCCGTTTAATCCGACACGACGTGCACACAGCTGACCTGACAGACCATCCTCCCTTTGAGCGAAGAGAGACTGGGTTTCAGTATCACCCTCTTTTTTTGTTCCTTCTCATCCTGATTCATAAATGAACGGACTCAGTTTTCAGAGGTGGAAGGAAGATACGAGTGGATACGAGCCCTGACCAGGCTTCTTTGACCACTTGATCCAATGCCGATCGTTTAATGCTCAGAATCGTCCTGGTCTGACGTTAAATGTCCTAGAGTTAGTCCCCTGTAGCATGTCCTTGATCATTTGCGACAGCAGCGGGACAAGCAGAGGTAATTCACCCTTGTTAAGCCTCCTCATCACCATCTACTAGGGACGTCCCGATCAGTACCGGGAGATTGGTATCGGGCTTCAGTCTGATCTTTCGTAGCTAGTTATTTTAGGTCTGCCACAAAACAAAACCACGTCCCTGTAGCGTCTTCTTCCTCTTCTGTCTTAATGTGGGTTGGCTGGCGTCAACGTTTCCAAAAACACAAAGAAGACGATGATTACTGCGCCCCCCGAAAAGACACCGATCTTTTAATTTTCAGTATCGGATCTGATCCTAAACGTCCTAGAGTCGGTTTCCTGTAGTGTCCTAAACTTTTCCCTTGTCCTCTCCTAGAGTGGACTGGATTCAGTCCAATAAATCTTCCAGTCAAAGTTAATGTAGTGTGGAGAGGGTAGCTGGTACCTTGTGTTCTCTCTGCTCATCCAACGCTGCCATAAACTCCCTAACCCTCTCCGGAAGATTGGTTCTCTCTTTGACGCTTTGTCTCCAGGGAACCTTTCTCTTCTCGTCGGCAGCTACGAGGACAGACGGCAGCATTTCCCTTTTGCTCAGTCGAGGACGCCGCCTTAAACGCGGCTCACGAGCATCTTCCTCTTCCTCTCCTCCCACCTTCTTCCCTCTCTTCACCTCATTTCCTGTCCTTTGATGTCTTCTCTGCCTGTTTCCTCAACCTTTTCTGACATCATATTCCCAGCAGCTAAAACAAGTCCTCTTTCTCCTTTATCCCTTCTCTTTCAATTAAAGACCACTTAAACTTCCTCTCTAACCTTCCTCCTCCTCCTCCTCCCCCTCCTCCTCTCCATCTCTTCTGTCTGCAGGTGTACAGGTATCATAGCCAAACCTCTGGGGAGCAATTCACCCCAGAGAAGTCGGTCAACCAGCTCATTAGGCTTTGTGTGTGCACACGTGTGGGCGTGTCTTAATAATTTAGCCGTCTCCGTCAGGTCCTCGGATGCCGGAGCGCTCTCAGGTTCCTTTACAGCTTTCAGGTGATAGCACACAAACAAACAAACACACGCGCACACACAGATATAATTGTGCAACCTGCTTTTTAAAAGGATCACAATCCAGCGAGATAAACGTGGGATTAGTTTGATGCGATGTCCTCCACCGCTGTGCTGTACGTGCATTATGTTGCAACGCAAGTTAAGCCACCCTGACAGATAACAGACTGGGCGAGGTGGAGGATGCCAAAACACAAGGTGGTGCAACGTTTTTCTCTCTCACGTCACAGAATAAAGTCAGCAAATGTCAAAAGACGTCATCTTGGCGCTCAGCGTGTTTTTACTGGCCTGGCGTGGCAAGAACATGAGTCCACCTTCCTGTGAACCCATCAAAGACCAGAGCTATCAACGATCCATCCAAGGATTGTTTGTGTATCTATGAGCAACAGTATCGTGTTCCTCTGTCATATACATCCTCATTCTCCTGGTCTGACTCATTTCTTATCAGCGTCTGACTTTGGTAACATTCGCTTCATTACCTCTGCATCATCTGGATAGCCCAACAACCAATCAGAGCCATTCTGTTGTAAACTCATTCAATAAATGCTCAGATGACGTGTGCGACTCTTCTGTACATCACCATATTAGGACCTGTCACCTGAAATCTGTGGTCATGCTAACTATGCTAACAATTCAACATCTAGAATAAATACACTTTAGAACAACTGATCATCTGGATCAGGAGAGGACAGCTCTGTACGATGGGCTGTAGCTCTTCCTAGCCTCACAGCTAACAGTAGCTTCCTAGCTTCAAAAATAATAGTAGAGCTTCATAGTTTTGTAGCCTCCTAGCTAATTGTAGCTCTTCGTAGCTTCCTAGCCTCTCCGCCAATAGTAGCTCTTCTCAGCTTAATAGCCTGCCAGCTAACAGTAGCTTACTAGCTTCCCAACAAATAGTAGGTCTTATCAGCTTCTTAGCCTCTCAGCTAACAGTAGCTTCCTAGCTAATATTAGTTCTTGTTATAATATTAGTTCCCAGCTTCATAGTGTCCCAGCTAATAGTAGTTCTTCTTACCTTCCAAACTATTAGTAACTCTTATTAGCTTCGTAGTCTCTCTGCTAGTAGTAGCTCTTCCTAGCCTCCCCACCAATAGTAGCTTACTAGCTTCCCAACAAATAGTAACTCCTCCTAGCTTCTTAGCCTCTCAGCTAACAGTAGCGTCCTAGCTTCCTAACTAATACTCTTCTCAGCTTCATAGCCTCCCAGCTAATAGTAGCTTCCTAGCTTCCCAACTAATAGTAACTCTTCCTAGCTTCTTAGCCTCTCAGCTAAAAGTAGCGTCCTAGCTTCCTAACTAATATTAGCTCTTCTTAGTGTCCCAGTTAATAGTAGCTCTTCCTAGCATCGTAGCTAGCTCTAGCTTTTCCCTTTTCTCAGTTTAATTGACCAGTCTAGACCATTTCTTCTCATACAGGCTTCAGATCCTACATGCTAGTTGCCTGCTAGCTGTCATCTTTGCAGTATGTTTTATGTGCAACTTTTTGGTCCAGACACAGGCAACATCGAGGCAACGTCATAGTTGGCCTTTGTTGCCGGTAAGTTGTTTGACATTGGTCATATCGCGTGCTAATGCTGTTGAATGACACAGAAAAGGTTGGAAAGTTTGTCGTGACATGTGAAATGTGCAGATTACAGACAATTTTCATTCGCAGGAAAAGCTTGAGGACAATTCTCCAAAATCGGCTCAAGCATTAGTAGAATGAGAATCAGCCCCCAAAGGAGAGACTCTGGACCAGAGGTGCACACGCTACCAAATAATCTGGACTGGATAGTGTTAATCCTCATCTGCACAGTCAGACTTTCACCAACACGCTCTACACATCAGGGACTCTCTGAGCTGTAATGAAAGCTGCGTGTTTCTGCGTGTGAGAGTGTGTTACCTCTTCACACCAAGCCATACATCTGCAGTCATTTCAGATTCTCCAGCCATGACGTGTGCTCTGCGGTAATTGACAGCAAATGCAAACTTCTTGACACATGTGCAGCGAAACGAGAGGCAGCTCGCGGTTACACGAACAGACTGACGGACGGACGGACGGGCGCGTAAAAATAAGAGATGAACGCGGATAATCAAACAGATACATGGGATTAAATCAGCGTGAGATGCGGCCGCCGCTGGTTTGTGTTCTCTGAGAGGAGATTTGCATGGAGGCCTATTTCGGAACCAAATTGGACGTTGTGAGTCTTAGATGACGGCAAATTGTAGTAATTCTGAGCTCTGAACAAAACGCAGACGAATGTGATGTGATCAGAAGAAGAGCTCACTTACATCGCAAACCCCCCCCCCCAGCGCGACAGCTGACAACGACACCGTCTCCATGACAACCACGCACAGTCAATCAAATGAGGACACCGCCGGGCGTGAGGGGACCTCCAGGTTTACCGCTGTCACTGTCCTATTATCTGAGTGCCACAACTCGGCCTGGAAACAATTTCCTGCATCAGCTCGTAAGAAATTGTCCTGCGATCTCGTGACGGCGGCTTTGCACGACTAGTGGAGCAAGATTAGCCCACATGTGGACAATATGAGTGTCTATTAATACTTGGTACAGAAACTACAAATAGTTGGAACATGACACGTTTGATTCGTTAGTGCAGATACCATCCAAACACTCTCAAACCCATAGACTCTATATAAATATGGACAACACGTCTCCACTTCCTTTTCCCGGGGATACAAGCAGCAACATCTGCCCAACTCTAGAGCCAGAGTCTGATCAGTGTAGTCCGAGTTCGTGACCTCACAAAGACTACGACAAAGCATCACACGAACATGTAACTTCAGATTTAAAGGATGAGTGTTGCCGGGTTCTGTCCAAAGGGTCAAAGGTCGACTTCCCTGTGAGACAGCGATGCTCTGTGACGACACTTTTATCAAATAGATAGAACATGAGAGCGTAAATGACAACTTGACTAATTAGCGGCGATAACGAGGTCAGAATGGAGTTCTCAGTGACTCATGAACAAGTCTCTCACACTGAAGTTGACCTTTGACCTTTCTGATATGAAAACAGCAAGGCTTTATGTAAGGGGGCGGGGCTTATATGGCCTATACTGCAGCCTCCAGCCACCAGGGGGAGCTCTACATGCTTTGGCTTCGCTGTTAACTAATATTAGCTCTGTTTAGCTTCTTAGCCTCCCAGCTAACAGTAGCTTACTAGCTTCCTAACTAATATTAGCACTGTTTAGCTTCTTAGCCTCCCAGCTAACAGTAGCTTACTAGCTTCCTAACTAATATTAGCTCTGTTTAGCTTCTTAGCTTCCCAGCTAACAGTAGCATACTAGCTTCCTAACAAATAGTAACTCTTCCTAGTTTCTTAGCCTCTCAGCTAACAGTAGCTTCCCAGCCAATATTAGCTCTTCTTAGCTTCATAGCTAAGCCATCCAAACACATGCTGGTTAGGTTCTTTGGTGATCTCTGGTCTCTCTGCACTAGCCCTGTGATAGACTAAAGACCCGGCCAGGGTGGACCCCGCCTCTAGACCCAATGACAGCTGAGATAGACTCCAGTTTCCCCCCCTTTTTCCACAAGCAACCCTCCAAAGGCCAAGCGCTTACAGAAAATGTCATGCCGTCCATTTTTCTTACAGTCTATGGTAGCTACAGGAGAAGGTAACTATCCCTTTAAGAGAGGACTTCCAGCTTCCTGACTTCCCAAAACAGTGTCAGCGTCGGTGCTGCAGTGGTTACTGTCAACAAATCTTCGAGGCATGGACTCGGGGATCGTTATCAGCCCCGCTGGCTGCTGCTGCTGCTGCTGCTGCTGCTGCTGCTGCTTTCACACTTGCATCGTTCTGTATGTTTGCTGTGGGCACCGTACACAAACACAAACACATGCATGCATCGCGTGAACACACACAGAGTCCCCATAAGGCCCGAAGCAATAAATTAATTGAATGATAAGTGCAGAACGTCAACTCACACCTCGTCATGCACGCTCCCCCCCCGTACGCCTGTCCTGCCCCAGTAACAGCGAGCACGGGCGCCCAGTCCCACGCAGCACAACACGGCGGCCATCTGAGGCGGCAGCGGGACACAGATGGTACGTAGGTCGGCCTTAACCGCTCCCTCCTCCTCATCCACCACCCCTCCACCCTCCCATCCACCCAGAGTCGACGGCGGCAGAGCACAAACTCCACGCCGATCCACCGAACGAGCGCGTCTGAGCCGGGCTCCGCCGAGGCCGCTCCTCTCCGTTTATTTCACGGCTCATTAGCCTCTCCCACTCTTTCGTAAATGGTTTCGCGGCGAAGAACGCGGCCTTTCTAAAAATAAACACCTTCACAGAGTCCCTCCTAAAATTAGACGCCGACAAAAGAATGAAAGGAAAGGAAAGAAAGAAAAAAAAAAGGTGACTACTTGGGTTTGTTTAGCCCGGCTTTGGCGGCTTTTGTCATTTCACGAATCACATATTTCGGGCTTTGCTCTGGCAGCTTTAGCTCTGACACGCTCGCTACTTCCCTATGCTGTTCACACGCGCTTGGCTTTTCACGACAAGCTGCTCTTGCACTTTTTGTTTTTGCAGCACATTAGACGAGAAGCAACGAAACGCCGCTGCCCTTGAGCCGGACCCCTGCCCGCGCCCCCTTCCCTGACACCTGTCTGCATGTACGGCTTGACCCTGACCTCTGACCTCTGACCTCTGACCCGCCAAAGAGGAAGACGCTAAACCATTGCAATGAAAATAGAAATAGGCGGCGGGTAAGACGGCGTGCAAAGATGAGGAAGAAACACTTTAAATGTATTTTTTTTTCCAGCGTGCAGAGAGAGGAGGAGGAGGAGCAGGGCCCTGGCCGTGAGTCGGAGTCTCCCCGGCTGGGGCCCCTCTCTAGACGGCAACACGTCATGGAACATTCCCGGAACCAGCCAGCGCACCACCCACCACCTCTCTCTCTCTCTCTGCTCTCTCTCCCTTTCTCTCATACACAGAGGAAACAAATGATGAGCATATGAGATAAAGTCACTCCCATCTGTTAAAAGAACTTGCATTGTTACCCCCCTCCTCCTCCTCCTCCTTGTTTTATTTTAGTTGGGGGACGCGGCATGCATTTGGAGGGGAAGGGGAGGGGAAGGGGAAAGGGGCGCGCAGTTTTAGTCAGTTTCAATATCTGCGGAATGTGACACTGACCGTCCTGTTGCAGCAACAAGGAAATACCAGAGGGAGTGCGCTAAGGTCACAGCTCAAACTTCTCAGCGCCAACCCTCGCAGCTCGCAGGAGGAGGAGGAGGAGGAGGAGGAGGAGGAGGACGGGGATTTGCAGGTGAAAGTCTGTAGATTAAACCCTCCTCCCCTCCCTCTCTTCCCTCTCCGCTGCTGAAGGCTGCACGGCGCGTTTGTTTGCGTCCGGCAGCAGCAGCAGCGATCTCACTTTCACAGGTTCACATCCACAAACATCCACCTCCTCCTCCTCCTCCTCACCCCTCTTATCGGTAACTCTCTCTTTTTCTGTCCCCCCCTGTCCACATCTACCTCCACCGCTACCACCGCCGGCCTTTGCGGAGCAGCCCGGCCGTGCAGGGCTACTGCAAATTCCTCAGGATATTACGCAACCCGGGTAATCTGCATGCAATGCAATGCGTGCCCGGGGTATTCCCCCTGCATAGCCGTGCCCTTATAAGCTAAGCGAAAGATCAAGTGCCTTGAAAAGCAAACACAGCGTCCGCCATGGCGCAGGAAGGGGAGGAATTATAAAAATAAAAACACAAAAATAAAAAAAGCCCTGCTGTCTGTCTGTCTGTCTGTCTGTCTGTCTGTCTGTCTGTCTGTCTGTCACTGTGTGTGTGTGTGTGTGAAAGAATATGTCCGGTGTTGTTTTACCTTCCGTCTGCGCTCCGGCTGCGCGTCTCTCCGTGCGCAAAATGACAACAAGCGAGGAGAGTCCCCCCCCTCCCACCCCACCGGGCTCTGACACGGGAGCTCCGATTCCGGCTCGACTCCTCGGTGTTTGCCGAAAACAAGCTGCTTGTTAGAAATCCACAACAGCCGATAGGAGAGAGGGAGAGACAGGGGGGTGGTGGTGGTGGTGCTGCTGCTGGTGGTGGTGGTGGAGGGGGGAGTCGGTGAAGGAGGCGACCGAAAAGTTGCGCGTAAAAAAATACAACCACATAAAAAAAATAAAAACTGGAAGGAATCCTTTTTCTTTTTTGGTTCCGGATCTCTTCAGCTGCTGCCGGAGCTCCGCCGCTGCGGCCGGGCAGACAGTCAGTCAGTCAGTCAGTCAGTGTGCGCGTTTCTCCGCTTCTCGCCCGTGTTGCGAGCGCGTCTCCGTGCGCGTGTGTCAGGGTGAAATCAGGAGACACGCACGCACACGCACTCCCGTCGTACGCACACGGGGGGTTATTCCAAGCGCCACTTCCCAGAATAGCAGCATAGAGGAGAGTGAGAGAGAGAGAGAGACGGGGAGAGAGAGGGAGAGAGAGAGAGAGGGCGTGTGTATGTGTGCGTCCGCCTCTATGTGTGTGTGTGTGTGTGTGTGTGTGTGTGTGTGTGACGTCGTCGGATCCCCCAACGCGCAACCAGGGCAGAGGGAGGAAGGGGAGGGGAGGAGGAGGGGGAGGAGGAGGAGCGGCGGCCGAGGAGGAGGCTCTGTCTGCCGGCGCAGGGAGAGCAGGATTCCCCGGTCACCTCTGGAGCGACCTGTCTGTCTCTCTGTCTGTGTCTGTCTCTCTGTCTGTTAGGACTTAAGACAGGGACAGAATGCACCGACGTTTGCAACATAGAATAGAATAGAATAGAATAGAATAGAATAGAACAGGTTTTGCAGCGCAACCGGATCTTGCAGCTCTGCAAGATCCTCCGTATGAAAACGTTAAAAACAATATTTTAAAATAGAAAAACATTAAAAATATATAAATCTAAATCATAATAAAAATATGCCGGTAGAATATACATATATATGAATAGTTTTATGATAAGTGTATTCATATCTTCATTGCCATACATATATATTCTGTCACGTACCGTGTCTTTCTTCTATAGATGAACCCGGCGCCCCGGCGTTATGCTAAGCTAAGCCTTCTTGGCTTCCTTCGTCGCAGACCTTATCTCAAGAATGCAAACAAGCGCCTGTATTAAAGTTTAGTACTCGGCAACGATGAGAGGGCGTTGGTCTGGGACAGATACAGCAAACGAGGGACGCTGCTTCCATATCAGCGGTTATGTAGCTCTGGGTTATGGGGCAGGAGATGTCTGGAACATTTCCAGGAAGGATTTAGGGCCCCGTCCACACGGAGACGCTTTTAGGTCGAGTTTTCGTGGACAGGAAAAACACGTACGTGCGTTTCGATGACGTCATGGCCACACCCCTGGAGCAGCCTTCCACTTCTTATATCCCGTGAGACGTCTCCTAACAACATCAACAGCAATGGTGGACTACATGCTCGTGCAGGAGAAGATATTGAGCCTATTATGGTTACTATGGCTAAATATCATTTCTCCTCGAGTTTGGTTTCTTCTAAAGCCGATTTGTAAACAGCGCTCAAGCTTTATGCGCATGCTCCGCCTTTTCCTCTCTGTTTTTCTGGTGAATTTCTGAAACGGAAACAGCACCACCTATAGGCCTGGAGTATGAAGTAGAGTTTTCAGTCGTGTTGAGACGGATCCGTGTGGACGCAGATTCTTGAAACGATGCCAGGGAAAATGGAGGAGGGGGAAAAGAATATGTGGACGAGGACGGTCTTTCCGTTGGGAGGTGCAAAACTCTGACGGCCCAGTCAGACCATTACGGTCGGGACGAAGGCTCGTTTGAACGTTTGCCGAAATTTCGCCTATCCCGATCAGGAGTCCGGCTACGCCACGCTAAGAACAAGATGAGCGTGTCAGACTGACTGACGTGGCCGCTGACTGCATCCATCCGGTCTGGTTGCGCCGCGGGACTTTCAGGTGCACCCTCAGGATTTTTAACAATGAGCCGGCTCCAGCTCCTTTCATCTGTGGAACACGTTCAGGAATCCAGAGCAGCTCATTTAGGCAGCCGTCCCGCTAATGAATTACATCAGCTCAGTGAAATCCCTCTCGGGGTTTTTTGTTTTTTTTGTCGGTGCTGGTGAACTTCATCAGGTAGTGTAAACACCGTTCAGGCTGTACGAGACGGCGGGAGGGTCACAGGTCTGATCCCTGTGACTGATACATGAGGCAGTGTGATAATGAATGGTCTCCACGGCAACCAGATAGATAGATAGATAGATAGATAGATAGATAGATAGATAGATAGATAGATAGATAGATAAAAGGTCAGTGTGTGTGTGTGGCAAGCAGCCATAAGTGGATTAACGTCCGCCATCTCCCATAAGAGGCTCATCGGGATGTGTGACCTCATCAGCAGTGACCCCGGAGTCCCCATGGCGACGCCGTGGCAACGCGGCACCATGGCGACGGGGAGCCGCGGATGCTGCAGTTTGCATCTGCTTTTCATACGAGGCTCAGCTGAAAGGCGCAGCAGCGCCGGACTCTCTCCGCCAGCGCACTGCAAAATAACGCGCCGGACAAAACGATTTGAGCTTCAGGAACCGTTTCACCGGCAAAACGTCTGCGCAGCTTCAGTAATCTGCTCTGCGCTTCGGACCAGCCTCTTATTCTGATTTAGTAGGTGTGAGGTTTTAATGAAACTCCATCAATGGCTTCTTCTTCTGCTGCTGTGTTGAAATGGCTTTCTGGAAAGTTCAGATAAAAATAACAGCAGAAGAAAGCTGAGTAGCGTTTTACTGGAGGCATGAATTTCTCAATATCCTGTCAGATATCACACGGCAGAAAACAGAAAAGCACATTTTTATTTTTGCTGAGAGCTATCTGCAGCGTTTGAATTACTAAAACAGTCTTTTACGGCATGTCTCAAGCGTTTAAAAAGCTTTGGGTTCAGTTCTGGGTAAAACATCAACTTAAAGGTGAAGTGTTTGATTTCTTTGGCCACTAGGGGGCAGATAAAACGACACGAAGCTCTTTAAAACCGGCCTTGGTGGCTCCGACGCACAGAGCAGGCATAGCATTGACAGTTTGTGCCCTCGGATGAATGTAAAAATGTTTTTGTTTCCACCAACACCTCAGAAAAACATCTTCTCTGTAAGAGAATGTAAGATAATGAACTATTTCACAATCTAATCATAGACGTTGGCCATCAAGCTGACAGAATACGTCCTGGTATTAACTTTACAACCTTTTTCTGTTCATGAACTTGAGTTTTGAGTATTTTCCGTGACCCAGTTTTTGTTAGTTTTCATTGGTTTGTCCTTGTTAAGTCTGTTGAAGTTGCCGCTTGTTTGCGTACCCTCGTTTCCCCATGCTTCCCCCTTTTCTGTGCTTTGTCTAACTTGTTTGGATTAACCTGCCTCACAACTGCATTTCTTTTTGTTCCTGATTTTGTGAGTTTTCATCAAAGTTCTCCTATTTCTTGCCCCGTCCTCATCTGGGTCCCACCTCGCCTCTGTCATATTTTCCGTCCCGTGGTCAGGCAGGTCCGTTTGAGATTTCTGAGTTTTTCCGACTGCATAGATTGCACCACACAGAGGCAATCAAGAGCTAACCCCGGTGCATGTGAACACACAGCGAGCATGAACCTCGTCTGCTCCAGCGGCGTTATAAAAACAGGCTAAACTAGGCTAGCTGGAGCGTTGAAGTGTTGCTCACCCATGCAGCGTGAAAGAGTCCTGAAAATAGTCCAGATAAACCTTGATTCAGCGCAAGTCACGCTCATCGGACGTCAACAATGAACAATGAACTTGGGTTCAGTGAGTTAGTAGGTAGAGCTAGTCCCAACACGTCAACAGCCGCCCAGAGCCTGGAGCCAAACCAACTTCCAACGCCCATGATTCTTTTATTTATTTATTTATTTGTGTTTTTGTGGTGGAAAGTTAATCTGCAGTCACTCTGTTTGGGAACTGACTCTGCACCGCCAACGAAATGCCGGGACAGCCCAATCAATTTGGGGGGGCGGGGCTTTTTATGCGTCAACTTAGACGTCATGGAGTTAAACTTGATAACAACAAAGTGTCTCTGATTGGTTGGAGGGCTACGCAGCGGAATGCAAACGGTATTTTTTGTTTTCTCTGTATTTGTTTTGTTGAAATACTCCCCGTAATGAAAATGGTTGATGTGAATCAATGCAACATGAGCTGCAAAGTCAAAACAAGGAGCTGAAAGAGGCTAAAGTGGAGTTTGGGACGCTTCTCAATCCGGTTTGTAAATTAAGTCGATCAATACAAGAAAGAAATACTGTCCACACAGCATCGGCCTCTCTCTCTCGCTCTCTCTCTGTGATGAGGTGATGGTTTCTGGCAGCGGCGCTCTCATTAAGACTATGAGTATCGGTTTAAGGCAACGAGCGTGGCCACAATCCCAGGAAGTGAGTCATGTGTCAGGCTCTAATGTTCTGGTTAAAGTCCCGGGACTGGAGCTCCTAATCCTCCCCGTCCACGGTTCGTATTCACTGTAAGGTTTAAAGAAAAACAACCGTCAACGAGGAACCTGCCGCGAGTGGTTACGGGAAGTCGTGATTAATCCATTACATCGGGGAGGTGCACACACACACACACACACACACACACACACACACACACACACACACACACACACACACACACACACACACACACACACACACAGTGTAGTGTAGACACAAACATTCGAAGCAGTTGCCTCGAGCTTTTGTCCCCAAGTCGAACTGTAACGCTCTGCAAGACAAAGCACTTCTGTGACAGCTGACTGATTACTAATGCTTACTCATACAAGAAACACACACAGAAACACACACAGAAACACACACACAGCGAGGCCGCTCCCCTCTCCACCACACCTACTTTCCCACAGGCCGACACCGAATCATGTTTTGCCCGACACACACTTCTTCTCGGCGCGCACGCACACACTCATGTGCACGCTTTCAAGATTCGCCTCAGGCAGAAAATTGAATCCGTGACATGAGCGTGGTCGCTGCTTTTCCCCTGCACACACTCGCAAACATGCTCACGCACGTATCACACGGCGAGGCTTGGCCCCGGCGTTACGTAAAACAAAAACCTGGAGGGCAAAGGTCACGCCAACCCCGGGAGATAACGGTTTTGCAGAGGGCGTCCTCGGAGGACGTGTGCGAGGGTTCAGAGGAGATCGACAGATAAATGAACCGTGTCGCCGTAGTGGTGGTGGTGGAGGAAGGTGGCGGTGGAGCTGATGGAGGTGGTTTGGGGCTAAACAGCGCCCCTTACTGGTTAACATCAGGCTGACACTGGAAACCAAAGGTGCTCATTGTAAAACCTGTTCATTTGTTTCCTTTTCGCCTAAAAAGTGGGTCAAACATAAGTATAGAGGTAATAATAATAATAATTGTCATCATTATTATTCCTATTATAAGACTTCACAAACAAAGCCTACGCCTCAACTGATCCAAAGAAGTGTTATGGTAGACAGGACATAAATTGATGGGTGACTCATGGACGGATAAAGGGTTCTGTTGATCATTCTGAAAATAAAATCTTGTTTGCACGTGTTTTGTTTGAGACATGAAAACCTGAATGGATCTGCAGGTGATGCGTTAACGGGCAGGTAGACCTGAGCGTCGTCGGCGTAGAAGTTTAAAGAGGCGCCACGTCTGAGGATTTTCCAAGAAGAAGCGAGCACCGAAAATAAAAGAAACTGGTCCGAGAAGTGAGCCCTGAGGTACACCGGGTATATTACGTTACGTAGAGATGAATGAAAATAATTCACAGGAACATAAAATCTTCTATCGAGTACGAGGAGAACCAGTCGAGGGCTGACCATGATATTCCCTCACATAGTACCTCAGCTTGTTTATCAGAAAGCTGTGATCTATGGTATTGAAAGGAAAGAGTAGCATGACTGAGTAGCAGACGTTAAAAGATCATTTGCGACCTTATATATAATGCATGGAGCATGGATCTGGAGGTGTCACATGTCTGATGTGTTTACAGTCAGGTAGATCTGAGTGTCATCAGCGTTAAAATGTGAAGAGACGCCATGTCTGTCAATGATATGTCTAAGAAGAAGCATGCAGCAAAAATAAATAAAACTGGGCCTAGAACAGACCCCTGAGGCACACCAAACAAAAAGTCGGTACCAAAAAAAAAGGTCCTACACACTAATATTTCATTGGACCACGTTTAGCTTTGATTCCTGCACTTATTCTCTGTGGCAAGCTTCTTTAGTGTCACAGGATTTCTCTCCATCCAGTGTTTCATTCATTGTATTGATGATGGAGAGTCTGACCACTGCTCAAAGCTTCTCCAGCTCATCCCAAAGATTCTCAATGGGGTTAAGGTCTGGACTCTGTGGTGGAACAATCCATCTCATGCTCCCTGAACCACTCTTTGACAATCTGAGCCCCATGAATCCTGACATTGTCATCATGGAATATGATCCATTGATGGAATAAGCTGCTCATTCAGTATATTCAGGTAGTCAGCTAATGAACCTAGACCCAGATCATAGCACTTCCCCATAGCACAGGCTTGTACAGTAGACACTAGGCATGATGGCTGTATCACTTCATCTGCCTTCTTCTTACCCTGATGCCCCCATCACTCTGGAACAGGGGAAATCTGGACTCATCAGACCACATGACCTTCTTCCATTGCTCCAGAGTCCAATCTTTCTGCTCCCTAGCAAACTGAAGCCTTTATTTCCAGTTATCCTCACTGATTATTGGTTTTCTTAAGGCTACACAGCTGTTCAGTCCCAATCCCTTGAGTTCCCTTCACATTGTACGTGTGGAAACGTTCTTACTTTCACTATTAAACATAGCCCTGAGTTCTACTGATGGTTTTCCTGTATTTGATTTCACCAAACGAGTTCTGATGCTTCATTCACAACTAAATCCTGGTGAGACATGCTGCACAATTAGATTCTTATTCATTTTTGCATGTGTTTTACTGTTACAGATAAACGCATACACTTGGCGTAACGGCGCAGCCACAAATATGAGTCTCGGGTTTGAACATGTCCTCGGACTTCTTGGCATCAAAAAGCCTCTAACTGGTGTAAAGCCCGAGCGTCGGAATATTTTTCCCACTATTGTTTAGAGTTTCCACCGTGGAAGAGTTTGAGGAATGAAGGAGGAAGGCGAGGAGGAGGAGGAAGAGGAGGAGGAAACATGTTCCTATCAACTCCTCAGAGACCCAAATAGCCTGCAGTGTGTGTGCGGTGTGTGTGTGTGTCGTTGTACAAGGTTGGAAACTGTCATCCCGGTACAAGAGGTCTATTTCCTCAATTGGAAACTCAGTCACTCACATGCCCCTGACACACAAACACTCACACAGGCAAACACACACACACAAATTTTTGCATAGATATATTTACGAGGAGGTGACTGGACTAACCCCAACCTTTACTTCCAGTGAACTTCATCCTTAAAACAAGTCTGACCTCTCAAACAACTACCGGAAGGTGTGTCAGATAGTGAGTGGAACCGGTTAAAGAGTCCTAAAAACTCAAACCGGCCCTCACAAATATGGTCATGCACCCGTATACCGATCAGCCACAACATTATGACCACTGACAGGAGAAGTGAATAACATTTAAACCATCTGGGGACAGTTCAGTGTTCTGCTGGGAAACTCATTCATTCATTGGTGTGGATCCAATCCCCAGAACATCTCAAGGTGTTGACCTGGCCTCCAAATTCACTAGATCCCAAACTGATCAAGTATCCGTGGGATGATCCACAGAGGCCCCTCCCCTCAATGCGTAGGACCCACGGTCACAAGGTAAAGTCTCGTCCCTGGTTCTATTCTCAACGTGCTTCCTTGTTTCATGGTTGTAAACTCGTTACCTGATGGTAAACCAGCATACTGTCCTCTGATTTTTAAGGGCATACTTTGAAGAGGCTCAGCAGGAAAAGAATGAGGGGATGCGGTTGCCACGGAGATACCGAGCAGCTAATCATGAAGGGGTGTAGTGGCGTCTCTGCACTTAGCGCTGTACGGGTGAATAGACGTTAGACATTAGTGTAACTCTCTGGCTGCGAGACAAACGGTGACTCAGACGCCGCCGTGGACGGCACACATCGTGACTTCTTGTTTTGGTCTTAGTCCGAGTTGCAACCGGGCGAATTAACCTTAATGTTACCACCTAGGACGCCCTGTCTCTGTCTATCTTATGCCCAAATCTTCTTTCTTCTCTTATATGTTTAAAAAAGTAGTGGTGGGATGACAGAAAGAAAACGTTGCCAGATTTCCACCATCTGGAGAAGAACGTCGAGGAACGTTGACGGCCGAGGGCGTTAGGTCTAGCGTGGCCAGATTCAACTGGTCTGATGACGCACCATCTGTTCCATCATTGTAAAAGTAGCTTGAAGAAAGAAAGAAAGAAAGACTGACTCCATGTGTGTACTGTATACACCGATCAGGCATATCATTATGACCACCTTCCTACTATCGTGTAGGTCTTCTTTGTGGTGACTCATCAGAGAATGGACATGGGCCTTCTGAGGGTGACTCTGAACAGCTGGGGGACTTCCCATGATGCACTGTGCACCTGTCCTCCATCTTCTTCTTCTTGTCACACTCATAGACATATATACATAAACACCTCACTGAGCGTTGTCGTCTACTGGAGCAGCGTGCCTACAGGGCGGCCATCTTGGAACAGGGCCACTGGCTCCTACAGTGCATTACATCTATGGAGGAATGATGTTTCTACACAATAAAAGTCATCATGAATCACTCAGTTGAAGTTTACAATCCTCTGTCAGAAGCTAGTCTGCTGATAACATTCATTTGTATTTGGGTAGTAAACCCATATTTGTATCACATCTACATGTGTGTTTTTAACAGATCAATACGTTTGGAAATCGGTCCAAAATTCAGCGACTAATTCTACTTTGAGATTGAGGAGTACCTCTTTCCTTCGTATGTTCATGCACCGCTGCCTCTGCTAGCCCTGTACCAAGATGGCGGCGCTTTAGGCACGTCCCTCCACAGTCGATGCGGCGTCTGTGTATATACGTCTATGGACACACTGAGCACTTGTCCTCGTAATTTCTTCTCTCTTTGTTGTCCATGTATGTGCAGCTACGAGACAGGACGTCAAACTAGATGTGAAGGATGTTGTTAGTCGGGGGGGCTTTGAGGGGAGGAGCCTTCCCATGATGCACTGGGCACCTGTCCTCTTACTTCTTCTTCTCACCTTGAGCACTTATCCTCTAATTTCTTCTGTCTTTGTTGTCCATGTATGTTCAGCTAAGGGACAGGACGTCAAACTGGACGTGAATGTAAAGAAATAAAGTTTAAAATAATCTACTTCTGTTGTAAAAAGATTTTGCAAATATATTACCTATCCTTGTGCAGGTCTCTCCTGTGGTGACTCATCAGAGAATGGACATGGACCTAATAATTATATAATAAATAATAAATATGATAAAAAAAAATATCATAATATATTTTTACACATGAATTATTATCTTTAAAATTATCCCTAAACTGATTTGTTTGTAGTAACCATTAGAATGCATTCACAAGTGTACCTAATAAACTGGCAACTGCGTATAAAATATAAATAGGCACACAAACAATAAATTAAATTAAATTAAACGCATTACAGGTTTTAAAGCAGCTCTCCTTCCGCCGCCGTCACCCTTCATCCCTCCCCCTTGCATCATCATCACCACCATAACACGGAAGCAGTACTCTGGTAGTGTGGGGGGGCAGGAGAGGCGCGCAGCTCCACGGGGGGAGGCTAACCGGACACAAACAGCAGACAAACCCAGAGGTCTTAGGGGCCGAGAGGAGCGGGCGCAGAGAGCCGAAACACAGACACGTAGACGCGGACACGGAGCGAGCATCATGGCGCTGATCCCCTCGCAGGTTCTCCGGGTCGCCATCCTGCTGTCCTATTTCTCCATCCTGTGCCACTACAAAGCCCTGGACATGCCGGCGCACCAGACCTACGGAGGCAGCTGGAAGTTCCTCACCTTCATAGACCTGGTGAGCTTTCATTGTTCGAGGTTTATTCGCGCAAAACAGTCGGCGCACATGCGCGCCGTGAGCTGCACCTCGGGCTCAAACGGTCATCCAGCGTTTCCGGGTCCCTGTCCTCGGCTTCGTTTAACGTTAAGGGGTAAAACAGGTCGTAAAACCTCACGGGATTGAATGAATCTGTGTCTGGAGCCTGGTTTGAGGGGCTCTGGGTGCTGCTGGTTGAACCGGAGCAGGTGTCGCGCTCTACAAAGACCCTCCTGTCGCAAACGCCTCCTCACAGGCGGGCGGGAGCGCGCCGCGCGTTCACTGCGGCGTTGTGTGGAGGCTCTCCAGGTGGACAAGGTGGGGTTGTAGTTCTCATTGTTCCGGGATTTGCAAGAAGCAGGGCTGCAAACAGAGATGCAAAAGTTAGAAAGTGTCCTCATCAGCGCTACGACAAACGCAGAAATGCAATGCAAGTACCCACAATGCACCAAAACACCGACCAGATGGGGTCTCTGCAACGTTCACAAGGCTTTTCAGCACCGCAGGTCATGAAATAGACAAGAGAAGGTCTTCATGTTTTTCTGTTTGTCTCAGATTTAAAGGGGAACTGTTGTTTTTTGCAACCTGGACCCTGTTTCTGGCATAAAATACGACCTGGATGATGTCGGTCGGCTTGTTTACCTGTAATTCGCTGCTGCTACGGTTCGTCCACAACCTTAGAATCTGAAAAATATTCAGCCATGTTGCAAAAAAACTAGCAGTAGCAAATTACAGGTAAATACGACGACATCATCCAGGTAAGAAGACACCATCTGGGGTCTGTAGGTCAATGTACAGACCCTGGATGACGATGACGGCTAACTCTGGACTCAACGGGGAATAGCACTAGCGTATCATAACAAAATCTTGGTGAAATGAACAAGTTTCACGGCAGATAACGTGTTATTTAGATGCCGTGTATCGGTGCCCCATTCACTCCCATTATATGGATATACGCTGCTCTAAATATCTCCCAACAAATGACTCAGAAGTTATATGGGTGAGTATATGACCGTATTTTATGCCAGAAATAAGGCTGTGAAAAAAACGGTCCTCTTTAATTTAAAGGAGTAAATTGATATTTATCATTTGGTGAGTCGCGCCAAGGCTTTTTGTGCATCTGTAAAAATGTGATGGAGCACAAAACAAAATCTGTTCTGATTGGTTTATGCAAAGCTATTATTTTTGTTTCCTCTGTAATCAGTTGAAATGATGCCTCCCGTAATGAAATCCAAATGTCGCGTTACCAGGTTTGTATTCTAATAAGAATAGAGCGTTGCTATGCTAGGCTAACACTGAGGTAACGCCGACAACTGCAGTTCCTCTAATGTCCACTCGAGGCTCCACAAGCGACTCATTCCCCATATACCTCCATGTTTACAGCCTGGTTCTTTACATGACATAACCCGCCTGTTTAAATGATGTCAAGGCTTAAAGATATGAATAAGGAGGTCGCTGCTAGCTTAGCTCCACTCAAACTCCACCTATCTGATCGTTCTTGAGTTAGCTAGGAGATTTGGTGGAGTCAAGCAAAGATGGCGACGACCAAAGGCGCCACACTGAGCTTCACAACTGCTCAGTGTGAAATCCATGGGTACAATCATTGGTCAATATTGTTAGTGTTCTTTTCACCATATAAACATTGAGTAAGCTAGTTGAGCTAAAGCAGAGCATATGTTTTTAAATCTAAATACTCGTGTTGATGTTCTTTTATATTCGTGCTCTTGTAACAGCTTCTCTGTGTATGAGTTGAGAGAGGCCTAATTCAGTATTATGGATTCCAAATCAAATTAAGGACTTGACACACTTTATTGACCGACAACATTCGGAAGACGCCTCGGCCGCACAAAGCCGACATTCATCGCACACAAAGCGCACATACATTCACTCACAAGGAGGGCTTTCTGCCGGAGGTCGCTGCACAAACGCGGCGAGGCAACGCTTACGTCGGGGGGAAGCAGCTAGAGAAAGGGTTTAAGACAAATATTTAGCCAAAGGTTATCTTCTTTATAGGAGAATGCTGCTGTGTGGCAATGAACTCAAGTGTTTGGTAGGAGATGAGGATAAGTGGCTGGCAGTGAAGCTACCTCCTGCTCTGTGATGCCGTCTGTTTTGTCTTGTGATTATAAAACAGTTTCTGGTTTTTAATCACAAGATTTTTCTCAACTTTTCGAAGTTTTTCACAATTTCAAAAAGTTTGAAATCTGTACAGCGTAAAAGATAAAAACACGACTGGTAACAATACATTCACATTCAGGGCTCCAGACTGTGACCACTCATACTTTTTACAACCACTCAGGCATGTGTGACTTTTGGAAATTTGGATATTTGTCTTCATGCTGAAAGACTAATTCCAGAAAAAGTTAAAACCCCTTCTGATAAACGGCAAAAGAAATGTTTAAAAACTGAAGTTTAGATGTCGGGTACCTTCCTCTTGTTCAGAGTAGCCAATCGGGTGAGATCTCTGTGTCGAGGTTCATGGTTAAAAAACTTTGTTTAAAACATATTGTTGAACCAAACTACCGGAAGTGACTTCAAACCCCTGAGCATTAAATAACCTAGAACTTGTGTTTTTTTGTTGTTTGTTTGCTGAAAAAGTCTGCCAACCGCTAATTTATTGAATGGGAACCTCCATAGACGTATGCTAACAGTATTAGCATGCAGTTCATGAGGGAAAACCTTCACCTGCCAGCCGCTAAGTTATTTCCTAAGGCTAATGTTATCGCTGCTGGTTTCCTGAATCAGTTTGACTCTGAATCACAAGGTCTGAAATCAATTCAGCATCAAAACAGTTTTAGTTGATTATAAAAGAGATTTTCCCGAAACCAGTGTTGTCATTGGTTCCAGTGGTTTGTGGTATTCCAACATTTTACCCCTAAAGAGAGTTCTCAGATATCTGTTTGCAGTCTTTAACTGTCAGGGGATCCGAGATGGTTCCCTGAGGAACGCCTTTGAGTTTTCCATGATAGAAACCTCAAACACATAGTCCTTCAAAAAAAAAAAAAAACAACTCCTGATCGTATTTCTTCTATTTTGAAACTGTTTTACTTTCCACAATATTTCCCCTCTAGTTTCTTTGCTTTCATGCAGCTCTTCTCTGTCGTCATAGTTTTTAAATCCGATCAGCTGTCAGATTCTGACTCTGCGCTCAGATTTGGAGCTTCTGTAGTTCAGATATGTTGATTAATCTTAAACAAAAAAACTAGTTTCTCAAGACTAAAGTGAGATCTTTAACGAAAGGTTGCAGGAAATGTATATAAAATCTATCCAAGGATTTTATGAATTGATAATGACTCTTTCAAATCAAGATCGATTTGAATCGCAAAACAATCTTTTCATTTATTTGTAAGCCCAGCCCTGATTGTTCCTCGTGTCACAGCGGTACAGTATTAAGGGTTTTATGTCATTTCAAAGCTCACTCGGCTGCCTTGTTTATTTCCTTTAGCGTCGGCGGTTGTGCATTTGTAAAGCTGCGGTTCTGCCGCTGACCATATCCATGTGAACTTAAAGCGTTCGTCAGTGACACAGATAAATGGGTGAAAATGTGAATAACTGTGCTGCAGGTCGATTTATAAATGTTCAGTGAGGGGCCACAGACCTTAGTTTAGCTTTGGTCTAGTATTTTACTTACATGCCACTTTTCTAATAATACGGCTTGAGTGATGATGCGTCTAATAGAACGTTACTAATGGTCCTGAAAAGCTAATAAACATGGTCTCATTAGCGGTCGAGGCCGTTTTTTTATTATTATTTTTTCAAGTAAATAAATAAAGAATTTTCTCTCAGAGAACATGTGTGAGCCTGAGAAATAGCTGTGTCATATTTTCCACATTAGTGCTCTCCTCCTGGTTAACGGTGCTGTTAAAGACCTGCACACACCAACAGCAAGCCAGGAAACACACAGCGCTGCAACATCTGGTTTCTCATCATACATGTGTGTGTGTGTGTGTGTGTGTGTGGTTAAGTCGTGGGGGCCAGTTTTTCATGGAATACTTGGGGTTGTGGGGCCATTCTGCCATTTCTGAGGCTTGGTTGTAGGGTGTGGAGTTTCCAGTTAGCTTAAGGTTGGAGAGAAGGGTGCTAGGGACTGTATTATGTCAATGGGACGTCCTCACAAGAATAGAAACATGACTTTGTGTGTGTGTGCCAGTTTCTCATGAGAAACAAAAACCTGGAAATGCCTTTAGATTTGTTTGGCATGTTGTGTGTATCGCTAATGCTCAGAGCCTCGGTGCTAGCTTAGTTTTCATAGAAAACCATTGCTTATGTAGCAGTCAAGCTAGGCCCCATCCCCTTCAGACCTTGCTTTAGGATTCATGGGGCTTAGATTGTCAAAGAGTGGTTCAGGGAGCATGAGATGGATTGTTCCACCACAGAGTCCAGACCTTAACCCCATTGAGAATCTTTGGGATGTGCTGGAGAAGCTTTGAGCAGTGGTCAGACTCTCCATCATCAACACAAGATCTTGGTGGAAAATGAATGAAACACTGGATGGAAATAAATCTGATGAAGGTTATCCAAGCAATGCCACACTGAAAGAGTACTGTAATCAAAACTAAAGGAGGTCCAACAAAATCTGAGTGTGAGACCTTTTTATTTGATGACAACTTTTGTTTTTTGGCCAAGCAGTGTCTATGGTGTTCCTCAGGGCTCTGTTCTAGGACCAGTTTTATTTATATTAGGAGCATGCTTCTTCTTGGACATATAAGACTCAGGGATGGTGTCTCTTTCCATTTTAACGCTGATGACTGTCAGATCTACCTGCCTGTAAACATGTTAAACATGTGAGGCCTGCAGATCCATTCAGTTTTTTATTGCGTTTATCTGCAACAACAAAACATAAGATGGAATTTGTGCTGTGATCCAAAAACTGCTTATGGAAATCCAGTGAATTATTATAGTGTGGGACCTTTTTGTTTTTTTGGGCCAGGCCAGCGTATGTGGTTAATTATTGATGTGGTCATGTTGATTTTAAAGGAGGTGTATGGAGCTAGGCATTTCCTCATGTATTTAGATTAATTAGTGGTGATTAAGGGGCGAGGGGGAAACTTCCAAACTTCTAACGTCCGGGCGGAGATCAGTTATGATTAAATGGACGTGTGAAGCCAAAGTCGTGCTGCAGAAATCCATTAGACACAATATGCAGCTGCGCCCAAAATTATGTCGGGATTTATTTGCATGCAGCGCCCAAAAATGAGATCAGATCTTACGTAGCTCAAGCTGGTCACTTGCGATGGGATAATCCAGGACGGGTGTTAAAGCTAGGTCTGAACAAGGCCCAATATTAACACAAATGTCCATTAGCAGACACACAGACGTACACCACCACCAGTAAGACGTCACTATTCAGACAATACGATCACACAAAACGTCCCAGCACCCAGTGGGTGACACCTGATATTCCCAGGGAAGAGAGTCTTCCTCCTTCTTCATCTTTCTCTGGTAAAAGAAGGTCCCATCCATCACTGCGGACACATTGATGGGAGTGTTTGATTACGCCAAGACGGAGGCTAAGATGCCGAGCTGGTCCGCTTCTTGTAGCTTCATGTGGAGTGAAGTATTTTTGGTTGAGAGAAGCTGTGCATGGTGTACGTTTCTCAGGTTTTATTTTGCAGGAAGGCCGGTGTGTCTTGTCGTTGCCGTCGAACTTCCGACTCCCGCAGAAGTTTGACGGCAACTGTTAGGAAAGTCAATTGTACGCATTGCTGCATCATTAATTAAACATCCCATCGGATATTACCGGTCAGACTCTCTTTGAATAATGTTTCTGCATCATTAGGAGACTAATCAGCAACAATAACTCTAAGGCTTTGTTGATAAATTTTCACTTAGCTCTCAGGGTCCTCACATCTCATTATGACACAGCAGCAGGTGATGGACAGTAGACTTAGATAGACTTTACTGATCTTAGTAGCTCAGTTAAACATTCAACACCCTTGAAAACAGCTAGTAAAATTCATTCTTTGGGTTGGAGCCTATCCAAGTTGTTGGCCGAGAGGTGGGGTCCACCCTGGACAGGTTTCCAGAGACACTCACACCTACGGCCAATTTAGAATCACCAATGAACCTAACCAGCATGTCTTTGGACGGTGGGAGGAAGCTGGAGAACCTGGAGAGAACCCAGGCAGACACAGGGAGAACATGCAAACTCCACACATGGGATTCGAATCCAGAACGTCCTTGTTGTACATATACATGTACAAGATCTGCTTCTGTACAAATCTACAAGAATGAATTACGCATAGGAAGGTTAAATGATGAAGTAAAGTAATGTGAATGGAAAAGCACTGACGTGAACAAGATGGAGTTGGAAGAAGCTGCTGCTTTTTAAAACAAGGTTGCCTTTTAACGTAGGAAGCCAAGTGCAGGATATGTCGGCCGCTCAAGGGGGTTTAAGTGTGAGGACACTGTTGCTAGGCGACGGGCGACACGCTTCCTTCCCTTTGAAGACGGCAAATGATTTTGTGGTGATTGGACCTTGGCATTAAGGAAAAGAAGAGGAGTAGATCGCTAATAGTGGGTTTAAAATTCTCCCAATTCAAACTGATCTGCAAAAATTTTTGTTTTATTTTTATTAGTTTTATTTTATTTCGATGTTTCCTGCATCGTCTCGTTGGACATCTTGCTGAGACATCAAGAAAACGAGAGTAGAAGGAGATCCAAAGCCTGACCGAAGCTCTGACAGGTCTGAGAGATGATCGGATTTTAAAAAATGTGACGAGAATGTCAAAGCATTTATGAAGTTAGCTTAAAAATCCAAACTTTTGGCTAAAGCTGTGTCCTTAAATAACGTGAGAAGGTCTAGAGGCGTCTTCAGTTTTACGTAAAGTCAATACAGCTGTAGATCTGAAGACCAAAGGTAAAGACACGTCAAAGCAGGTCAAACAAAAATGAATCACTGAGCATCTATGGAGTGAACTTTGTTATACAAACATGAAATAAGTTTGCAGCTAATGTCGGTACATTGATGGTTTGCAGTAAATTGACACTAATTAGTAAACTGGTTCTCCAGATGTCCCACGTGCTCACCCTTTCTTCAACACTGAAACTCAGTCGGTCATGCATGAAATTACACATAAGTCCTCTTTTGCTTTGGTCAGCCCTTCTTTCTTTCTTTCTTTCTTTCTTTCTGTCTCTTTATGCCATGGGAAAGCGTGGCGGCGGTTAAGTTAGCGTGCTGATCCCTCTCCGTTTCCCTCCCCTCTGCAGGTGATCCAGGCGGTGTTTTTCGGCCTGTGCGTCCTCATCGACGTGTCCAGCCTGCTGACGAAGGGCGGCGACAGCAGGGAGCAGGAGCGGCAGCTGAGGAAGCTGATCGGCCTGAGGGACTGGATGATGGCCGTCCTGGCCTTCCCCGTCGGAGCGGTGAGGACGTTAACGTTATTTAATAAAAGAAGAAGGTATAGACCTGTGAAGGGTAAAGGTAAATTACTTCTGCTGTGATCTGGGCGGGTAGTGCCGTTTGGGGCACCCTTCTGATACAATAGTTGGGAAAAACTGCTTTATTTCAGGGTTGTTAACAGGTTCCGGGGGCTTCAAGGTGTCTTAGTAGGTGCTTTAGACCAGAGCCTACGTAGACCCTAACGCCGTAGCCTGACGTACACCTCCCCAGAAATGGCGCTGAAATGGACTGGTCCTCTTGGTACTAGCGTGCTTCCTCTTCAGTATTTCCAGCTGCTTCTCCATCGCTGCAATTTTCTAATTGATTGTTTTGGATCAATAAAGATTGAACACATGGAGGAAAGGTTAACTGAGGAGGTTCAGAGATACCAACATTCGTTCGACTCGTCTTTGGCGAAATTTCGGCAAAAGTTTCAGTCGCCATTGTTGAAAGTGAAGCAGGAAGACGAAACAAATGCTAACCTTACTGGCTAAAAAAGACACAGCGCCGACTAGTGTTCGGGAGGAGTTGTTGCAGAACGAGCCAACATTGGCGTAGGCTACGCACGTAGGAACGCACCTACGTACCTTCTAGTCACGCAGTACCTTAGCAGAACCTTAAGACGGTCTTCAGGCTTGTTGGGTTAATTAGCAACTATTATTAACTGGAGTTTAGGGGGTTAATTTGAATGAGCCTATATCGATTCATAAAATTTAAGGATGAATCTTTTAAGAATACATGCCTACATCCTCGTGTTAAACATCCAGAGATTAGGTCGACGCCTGATGGAGATCCAGAAGCTCCAACTCTTGAGAGCACCGTCCCAACAGAGAAGATCTGCACAGTTGCTTCTGGTGTCGTTTTATTTGCCGGTGAATGAAGAGCCTTGATAATGTTGCTTTTCTTTTGCACATATTAACCCCAGTTAAACAAACAAACAAACAAAAACACATCTGTACGTAACCTTCAGCTGCACATATCGGTTGAATCCCGCCTGTGAAGGAACAGGGAACAGAGGAAACTGTGTCGACCCGTCCTCCGTCACTTCAGACGGCCAGACGGTGACCTCTATCTGGTCCTCGGGCTGTTCTCACAGCGCCGGCAGCCTCGCTCACACATGCATACCCGCTCTTTTATTCAAGCTTTCAGTTGGCGGCATGCCCCGCAGCTGCCACGGCCGGAGAGGAACGCCGCACGGACCGTCCGAGCGCGCACAAAGGCATGAGTATGCACTCTATACAGCCTCGCAGAAACTAATCAGACACAGTTGATCTGTAACCGGTCGGGTTGCCTGCAGCATGCGAGGCAACGAAACATATCCCCACCCTCCCCCGTCCCGGACACACGCGCCTATAGCTGGCGTGTTGCCGTGTGTGTGTGTGTGTGTGTGTGTGTGTGTGTGTGTGTGTGAGAGCCGGGCGCACAGTTCAGTTTACACACAGTACAATAGATATGATTATCACCGCGGCTAATGTCTGAAACCCAGCCTGACTGATAGGGGGAAGGCTGTGTGTGCCTGCAAACTCTACGCATGTATAGCTGCAGCTACGTACGGCGTGGACATGCGGGAGTGTGCAGGTGCATGCTTTAGAGGCGGCGTGCTTCCCGTTGTGGAAAATCGTGGAAGTTTGCGAGTGCATGTACTTGTCAGACGGGAACGAAGCGTGTTTTTTTTGTGTGCGCTTTTGTTTCCTGCCACCACCGGCCCTGTTGAAAGCAGAGAACACGCCGGTCAGGGTACAATAGTTGGGGGGGCGGTGGTTGGTTCAGATCCCTCGAACTGGAACCCAGATGACGGTCAGGTAATTCCACCCCCGTGCCGCCGATCGTGGCCTGGCCTCGGTCCAAAACGAGCGGAGATACTTCAGCTGGCGAGTGTTTGTTAACTTATGGTGCGTTCAGGGCTCGTAGGACAAAAAGGTTGGGCGTAGCATCAGGATGTGTGCAGAAATGCCCAGCGTGTCCAGCTGTCCGCCTCTTCCTTATCTCCATTAATAGACGGGTTTAAAAGTCACAGAGGTGTACCACAGCTGTAGCCTGGAGTAATCAGACTATCAGAATGAGTCTGGTGACACTCTGTTTAGATTTTATTACGGGGCGTGTTTCAGCTGATAAAGAGAAGGAAATACCTTTGAACACAACTTGATAGTCCTTCAATTAATCATGGACGTTTTGCTGCAAGCGAATTAAACTCCTTGGCGATCAGACGGCGTGTATGACTACCGTTACTCATCTGTCACTCAAATTAAGCCCCGCCCCGTGATTTGATTGAGGTCTTTGCCAGATCGTAATCGTTTCCCAATGGAGAGACTCCGGACCCAACTTTACCCAACCAAGGCAACCACAACTGGGTGCAAACTGGAAAATTTGTCCAGATGTCGTAACTCAGTACCAACCTTGAGCATCCAAACTGTACAATAGATCTAAGTATGATGAAAGTGTCCAAGCTAAGTATTTGCATGTGTACATACATGCTTTGAGTATGTAACTACCCTGGAAGCCAGATAGACTTCCCTTCCCGCAAATCGATTCGATGGAAAGTTGGTATGAAGTGATCCAGTGACACGACTTCACACCAACCTTCTGGTGAAAGTATGTCACCTGGGAGCTGTAGAGTTGAATTTGTTCGCAATAAAATGTCTCTGATTGGTTGGAGGACTATCCAGTAGCATGCAGTGGTATTTTATTTTATGTGGTAGACTCACAAATGTTAGCGTGCAACATTTACCATACTAATATTTGAAACAGTAGCGTATTAGGATGCTAACATTTAGGGATGCACCGAATAATCGGCCACCATGAATGTGATTTTCCGTTGATTCTCTGTTTACGTAGCACTGTAAAACCCATTCGACCGCATTTTTATTTGGAGGTGACAGCAACAGACTGTGGACGGACTAAATACCCTCTGTGTAGGAAAGTGGAAGGGGTTGCCTGACAGCACGGCGGAGTTCTTCCAGCTGTTTGGCATCGATGCTCCCTGTGAATGCTGCTTTGTTCTGGTTGCTAACCTGCCTCTGTCTCTCTGTCTGTCTCTCTGCAGTTTGTGGTGTTTACCTTCTGGAGTCTCTACCTGTACGACAGAGAACTGGTCTACCCCAAACTACTGGACAACTTCATCCCTCAGTGGCTCAACCACGGCATGGTGAGTTGGTGACTTATGCATTTTAACTATTTAAGAGCCTGCGCAGTAGAAACATGTGAAAGTTGATTAGACCCAGCAGAGGTTGTCTAGAGGGGTAGAGGGTAAGGTTGTTGACCTGTGGGTCTTGACATTGAAGGATAGTGACATCTGAAAGCAGCAGAGGTATTAAAATTTGACAGCAGGGACATGATTGGCTGATTGATATTGTGGCAAAAATCAGATTAGTTAAACTGTAAAGTCCCATAATGAGCTGATGACAGCAGTAGGGGGATGTAGGTAATTATTAAGAGGTAAAAAGACAGCGTATCCCATTATTAATTCCATTATTTCCATAGTTATTGCAATTTAATACTTCTTTTATTTGCTGTAAATGTTCCTTGAAGGGGTATTTGTGTAGTTTTATTGCTTTATTACTTATCGACATCTCACCTGCTCAGTTTATAACCGTCATCGACAGTAAAGTGCAGATAACTTTGTTCTTGTTGATAAAACCGTCCGGCAGGACTTTGAGGCAGAACTAGATGTTCAGCGGACACGTTTCTTTATCCGCTTTAGTTTTTCTGCTTTTTTTTTTCTTTGTCAGTTCTGACATCACAGGGCGCAACGCTGACCTCTTCGATCTCCGCCTGGTTTCCCAAATTGCGGTCAGGGCACCAAAAGAAACTTGAATTAATTTTGACAGAACTCAAATCAATTCAAAGAAGTTGTAAAATATTTTGGTAAATATGTTAAAAAATTTGTGCGGAACTCTTTACGTTGGTAAACATGAATATTTATAGACTGCAACTCTTATTTGCAACTCTAAAATGTTTGAGATACAGATACAAAGGTGGTTCGTTTTATGTTTTCTGACTTGGTAAGCAAGAATAATGTCTTCAAAGATATGAAATGTCTGCAAAAATATGCTGCACTTCAGACTCTGCTTGCTTTCCAAAGTGTCACCGCTGCTTGGGGCTCCTCCAGTCCTCCTAATGGCTTCAAAGTTTTGAAATGTCTGCACGTGTTGTACCCTTTAATGGACTGGGTCAAGCATAGGACTCGTATATTCCTCTCTGCCATGGCTCTAGCTCACCCCTAATGGAAAGCTGGAGGATATTTCCATGGAGAGGATCCCCCCACCCAGCTAGGGAAACCTCGCCCAGACTGCTTTGAATTAAGTGGTGCTTTATCGATTGATTGATCTCCATATTAGAGTTGTGCATGGCCGGGCATGTAAAGATTGTCCTTCTTGGATCATTACTCATGTCAGCGGATCATAAGCGCCACACAGCGCTCGATAAATCTTATCAGCGCCGAAAGCCGATGCCGGTGAAACCTCTGAATTTGAATAGTGGCGGGCCGGGCTTTGATTTGCCATCTAGAGGAAGCAGGTTTAATCTAATGTTTAGACAACGACTCACGGAGCTGCACGCCGCGTTGCCCGGCCGATAACTCTGACAGCCGTGTGTGTGTGTGTGTGTTTGAATCGCGTGAGATAATCGGGAGATTTCTTTTTTTCCCAGCGCTCCGTCTGCAGCATGCAAAAACCTCCTCATGAAACTTCCTCCTGCCAGAGCGAGCTCCACGCAGGGGGAGGGAGGAGGGAGGGAGGGAGGGAGGGAGGATGGGAGGGAGTCTGCCGCCATCATCGCTTCGATCGAAAGAGACAAAGGCGGCATGTGTGTCCTGTCTTTTTTTTTTTTGGTGTCTCTTCTCCTTCTCCAGGAGGTGATGTAATAGAGCGGTTGCCATGGCGCCGTCGCCAAGCACCAAAACAACCGCAGCAGTACCAACAAAAAAGAAAACGTGAGCAGATTAGTGTGTGAGTGTGTGTGTGTGTGTGTGTGTGTGTGTGTGCAGAAGTGCGAGGGTGAGTCCAGTCCGGTTGTAAATATTTTGCAGTATTCCATGGTATCGCCGCTGTTTGTTTACCCTCGCTCCCACGGCAACCACGCCGGCATTCCCATCGGAGGAGGGAGGGGTCGAGCGACTTGTCAGAAGAAGTGTCCAAGGCTTCTGGATGCTGGGAGAGAGCAAAACGCCGTGCTGCCGGCGGCATCGCCTTGTCCGATGGCGAGGGGTGACGGGGGGGGACAAGGGGCAGCTCGTCAGCTCGTTGCCGTGGCGCTGCACCTGTGCGGGGTCGCTACGGGCAACGGAATGCTGGTGCGGGTAGCTGGTTAGCACGGGGCAACTGTTGCCGGGTGACCTCCGCCTCCTCCTTGCAGGTTGGAGGAGGTGGGGGCTTCTGTAACCGTGGTAATGTGTCAAAGCTGCATTGCATTGTGGGATATGTATGCATGGGAACAATATGCATTGTCGTAAAAAAAATAAAATTGCGCATATGTTTTCTTAGGGTATTATTTTATATTCAAATTATTCACTTTCTGTAGCTGGTCGTCCTCTGGAGGGTCTTGGGGGGCGGGGTTAGAGTCTATCCCAGCTGTCATTGGTGCAGAAGCCGAAGACCCGGCCAATGGTTTCGAACCCAGAACCTTGTTTCCTGCACGTGAGGCGTCAGTGCCGTCCCCCTACTTCCCAAATTCTAGATGCATTCACTGAATAATGTCGCAGTGGAACAAACTAAAATTTGCCACAATCCCACAATGCATTGCGCCACATTTTTCTAGATGCAAAAATAGCCGTTGTGCGACCGAGCTGCAGACTTTGGATGAAGCCAAATGCCAGATATCAGAATACTCTTTTAAATTAAATACAAGTGGTCTAATAAAAAGACATGAAGAAGAAGAAGAAGACGTCTACTTTTTGTCTACTATTTGACCTGCAGCGCTGCAGAGAGATGGACTCTGCAGGACCAGGTCCACGGCCGGTCCATGAGAGCATGACGTGTCACTCCTCTTTTTTTTTTTTTTTTTATTGCTTTCACCATTATAAATTACACGATTCAGGGGTGGGGTCCCTCTGTTACCAAGAGAACGAGAGCAATCAAAACAAAATCAAACACATCTTTCAGATTTTTTTTATTTTATTTTTCGTGCGTTTCATTTAGCTTCGTCCTCCAGGGAGCTTTTGTCCTACTTCCACGTTAGCTCAGCCTCTTCTGAGCGGACGCAAAGCAGCGTCCTCGCCGGCGTAGCAAAACCTGCAGAGGGTCCAATGGTGAGTGAGAAAGTGTGTGTGTGTGTGTGTGTGTCACCGTTGCAGTTGAAAAAGGCAACGACACACACACACACACACACACACACACACACACACACACACACACAGCATGGGTTCTCCTAGCAACAGAGGATTATAGTCTCACACTGGGTTTGACGCCATTGACCTGTGTGACACACACACACACACACACACACACACACACACACACACACACACACACACACACACACACACACACACACACACACACACACTGGTCTCTGCTTTGCTTATTAATGCTCCGCTGGCCAGGGATCAGCTGTTTGTTCACATCTGGTGAATCATTGTCGGCTTCAGGAACATTCACACTCACACGTTCACACTTACAGACGAACCCGGGATCGGCATCGGCGCTTAACCTTCCTCTCTGGTGCTGCGTTGTTAGCGCTCTTTTTGTTTCTTTTTTGTTTTTTTGTTTTTTTTCACGTGTGTGACGGCTCCTGATATTTTTACCTCAGAGGTGTTCGGTGACGTATTTCCAAACAGAAGCAGCAGAACGATGATTGTCGACCTGCCTGGGGACGCGTAGTAAACAAATACCATCCAACGTGGTGCTCGGTTTATGATCCAGAGAATGACTTGACCCTTCCGTCCATCACCACTTAAAGCCCCGCCCATGATTGGTTGGTCATGTCTTTAGCAGAATCAGTTCCCAAGGGAGACACTCCAGATCAGTTTTCCAGCACAAAGCAAATGTTTCAGCGTTGAAGCTGCTCCGGTTTCCCGGGGTACGACTCTGCAGCTTGTTCCAAAATGTGCGTCGTGTCCCCAACGCTTCATGAGGGCACACAAAACAAACGCCGTAATTCGTATCGGATATACGAGGCTCAGATGAAGCCCCGCCCCCCGAATGATCTGATTGGCCTGTCAGATCTTTGCAGGAGCAGAATCGCTTCCAAATGCAGAGACTCGTTTTAGGTGCTAAATTCAGAGTTGCTGGACTCTGAATTGAATCCATACTCAGACTATTTCCGCTACTAAACCAGAGATTGGCCCTCTCTATGTGCCAACACTTGCTGTCCACCGTTGAAAAGCTTAATTTCGTGATATTAGAATGATGCACACCGTCTCAGGATACGCTCGTAACTGCCGGATCGGTGAACACTCAACGTTGGACTAGTTGAAAACACAGGAATCTGAGCATCACAGTATTCCAAGATAAAAGACAATACTCCAAAGACAATGGTCATTTTACGTTGCAGAGGGTCCCGTAAATGTCCTCCAGTGAAATGGTTGGTCCACACCAAGTGTTAGCTCTATAAAGCTGCAGCAAACTTTCACAATTTCCATTAGAAGCTCATATTCTCCAACATATTCTCGATGCTAACTTGAGCTAGCTTGCATGTATTAGCCACATCGTGATACCAAAACAACTCTGAACTTTACCCAACATACGACTGTTCACCATGTCTTTGACACACTCTTGGCGTGACTGGTGCTAATCTTTAGAAGGAAAACTGTGTAAAATACAAATTTTCTGTAGTGTTATTGTCAAATATGAAAGGGGACTAGGTAAAACTTCAAGGTTGAATATTATTGAAAACATTTTTCAGTGTATTCACACTCCAGTTACTCAATGCCGGTTGCACTTGGGCAGATTCTGACTGTGTTATTTTGCAAAAGAGGCTAAAATCATGCCTGTACGCCAAACTGTTCAAGATTAGCTTTAACTTTACTTGGGTATGTCCTTTTTATCTAGCCATTATTTCTGTTGGTAACGTGGTGTCTCTAAATTCAGGTTGAGGATATAACTGAAATATGTTTAAAAAAAATAAACTACAAAATCATTTGAGGCTCAGCAGAAGCTCAGTTCGACCAGACACTTGGATTATATGTCCGGTATTACTGCAGGTTTACGCCAGTTCAAAGTCAGACACAATTTGACTGAGTGTGTTTTTGATAGACCCCGGTGCTGGATTGTCCTTGTGCGACATGATAAGCTCCTTATGTCAGACGACCGTTGAGGGAAAAAAAATGTCAACAGCAGACTTTTCATTTGATTTTTTTCCCGGGTTCAAGCGGAGTTCAGTTTATCGGCGCGGGGTTGCGGGGCCGAGCGACGAACTCTGCGTCAGCTGCTGCACTTTGACCGCTCAAACTCCGGAGGACTCACTGGTGGATTCTTATCATGTTTTGAAGCCGCAAAAGTTTATTTTTAATTCTGCTCGGCATGCAGATGTTGCCAGAGATTTTTAAAGTGTCTGACCTGATGGAATATTTCATCTTGATGTTTTCTAGCGCTGCCTTAAAAAGGTCTTTTGGACTTCATTATCACTCCTTGAAGGGTAACATGAAGTGGACGTGATGGTTTGTACCAAAGGTTAATGAAGAGATTGTTGATATTAGAGACCTCTGCATATCTGAGCAGTTTTACTGGTTAGAAACCGACAAGCATTTCACCAGTTTCAGACCCTCTGAACAGGGCTTCGTTCTGATTTGTTTTAGCTCGACAAGAGCTAGAAGAATCAGTGATAATATCAGGCTTTGTTGGGACAGTTTAAACATTTGCTGTCTTGAAATGAAACTTGTGAAATTGTGGTTTCGACAAGTCAAGTCTTGGCTTTGTGTTCAAGTCCTATCACCAGCTGTAACCATGAGGACACCTTTGCTAGCCAACACTTAGCAACTACAAGCTATCAAGGCCAGGGACTGTAAAAAAAAATAAATAAATAAATGGTTGACATGTCGTATAACTAAAACGAAACTTAACAGAAAAATACTAAAATATAGTGTATTTTAGTGTTTTAGTTTGACCCAAGTCCCGCCCACTAACATGGAGGGGGTGGGGCTTATGACCTATATTGCAGCCAGCCACCAGGGGGAGCTCTACTGTCTACAGTCTGTTATCGAGGCTAATAGTTTAGCTAGCTAGCGTAATAACAGAAATGTGCTGTAGTTAATGGAGCCAAAGTCCGATTTGCATTTCCATGCAAAAACCAACCCACTGAAGGGTCCAGTCTGGCCCGGCCGATAAATTTGCAAAATCTGAAAATGTGGTAAAAGATGTTAATTACAGTTTTTCAGTAAAAGTAACATTCATTCATTTTCCATAACCGCTTGTCCTTAAGAGGGTCGCGGGGGGCTGGACCTTATCCCAGCTGTCGTTGGGCGAGTAGCGGGGTACACCATGGAGAGCTCTTTGAGTTCTTCTTTGCACTAAAACAAAGGTAAAAGTTATTTTTAGGTTCTGGTCCAGTCCCCTTGAGATTAGACTGGGCTGAATGTGGCCCCTGAACTAGAATGAACTCCAAATGACCTGTAAAGTTATCCTGGGTGTTATGTCATCTGGGTAAACATTAACCTTTATATATCAGGCATGGCACTTATGTCATAACCTCTTTAATCACTTGTTAAATCATTTGTGAACGAATCGTAAAAACTGAAGCCACGTTTGACCACATATCCCATCAGCCCCAGCTGCAGGAACAATCTGGAAGTCCTTCCTTTGCTCAAGAGGCCACTCAACAAGAGCATGTAATGATGGAGGAATATTCTTTGCCTAATTGTTTTCAGTTGACGCTCTGCTTTGGAAGAACCCATCCTGCGGTCCATCTTCTTTTCCTGATGCGTGACTGTTCTAGTTGTTTGTCCTTGTTGAAAGCGCCCTCGGCCTCTGCCCCCACCCCCAAGCTGCGTATCCCTCGTGTCAAATGGTCCGTCCCGTTTTTAGCCCCAGACCGCAGGATCGAACCACCGCCGTTTGCCGAAGAGGGGGGATTTTCCGCGGAGGCAGAAAGCTGGCTGCCCGAGTGAAACCGCAAACCTCGGCGGTGGTGGGGTGGGAGGGGGGTAAGATGGACAGAGAGGGAGAGAGAGGGATGGAGGGCAACAAAGAGAGAGACCTAGAAACTAAAATAGAGAGAGAGCGAGGGACAGCGAGAATAAAGGGAGCATTATTTACGAGCACCGAGTCCTCTGAGCGGAGACTAAACTTAAACATGACCAGGAGGAAGGAATTCCACTGAGGCACTCTGGGTAAAAGTGCACAGTCAGGAGGTTTGTGTGTGTGTGTGTGCAGTATAATGATGGGAGGGAAACCTAGAATTTAAGACCCCGGGAGATGTTGTTACTCTAGTCGGTTTGAGCATACTTGGTATCTTCAGTCTTTTCAGATCTGCCAAGAAAATTCCTAAAAAGAGCTGATTGGTTGGAGCCAGGTTGTGACCTTTACGAAATAGTCTCAGGAATGTGATGTTGCTCTGGAATCCACTTTAAATGTTTGAGTGTTTGTGTTTGAGGGAACGTCCTGATCGGATCGGGTCGGTGTCGGGCTTTAGCCTTTCAGCGATAAAACGTCTTCTTCGTCTTCGTGACTCTAGCTAGTGTTAAAAAAGTAAATAAACGAAGAAGAAGATGACTTTACAGACGACAACAACAAACACTGAACGTTTAAAAGAAGAGAAAAGTTTCCTGGAGACAGCGTCAAGGAGAAACATCTTCCAGAGAGGGTTAGGGAGTTTATGGCAGCGTTGGATGAGCAGAGAGAACACAAGGTACCAGCTAGGAGAAGACAAGGAAGACAAGGACAGACTTTAGGAAGACACAGGAGACCAACTCTAGGAGAAGACAAGGAAGACAAGGACAGACTTTAGGAAGACACAGGAGACCAACTCTAGGACATTTAGGATCTGGTCTAAGGATCAGATCGTCCGATACTGAAAACTAAAAGATCGATGTCTTTTCGGGGGCGCAGTAATCGTCGTCTTCTTTGTGTTTTTGAAAACTGTGACGCCAACCAACCGACATTAATACAGAAGAGGAAGAAGACGCTACAGGGACGTGGTTTAGTTTTGGCAGAAATAAAATAACTAGCTACTGAAGACCGATGACAATCTGATCATTTTTTTAAAATGCCTGCACTGAGCCCTGATGCCTTTATAAGAAGGTTCACATCATTTCAAGCCATAGCTATGGAGTCAAAGTGATGTAGCACTAGATTATGTAGTGTATACCCTTATCAGGCATATCATTATGACCACCTTCCTAATATTGTGTAGATCTCCCTTGTTGTGACTCATCAGAGAATGGACATGGGCCTTCTGAGTGTGTCCTGTGGTGTTAGTTGGGGGTCCTTTGAGGGGAGGGGCCTCTGTGGATCATCCCACAGATACTTGATCAGTTTGGGATCTAGTGAATGTGGAGGCCAGGTCAACACCTTGTGCTGTTCTTTTTCCTAAAGTGTTTTTGTGGCTGCATCCTGCTGGGGATGTCTGCTGCCATCAAGGAGTGTCATTGCTATGGGGTGGGGGTGCCTGGTCTGGTCTAGGTGGGTGCTACATGTCTAAGTAACATCGACACCAATGAATGAAGCCAGGTCCAGAAGTTTCCCAGGAGAACACTGAACTGTCACAAGATGGTTTAAATGTTATTAACTTCTCCTGTCAGTGGTCATAATGTTGTGGCTGATTGGTGGATATACATTTGGTAATTTGATCTACACTGCATACATCTTCAGTGATTAGTACTGTGAAGTAAAAGTTAAAGTTAGAAATGGTTCATTCTTCAAATCGGTTGTTATTTAGTGGTGAGTTAATGAAATGATTAATCAGATAAATTAATCACCATGTTCCTAAAATCAGTTTCCAATCAGGCTGACACCAAAATAACCCAAATAACTAATAATCACCAGCTCTCAGCGTCTCCTTCATAGTTTTTGCTCTAACCGACCTAATAACAAACTTTAGTGGGAACATGGAAATAAATGAAGCAGTCGCACTGATCCACAGCTGTGCTCCTGAGAGTGCAAATGAGGTAAGAGGTTTCAACTCTGCTGAGACAATTACGCCTCACTGTGTGTGTACATGTGTGTGTGTTTAATGTTTGTGTGGATGACAGGCCTGTGTCTGTGTGTGAGTGCCCCCTGGTGGACGTGGAGAGGAGCTACTCCGACTGGAAGCTCTGATGAAATGACTCATTTACTGATGTTTGGTCAGTTAAAAAAAACAAAAAAACAATAATGTTGGAATCATGCGGAGAACGACTGTCAGATGGTGATTCATCGTAGACGATCCTTCAGTGTTTGAGTTGATTGATTGATGTACGAGGCGTTGGACTGGACTTTTCCCACCGTAGAAGGACTCACAGCGTAATGAGGACCAGGTCCTCATTTGGACAAAATGCCGTTTCTGTAAAGACCAGTAAGATCTGGAAGAGTCTTCCTCTCTCCAAATGTGTGTCCCACATTACAAACCAGTCTAGTAACAATTGACTTTCATCTTCTTAGTAATGTACCGTCTTATTGTCCTGTCCTATGTCTTATCATGCTTTTGTATTACTTGCCAAGGGACTGTGGATGCTAATTAACATTTTTGCTATAATCCGGCATATTTACGTCTATTGATATCTGAATAGATGTCCACCAATGTGCCACTGTCCATATCAAATAAATTAATAAAAATGTAGAGATGTAGGATGAACTATCGTAAAGTTAACAAACTTTTTTAACATTGTGCTTAAATGTAAAGAGATTAAGGGGGGACATGGTCTCATAAAGCTGCAGTGACTAACCAGTGGTCAGACATGACTCAGTGATGATTTCCTGATGAAACAGAAGAAATGTGACCAGCTGATTATCATGATTCAGCTTCATATGAAGTCAGTGTAGAGGTACGTTAACTCTCTGAGGTTTACGGTAAAACTGGCTGTTTTTGAATACTTCAGTCTTTGTACCTCGCCTTGTTTGGTGTCATTCTGTTCAGCACAACCTCACACGTGTGACTTTACAGTTATTTTTTAATTTTGACATCACGTATTAACACATTGAACCCAAAACCGCAATAAAAACATAAAATCTGAGCAGGAAAAACTTTTTTTCACCATGAAAACCACAAACATGTTTAACGAACCATTTTTATAAAACGTCTTAACTTCCAAATCTCAGTCATCCAGGTCATGGTAATCCAAAAGGTTTCAAAAAAGGCAACTGGACTTGTAGATTTTTAGAGAAGACGTGTCACCACTCATCCGAATAGAACTGAAGAAGCTACCCGGATGAGTGGTGACACGTCTTCTCTAAAAATCTACAAGTCCAGTTGCCTTTTTTGAAACCTTTTGGATTAAATGTCGCAAATCTTTGAAATTTCAAAACTTGTTTCTCTCTTTTGCCGTCGTCACTCCATAGACTGTACATAGCATCACTCCCACAACCTTTCCCTCTTCCTTAGCAACCATTGCCGTATCATTTTCTGATTGGTTGATGCATTTTTCCACCAATTTCTGCTTTCAGGCTCTTGAAGCCGCCTAGCTCTCTCCTCTTGCTAGCGTTTTCCTACATGTCACCAAACATGACGACGGTATTCATTAAAAAGCATGCCGTACATTATTTGTAATAAGTCTAGTTTTACTCTGCCTATCAACACAATATCAAAACTGGTTTATACTTTGAAGTTAGCACTTGCTATACAAGTTGAAAAGGAGACTCTGTGAGACTGCGTCTTGCTGCTACGTTGTCTTAAACTGGACACGTGATTTGGACGTCGTCTCCTGTGGGTTAAATGTGCAGTTCCACAAATTGACACTAGGCGGTGGTCTCTCAAAGAGCAGAGGCTTCTTAAAAGTGTTAAAGTGTCTCTCTTCTTCTTTTACTGAGTGTAAAGAGATGCTAAGAGTTGTATTTCAGATGCTCTACTATTGACCCAACTTTGAATTCTGTCCTAAATCCAAAGATGGACACTAACGGTCCTTCATTTCTTCCCCCCCTCCCCATGTCTCTCTGTCTCTTCAGCACACTACTGTTCTTCCCTTCATCATCATCGAGATGCGGACCACCAACCATCGGTACCCCAGCAGGTCGTGGGGTCTGGCGGCGGTGTGCTGCTTCGGGGTCGGATACATCCTCTGGTAAAGAACGCGTCCTGCATTAGGGAGTAGTTTAAGTTTAGAGAAATGATGTTTATGTTCATTGTGGTTAATTGAGACACGGTCTAAGCTAGCTGGGCTTTGTTCTCAGCAGAAAAACTCTGGAGTCTGGTTCATCTTTGCTTTGACAGTTCAGGCCTCATGTAGTTGAGATTTTTCAAGGTTTAAATTACACATTTTGTCACGATTGATGACATAAATTAACTTTACCACCGTGGTCCGCGGTCAGATTTAAATGGTCTTCTGTTCCCGTCCAGGACGTGTTGGGTGCACCAGGTGACGGGAGTGTGGGTGTACCCGGTGCTGGAGCGCATCGCGCCGCTAGGTCGCGTCGTCTTCTTCGGCGTGATGACGGCGGTGATCTGCGTCTTCTACGTCCTCGGAGAAATCCTCAACAGCTACATCTGGGACCAGCCACACACAGGTACGCCTCACCAAAGATAAAATATAATGACTGGACGTAACAGGAGGAAGACGGAATACCTCCTGGACGGCCCTGTTTAGTTATGAGAACGGTTTTCTTCTTTTAAACTTTCATAATCAAGTTTTTGATATTGAACTCCGTTTAATAAGTTTAAATTTAAAGTTAATCACTGTCACGTCTTTACGTTTTGAGTTAAAAAATGATGGAGGAGGAGAAGGATGATGTGATTTGTGTACTTGTACTTGAAACGAGGCTCTACAACCACGGTATGACAAAAACACTGGCACCATAAGCGTAATGGACGGATGGATTCATGGGTTAGAAGCTGTGTCCCTGAAGTTTTTGGAAAGTGGATAAAATTTTAATTTCCTCCTCCTCCTTTCCTAAATGGCCTAAATAAAATAAAGGTTAAGTTTCCAGAAAGACGTGAGTTGAATTTACAGAAACTTTAAAACTTGTCGTCAAGATGAGAAATGAATACGTTTTCTTCAGTGGATCATTTAAAGGGGAACTACTGTTTTTTTTTACAACCTGGACCTTATTTCTGGTATAAAATACGATCGTTTACTCACCCATATAACTTTGGTGTCATTTGGAGTCGTTCAGACAATAATTAGATCTGCGTATATCCATATAATGGGAGTGAATGGGGCACCGAAACACAGCCTCTAAATAACACATTATTGTGTATTGTTCATTTCACTAATATTTTGTTATGATACACTAAAGCTATTCCCTGTTGAGTCCAGAGTTACCTGTTATCATCATCCTGAGTCTGTAGATTGACCTACTAACCTCTGACCTGGATGAACAGCAAACCTCTGCATGTCCTCGAATGGATAACAGGTAACTCTGGACTCAACGGGGAATAGCACTAGCATAGCATAACAAAATATTGGTGAAATGAACAAGTTTCATGGCAGATAACGTTTTATTTAGAGGCTGTGTTTCGGTGCCCCATTCACTCCCATTATATGGATATATGTGGATCTAAATATTGTCTGAAGGTTGTATCAACCTTTGTCTCACAAAAGTAGTCACTGTACAGGTCGTATAACGGTGTTAATTCACCGTCACCTCAAAATAACTCAACACACAGCCCTCAGTGAAAAAGTCCACATTGTGCCCAGTTATCCATTATCTGTCCCTGGTGTCATGTGACTCGTTGGTCTCAGGTGTGAACGTGGACCAGGTGTGTTACATTTAGCATCATGTCTGGTGTGGCTGGTGTCCACCTCAAACACACATGACCAGGCTCAGCTAGCAGCATTCACGGGACGTTCAGATTAACTCCTGACGACGGAGGCTGCTGGACGAGAGACAAGTCTGCTCAGAGGTTAAATAAAGTTCAGGTCTCCTCGGCGTTGGCCCAAAACTTCTGCTCACTTTTCTTCGATTCATCTGGAAGGCGATGAAACGCAGAGAGAGACGGATGCAGCATCTGCCGACCAGCCGCCGCCGCCTCCCCCCAGCCTCCTCGTCTCCATCTGCTCGACAGGTCGGCAGGTGTCTGGATCTCTAGAAGCCTAAGGCCCCCACAAGCGTCCATGTCTGAGTCCCTGTGTCTCTACCTGGTCTTAATTAAACTGCGTCCCCAGCCGGCTCTGTAGATCTGATCTCTGTTTGTGAATGAACGCCGACATCGTTTGTCTCTAATCAAACTCTACCTGCTGCTTTTTCAGAACAGCTGATCATTGTGTGCGCGTCATGACTTTGGGGAGGTGTTAGATATTTTCGAACAAGCTGTAAAGTTACTTGTTTCGTTGTCTTCTTCCTCGATTTTAGTCACTTTAGCGTCGTAACATCTCAGCGTCTGTTAATTCTTTTTGTTTAGTCAGTTATAAAAACAAAAACATTTAAAAGGGCTTTTTCCTTTTCTGGTAGGTGGTCTTTAATGTGACCCGGGACTGTCCCAGACCACCTCCACATGTGGACTGACACCAGATCAGTGTCCACACCGTTGCGATGTGATCGCTGTAATGCCTCCTGAGGCGTGAACTCCTCCTCCTCTCCCCCTACCCGTCCTCTAAATCTGTCTTTCTTTGCTGTTTATTTTTTGTCTTTCTCTCAGATAAGGTCAAAGGTGAGTGAACCGTGTGGACGCCTAAATGGGCTTCAGAGGACGAGGAGTCAAGCCCCTCCCCTCTCCCCAGCCCCAGCCCCGCCCACCCAGGACAGCACAAGAACGAAAAACAAAAAACAAGCGACCTCTCTGGACGAGCAGCAACTGTTGATGAACTGTAAGAAAAAAAAAAGAAATAAAAGAAAGAACGTCATGAGTCCGGTGTAAATACAGAGGAAAGGTGACGGATGGAGGCTGAACTCATGGTGTTTTTGTTTGTGCTCTATTAGCGTTAATTGTTTATTTTGCAGCTAAAGCAGCCGGATGACGATGAACAACTATACACAACATAGAAGTACTGAAAACACTCATCACTCATGTACTGTACACATATGCAGTCTGCTTCTCTGGTCTCAAAGTGAATGAATTCCTTCATAAGCTACTACTGGACATCGGTAACGTGTTGGACATTATTATTATAATTATTATTATTATTATTATTATTATTCCTCATCTTCCGAGTCATGTGTGGAAGAACGTAGACGTCGGTCATAACTTAAAAATCAATAAAGCCTGAGTGGAAAACATTTTGTGTCTGCTTTGAGTTTCTACTTTCTGAGAAAAAAGTATTTTCATTCACTGGGCAACTGTCAATCATCATGATGTCACATCCTGTTTCTATAGCATCAAATACTTTAACATTCATCAACATTATATTAACCACCTAAAATGACAGAAACATCCTTGAAAATAATGTATTTGACGTGTATTTTGGTGTTTTAATTTGTCCCAAGCCCCGCCCACTAACATGGAGGGGGCGGGGCTTGTGACGTATACTGCAGCCAGCCACCAGGGGGAGCTCTAGTTGCTTTGGCTTCACTTCAGAGGAGCAGTCATGGCGTCTACTGTCATAACATGAACAGAGAGACTTAATTCACCACCACTAAACAAATTATGTCTTTTTTGCGGTGCGTTCAAGTGCAAACCTTTCAGTCCAGCAGCGTCACAATCTGTCATGTCAGTTTTGTGAGTTTGGAGAGTACAGACTGGTGGACAAGAGCTTTCTCAGCAACAGATAACGTGGTTTAAACTCTGAGGAACAAACACTGAGATCTGAGAGATGCCGTCACTTCACTTCCCACCATCGGCCGACCACAAGGGTGTCAAGTCGGAAAGACCCCGGTTAAAAATAATAAAGACGAAGCCCCCGCCTCGTCGGCCTGAGTCAAAACGAGCGACGAGGTGGTGGCCCAGACGTGGCAGCGCTCTGGAGAAGGCCTGTGAAAAGAGGAAGTGATGCAGTCGGCTCGGCGCCAAAAGAGGAAGCGGTCGACGAAAATAAGACGTGTTGTGGCGCTCGAGTGCAGGAGGTCACGGTGAAGAAAGAGACGGTAAATTAAACTAGAAAAAGGCAAAGAACACGTGAAGCGAGTTTAGCTAACGTCTTACTTCCTGTCGACCCAGCTCCCCCCTCCCATCAAACAAAAACAAGCGCGCCTTTTCTCCTCTGAGGTCACCTGACCACAAACTTCTATTTATTCCTCCTGTTCTCTCACGTCTGTACAACATGTCGTATTAAACTGCTCCTTCTTCTTTTATTTTTTACTGTTTAATTTAAGCGTGAATCTTTTTTTTTTTTTTTAGGAGCCTGACGGGACACGCTGGGCTCGTTAGCGCCTAGAAGCTAACTCCGTCTTCATTAACACGTTGCGAGGTGACACATTAAAACGGCACCGGAATATTCTGCTCTGCATTCGTTAGCGTAGATTTAACATGCTAACGAGGAGGAGGAGGAGGAGGAGGAGGAAGAGGAGGAAGAGGAGGACGGAGGCACGAGTCCCTGCACAGAAAAATAAATAACACGGGAACATGAGGAAATAATGAAGGAAGGAAGGATGAAAATAAAGTGCTAATGGGATGACAAGAATGGGGAGGACTTAAGGAAGAAGGAAAGAGGAGAGAGGGATTGAAGGAAGGAAGGAAGGAAGGAAGGAAGTGCGAATGAGCGACTGAGGAAATAGAAGACGAAAGAAAAGGTGAGAAAGGAAGAAGGGATTTAAGGAAGAAGGAAGGGAGGATATTATGAAAGGACGACAGGAAAATTATGAGAGAGGAAAGAAGGAGGAAGGAGAAGCCAGTGCTTCCTTCCATCCTTCCTTCCTCGTTCATATTTACCAAAGAAGCAACGAAACGTGATTTTAAGAACGTAGAGGAAATGAAAGAAGAAAGAACGGATGAGAAAGGAAAGATGTAAGAGAGGGAGGTATGGAGAGATGATCAACGATCAGGATGAGCCTCTGAAAGAAGAAGAGGAGGAGGAAGAGGAGGGTGAAAAGAAAAAGTAAACGCGACAAAAAACTGAGGACACGAGAGAAGGATCTGAAGGAGGATAAAACAAGGAAAGGAAAAAAGATGAGAGAAGGAAGGAAGGATGAAAGGATGGTAAAATATAAGAGCAAACGTGATAAAAGAGGAGTGTAAGGAAATGAGGAAGGAGCAAAGCTTTTAGAAAACTAAAATAAAGAGGGTAAAGAAGGAACGCTAGAAACCACTGAAGGTGTGAAAGAAGAAAGAGGATGGGGAAGGATTGAATAAAAATAAAGGAAGGAATGAAGTGAGAAGGAAAAGAGGAACAAAGGAAGGACGGAAGGAGCAAAGCTTTTAAGAATCTAAAATGAAGTGTTAATGAGCCACTGAGGAAATGAACGAAGGAATAAAAGGTGAGAAAATGTGTAAAAAATAAATGAAAGGCGGGAAGATATCACTAAAAGAAAGAAGAGGAAAATAGATGAGAAAATGAAAGAAGGATGAAAGGATCGTGAAATAAAAGAGCAAACGTGATAAAAGAGGAGGAAGGAAGGAAAGAAAGTGGACGATCAAAACTTTTAAAGACTAAATGAGATGGAAAATAAAGAACGAGACAAACCATGTGAAAGAAGAAGGGAAGACGAGGGAAGGAGTGAAAAAAGGAAGGAAGGAAGGAAGGAAGGAAGGAAGGAGCAAAGCTTACAGGAAGCTAAAATAAAGTGCGAATGAGAAAATAAAAGGTGAGAAAATGAACAAAGGAATAAAAAAATGAGAAAATGTGTTAAAAAAACAAAGATGGAAGGAGGATATTACTTAAAGAAAGAAGAGGAAAAGATGAGAAGGGGAAGGAAAGAAGGAAGGACGAGTAAAGTGAAAGAAAATTAAAGAGGAAACACAAACATGCAAGGAAATAACAGACAAGAACAAAACGGCTCAAACGTGTTAACGAACCACTGAGGAGGAAGGTGAGAAACGACGATTAGCACAGGACGGAAGGAAGGAAGGAAGGAAGGAAGGAGGGAGGGAGGGGAACAGGAAACGACGAGAAAAGACGACGAGTCGAAATGAAACGCTGAAGAAAGAGAAGTGGAGGCAAACGTGACCAAAGACGCGTGAGGCAGGAAACCAGGAAGGAAAGGAGGTAAGAGGCCAACAGGAAGGAAGGAAACCAGGAAGGAAGGAAGGAAGGAAGGAAGTGGTGGACGCAGGAAGGAAGTGGAGGCAACAGGAAGGAAGTCGTCCACTGCTGAAAGAAGGAAGAAGAAGAAACGGAGGAAGAGGAAGAGGAAGGAAGAGAAACGTCTGAAGATCGAGATGGTGGCGTGAAGGTTTGAGGGACGTCTGCGTCTGAGTCGACGAGAAAACGACGAGGAGAAAACACTGTCACTGCTTTCAGCTCCACTCAGCCGAACACGCTGCACACACACACACACACACACGTATCTGTGGTGTGTGTGTGTGCGTCTTTGAGGAAGTGAAAGGTCTGAGCTGCTGCTGCGTGACTGTTTGTCCGTTACATGAGCAGCTCTGAAGGTCACTCCTGCTGAGAAGAGCTTCAAGACGCACACACACACACACACTTCCTCCCCCCGGTCTCGTTGTCAGGGAGATAACACAGGAAGTGGTGTGTTTTACATTCACACTTGAAGAACAAACGGAGCACACAGACCGCTGACGCTGACGCCGCCGTCGTCGTGGTGAAAGCTGCAGAGCAACGCGATAAAAAGCTGCCTCTCATCATCTGGACTCTGCTTTATTTTATTTTATTTTAAATGTTGTCACGTCTCGGTTTAAGCAGAGAAGACAGACGCAGAAGAAGACGAGAGACGAAGACATTTCTTCTGTTTGGTTTGATAGAAGAACCTTGATCCATTGCTCCCCCTGCTGGTCAACTCACGACATGACCTCATATACAGACACATCATACACAATATAAATATATATAAGTAAAAAACTTTCATTTATTAAACAAACATTTAAAAAAACAAATCTTCTCCTGTGGAGGTCAGTCCTTCCTGGTTCTGGGTTTAGGAGCTGAAACAAGAAAATGATGAACGTTAGAGAAAAACATTAATGAAAATATAACGAGAGAAAAAGATGGAGTGAGACGAGATAAAGGTTAGAAAGAGAGAGAGAGAGAGAGGAAGAGAGAAAGAGGGAGATTCAGGATATGAAGGAAGGAAGGAAGGAAGGAAGGAAGGAAGAAAAAAAAGAGGAAGGAAGGAAGGAAGGAAGAAGAAAAACTAAGAACAGAAGAAGATGAAGGACACATCATCGTCTTCCTCTTTGTCACCGTTTGGATTTTCCTGTTTGTAGAAAGTCTTCAGCATCTCTACAGCTTCTTCTGCTCTGTGACCTGAAACACACTGAACACACACACACAGTTAGACACACGTCCCATGTCCCATGTCCCATGTCCTCATCAAACGTCTCCTTCAGCCTCAGACCTTGAACGTGGTCCCAGTGTGGGACAGGTCTGCAGAGGAGACGTCCAGAACCGAACCGCAGCCTCCGAAGCGCTCGTTCCTGCAGCCGTACACCACGACGGGGACGTCTGACGGGCGGGTGAAGGAACCACTAACGCAGAGACACACACACTGACAGACACAGAGACACACAGAGAGACACACACTAACACACAGAGAGACACACAGAGAGACACACAGAGAGACACACACAGAGACACACACACAGACACACACAGAGACACACACAGAGACACACAGAGACACACACACAAACACACAGAGAGACACACACAGAGACACACACAGAGACACACACAGAGACACACACAGAGACACACAGAGACACACACAGAGACACACAGAGAGACACACACAGAAACACACAGAGAGACACACACAGAGACACACAGAGAGACACACACACAGACAGAGACACACACAGAGACACACAGAGAGACACACACACTGACAGAGACACACACAGAGACACACAGAGAGACACACACAGAGACACACACACTGACAGAGACACACAGAGAGACACACACAGAGACACACAGAGAGACACACACACACAGAGACACACACAGAGACACACAGAGAGACACACAGAGAGACACACACACTGACACACACTGACACACACTGAGACACACACAGAGACAGAGACGGGCAGGATACGGAGCAGACGCAGGGCGGCGGCGCACATGATGCACGGCTCCACGGTGACGTACAGCGCCGTCCTCTCGCACACGCTCCTCGCCTCCAGGTTGCCACGGCGACACCAGTCCAGGAGCTGGTCCAGGGCGATCATCTCGGCGTGACGGGTGGCCTAGAAAAAAAAAGAAAAACAGGAGGACACGGAGAGAATGAGGAGGAGGAGAAAACTTCAAACCAAACTCCATTTAAAAAAGTTGCGTTTTAAGAAGAGACGTCATTTACAAACACTGACTTGTTGAACTTTAAAGTCAAATCCTTATCAGAGTATGAGTCTGGCTGCATAAGACTGCATCCTATTGGACAGTCCTCGACCAGGCAGAGACATTTTAATTAAGCCCCGCCCCCAAAATTGACTTTTAAGAGACTTTTTTAATGATTTTGAACAGCAGAAGTTTTGTTTTGCTTCCAAGCTACTTTAAGGCAGTAGATACTAAATATTTTAAGACAACACAAGGTCCCATCAAGCTGTGGCCTTGGTGATATTTTAAGTGTTTAATTTTCACAATATTTGTTTTCTTGTAAAGTTTTAAAAAGCTTCAGCAGAGTGTGCAGGAGCATAATCATTCCCCCAACGGAGAGACTCCAGACCAGCTGACAAACTGTGAACTGTGTACATTTTTCACAGGCCATAAAAGAAGAAGAAAAAATGTTTTAAAGAGTTCCTACATTTTTCGTCTCATTGACTTCGTTCCTTCCCTTCCCCACCACCTCGTCGTCATAGACCATCAGACACCCGACGGGCACCTCTCCGTTCTCCAGAGCCTCTTTGGCCTGCAGCGACACATCCAACAAAACCGTGATCCCACACAGAAAACCTGACACATCTGAATGGAAGTCAATGCTGCAGCTGAGTTATTGACATTCATTCAAAATGTCTCTCGTGACATTTTTAACCTGAATAAAATACACAGTATTGCTGAATATCCGTTATTACTGCCTGCAGGAGGCTAGAAAAACACCTAATGCATCTGTACATTCAATCTAAGACTTCAAAATAGTTTTAAAGAACATTTAGGTCATTTCTGAGGAGCTTTAAGTTCAGTTGTATGGTAAAATACGATAAAAGGTAACTCAAATAACCTAAAAATCATATATTTCTTTTGAACAGATATTAATAAATAATTAAACATTGTAAATCTAATGTCCCTGTCAGACTCGCCATGTCGAAAGCCCTGGACATCCACCTCTCGATCTCCTCCTCACTCGGACAGAAACCCTCCGCCGAGTCGGCTTTACTGCCTTCCTCTGTTCCCATGGCAACTGCTATCCCGCAATCGTACTTCTAAAAAGCCATAGTATATACACCTAACCGTATAAATAGGTTTTGTAGTATATATATTTTATTTTTTGTTAGCTACAGATCCGTCAGTGGCAGCGCCAACGCCATGCACAAGACTCTGTTTGGGGAAGATAATATTGGACGGACCACTTCCTGCGGCGCCTCCACGCTTCTTCCTGTTGCGTCAAGCTGACTAGTGTTGTCGCTGTGTAAACCGGAAATGAGTGACTTTTACGCGTAAGATAAAAGCACACAGACAGATGAACGGCTATTACAAACTATGTAAAATACACCTCTGGTAGTGTCTTAGCTACATTTAGTCATTTATTTCTTTTTGATTTATGTCTTAATTCAGAGTTTATGTTTCTGTATTTCATTCAGCGTTAATTTTATATCTAGTTTTTAATTGTGTTTGTAAAATAAACACCCAGATTCAAACATAAATGGGAATATATATTTACTTAATCATTTATTTGTTGATTTTTGACTCTCCCTTTTTTCTTAGAGTTTGAATAATGTTAAATTTCACCGTTCTTTTAGACGTTAAATTTTATTTTGAAACGAGTAACCGGATGCTGCTATATCAGTTACTCTTCCAACCTTGATTGTAATACTTTGGCACTTTTGACAGTTAGCATGCTAGCTAAAAATTGCTAACGGTCCCGAAACTCTTTAGCTAACAATGTCCATAAAATAGTGCGCACAAAGTTAAACTCGCGGAGCGTTTTTTTGGGAGTTTTGGAGACCCTCGGTGTTAGAGAATGTTTTCGTCTGTGTGGAATTTTGTCAAACGTCACAAAAGGAAATTTATTTTCACCGGAGCTGTAGTTGGAGGTAAGTGCTTTGCCTGTTAGCTGCCATGCTAACAGATAAGTAGCAGCACGCCAGAGTCCGCAGCACAATATTGATTTTTGTGTAAAAATTAATCTCGTGCATTTTAAAGATATTCAAATGGTGTTTGAGAACCGGAACGTCTTTCTGTTTAATTCGGCATACGTTTTATTTATCTATGAAAAACATTTTTAATAAAGCTAGACTGTTTTCAAACACCCACTAGATGCATTTTTAAGGAATATAATTGCGTTATAACAGCAGTAGTTGTTTAATTTTACTAAAAAATAAGGCTGCGTTTTGTGTTTGCTGCACTCAAGAGTGGTATAGGAGTAACTTTAAACATTAAGGCACATTTTAATTGAAGGTATTTGCAGATTTGCGAGATCCGTTTAAAATTGCCAATAATTTGAATGGACTTTGGCGTGAAGTTCCACGCTGGAGCATTTATGGATGCTAACTGCTAGCATATGGAAGTATCTCTAAGCTGCTTTAATGAAACATGACAGGTGAACGTGTGCTGGAGCAGAACTGCATGACCTCATGTGGCCAAGATAATCTTACTGATAATCAGATTATTAATTATTTCAGGTAGTATAGCTTCAGTATCTGCTGTTTTTAAATTCTTCTTTAGGATTGTACTTCCTGGGTAAATATGCTCAGAAGAAGATCAGGGACATCCAGGAGAAGGAGGCGACGGAGTACATCGCTCAGGCCAGAAGGCAGTACCACTTTGAGAGCAACCAGAGGACCTGCAACATGACCGGTAACGACCCGGGATCAACGCTAGATGAAAATAAATTAAGAGTTGTTGAGTGTTTTCCTCACGTTTGTGTGTTTGTGTGCTCCAGTCCTGTCCATGCTCCCGTCGCTGAGAGAAGCCATCGTCAATCAGCTCAACTCAGAAAGTCTCACTGCGCTCCTGAAGACCAAGTGAGGAAGAAGAAGAAGAAGCTTCTTTTATTTGTGTTTTGGTTTGAAACTATTTCACAATCTTCTTTCTTTGACAGACCGGCCAATAAACTGGAGATCTGGGAGGATTTAAAGATCATCAGTGAGTGTTTTCACATCACGTGTCACTGATCACAATCCTCCACACATTGGCCCGTTTCTTAAAGATGTCTCCTCTCGTCCAGGTTTCACTCGCACCGTTGTGGCCGTGTACAGCACCTGCATGCTGGTCGTCCTCCTCAGAGTCCAGCTGAACATCATTGGAGGATACCTGTACCTGGATAACTCTGTAGGAAAGAGTGCAACAGTGAGGAACACGTCTAGTGCTTCATCTAGAGCTGACACCAATAGGTTGATTATAGGCGGTGTAGACTTATGAGATGCAGAAGCTTCAGCGACAGCCTAGATCCTACGTAGACCCTAACTGACGTACACCTCCCCAGAAACACAACTACGCACCACAGCAACGCAGACCACAAGAGCTATGATTGGTCCGTTTGGTGGTGATGAGTTTCCTCTTTAGTATTTCCGGCTGTTTCTCCATTTCCGCAATTTTCTAATTGTTGGTTTTGGATCAATAAAGATGGAAGACATGTAGGAAAGGTTAACTGAGGAGGTTTGGAGATACAAAAGCTTGTACGACTCGACTTCAGAGAAGTTTTGGCGAAGGTTTAAGTCGCCATTGTTGAAAGTGAAGCAGGAAGTAGAAGCAAAAATGAACCCGACAACGCCAACTAGTGTTTGGGAGGAGTTGTTACAGAGCGAGACATGAGATCACAAGTAGAAATGGATCGGACTGGCGTAGGATGCGTACGTAGGTTACGGCGTCTTCTTGCAGGACCTTCAATGAGCCTATCGATATAGCGTCAATAACAATACAGCCTGAAACACGACCAGACCAGTTAAGATCAGATCTGATCTTACTGCTGCTACAAATAACAGTTTCTCAGCTTCAAACTAAAACGAGAGAAGCTGCGTCGCTCTGCTGGGAGTCGTCACGGCCACAGAAACAGAGTCACCACAGAGTGTTTGCTCTTATTAGCTCGTTAACAGTCTTTGAGTACGAGCCGACGACGGACACGAACCGACAACAGCCGGGGTTTTATTTGGTCCCGTCATGGACTGAAGGTTAATGAGCAGCAGCTGCCTGGACCGGGCTTCATTTTAAACCCAGAGGATGATGATCAGCTCTGGGTAAAATGTGAAGCAGCTTCCTGGATGGTTTTTATTTGGATCAAGCGGTTTAAGGGCGCTGACAGTCGGTAGCGATGAGCGTCTGTGACGGTGATGTTCCAGTGGTACGACTCCTGCCTTCGTTGGCTTCTGATTGGTCTGCTGAACCCTTGTTTTAAATCCCGACAATTCATACGTTGCTGTTACTGGGCACAGCTGAGGAAATATCCACAGGTGATGCCAGTCAACGTTAGCATGGTTGCCTCCAAGTTACCTCTTGACTTTTCAAGGAATTTTTGCTTCACTTTCAACAACGGCGACGTAAACTTTCGCCAAAATTTCGCAGAAGACGACTCAATGTACAAATGTTCGTGTCTCTGAACCACGTCTGTTAACCTTTCCTACACGTCTTCCATCTTTATTGATCCAAAACAATCAATCAAAAATTGCGGAGATGGAGAAGCAGCTGGAAATACTAAAGATTAAACACGCTACTACCAAACGGACCAATCACAGCTTTGCGTTGCCATGACGCGTAGTTAAGTTTCGGGGGACGTCAGGCTTGGACGTTAGGGTCTACGTAGGGTCTATATTGTCGCCGAAGCCTAAACCGCCTGTCGGTTGTAAACAAATTCACCTCTACGTCTTCTCAGGTGACGTGTACGACTACTGTTACTCTTCCCACATTAAGCCCCGCCCACATATGATCTGATTGGCCCAGCAGATCTTTGACTTTACCTTCCGTCCACACCTGAGCCAAAGCATCAACTAAATGGTGAAGATGCTTAAATCTTGTCCGTCTTTGTGTTTTGTCCCAGACTTCTTTGGCTCCACCGGACGTCCAGCAGCAGTACCTGTCCAGTATCCAACATCTGCTGGGAGACGGTACAGAACGCACACAGAGAACGACAGAAAGTACGGTTAAATCTGATCTGATCGTCCTCATTCATGTCTCCGTCCCTTTGTCTCAGGTTTGACGGGGTTGATGACGGTGGTGAAGAAGGCAGTGCAGAGCTCCCTGGGAGAGTGAGCGCCTCCTCGTTGAACGATTCCTTAAAAATGTCACCGCGTCGCCACGTTTCTGCTCAACGCCGTCTCTCTCTGTCGTCCTCAGCTTGTCCCTGAAGCAGAGCCTGTCCCTGCTGGAGCTGGAGCAGCAGCTGAGCTGGATCCGGGCGGAGGTGGAGGCCGACTCCGAGCGCCCGCTCACCTGGTACATGCTGGCGGACGACGAGAACGCCCTGGCCGACCAGGTCGCCGCGACGCCTCCCCTACGGAGAAGATTGTTTTCTTTGTTTCTAACAGAGTGATAATACGTCTCTGTCCCCGTCTTTGTCTCTGGTGCAGGCGTGCGGGTTGACGGAGAACGACGTGTTGACCATCAGACTGTTGAACGAGACCAGAGACATGTTGGACAGGTAGGACGGCGCCTGTTTATTTGTGGTAACGTCTCTCCGGCGGTGAGGACGAGTCAACGTCTGCTTTGTGTTTGTGACTCCAGTCCAGACTTCACCACCGTTCTCAACACCTGCCTGAACCGGGGTTTCTCGCGTCTCCTCGACAACCTGGCCGAGTTCTTCCGCCCGCCGCCCGGCGACTCCGCCCTCAGCTCCGCTCCCGACAGGTCAGTTCGTTTATACTCCGACAACTGTTGGTCCAACCTGTAATTACACATTTTAAACACAAGGGGGCGACTCGTGAGCTGTGTTTGAGTTTGTTGGAGTTAATAAAGTTAATAAATGTCCATCAGCAGCAACTTTCACTGAGGACAACTTCACGTACCCGTCCAGGAGCCAATCACAGTTGGTGCCTACATGGCGTGTTCACATTTCTGGGATGTTGTCCGTCACGTTAAGGCGTAGCCTGCAGGGCATGCGCGTTTATTTCCATCTTTTGTGACTAGATGTTCACTAGAACGTCCTTCTACTTATCTGGACCACGATGGTGTCTTGTTTTACTTTAATTGTTGGGACATTTGAGCCTAATCAAGGGTCTTTGTGCAGTTTGTCTGCAGTCAGTCTGCCGCTGGCGAAGATCATCCCCATCGTCAACGGACAGATCAACACCATCTGTAGTGAGATTCCCAGTCACTTTGTTCAGGTGAGGTCCAGCTCCTCCTCCTCCTCCTCCTCCTCCTTCTTCTTCTTCTTCTTCTTCTTCGTCCTCAAATGTCCTCCAGGATCTTCAGAACGGGACGCCGGCTTACATCCGTCAATATTTGCCTTTGCATCTTATGTCCACGCTCCCATCTGTTCAGCTACTAAATCTAATATTGAGATAAACCAGAAGTCAAACTTGTCTTTAAAGGAGTTTTATTCGAATGTTTCATAAAAGCTCTCAGTTGCCATTTCATTAGGTACACCAGTGGAAACAAATGGATTCTGATGGAGAGCTCTAGATGAGAGGCGTCAGACAATAAGTGCCCCAAGAGAGAGTCTGAGTTTGCAAAGTTCAAGACTTTAACTACATTTTCTTTTATATAAATGCAGCTGTTATTCTTAATTTCTCCAGTTTTAGCAGCAGACATGACGCAGTACCCAGAACTAAACAGTAGATGGCAGCAATGTGCTGAAAATGCACTTTCTTTAGCTGTTACAGGTGGTTCTCTAAATGTTTTGTTAAAGGATAGTTCATTATATATAACCCTTTACTTAATGTTCTTCTTTTCACTAAAACAAATTAAAGAGTTTGGAATCATTTATAGGTTTTACTATAATATTATTATGTTACTGATGCAGCACCTTTGAGGTCAGATTAAGCTCCTGAACTAAAACGAGTTTAACTCTCCTGCTCTAGAGGATATATCTTCACAAAACACATAAAACAAAAGTGTAAAACAACTATTTCACTTCTATTTTATGTAATGAGATGAAAAAATGTTGCATCTTTACGACTAAAATCAAAGAGTTTGAGGAAGATTTGCTGCTTTAGAAAAAATTAAATGTCCAAATACAGACCCCTGAGGGACTCCGAGTCATCGAACCCAAAGTTTTTAAACATGCATTTAAATATATTTAGGGACAGAACTGTTCAAAACTTCAAAATAAACACCCCCGGCCAGTTCATTAGGAACACTAGTCAGTTAATTCTGATGAACCAGTTGATTTAAATCCTCCTTCATGACTCCTCTAATGTTCATATGATGTTTAAACAGAGTCAGAAGGACAGTTATTATTAATAATAGGAACACCAAGCACCAAGCCTCTACAATGAAATCACAGTCGAATCAACATCTGTCTCAGTTATTAGAAACTAAACCAGAACCTTCATGAAGACTTGATCTACAGAATAATATATTAGAATATATTACAGGTGTACCTAATGAACTGGCCAGGGATTGACCACATAATCTGATGGGTGGTTTGCTTGTCATTTCTTTTGTGATGCTGTAACGTTTCTCCTCAGGACCTGCTGATGAACGACCAGGTGAAGGAGTTCGCCGCCAACGTCTACGAGACGTTCAGCGCTCCACAGGAGCTTCAGAAGTAACCAAGAAGAGAGGCACGACGCCAGAAATAACCCGACCCCTCCATCCTTTACCTCGAGACGATCGGCTCCTCCTCGTCTCGCAGACTTTTCGCTCTCCACGACAAGAAAAAAACACAAAAAAACGAGCGATAGCAGCGACGGAGACGCCGTTGACGGAGGAGAAGAGCTGTTGTGCAGCTTGTGATTAAGCTAAGGACCATTGCATCTTGGGAAATGGAGTCTTATTTAACCCGGTAGCGAGGGGAGGCGGAAAACACAGAAACACAGTGAAAGTGTTCGGTGAAGGTTTGGCCACTTCCTTCGTCTCATGTTCAAACGCCGTTCACACTTTTTTATCACTTAAACCAGGTGGTAGAGAGACTGGTGATCTATTATGATTCTTCTTCTTTTTTTTAGTGTTAAATATATCACTTTTTTATTTTTCTGGCCACTTTAAGCAAAGAAAAACTGCTGCTGGTGAAGGTATCCTGAATATCCCTCCTTCTAACAACGATCTAATGAAAGTGTCATAAACAGACTCGAGTTTTTACGACTTACAAACACGTCAAAACCCCTGATATTTATTTAGCTGTCGTCTCTTTGGAGCAGTTTAATTAATGAATTAACCGCCTGCGTAGTTCCTTCGTTGGCCAGAAGGTGTCTCCCTTCTTCAGCCTTTCTCCTCCTGCTCACAGTCCTTTAACAGTTTACATATTAAATCCTGTTTTACTCGGGAGTAAAGTTAAACCTTGATTATGTTTTAAATCTTTCTATCTGTGGCTTCCACCTCTATTTGTCTCTTTTCAGTTCTTGTTTTTCCACTAAATCTGCGTTTGACGGAGCCTGAAACGATTAGCCCACAGGTGTTTGAAGGTGTGTGTTTTTTTTTTAATTATGTCACAATTATGAGTCAGTTACAGGTTTCAGTTTTGAGTTTTGTTCTCTGGCGTTTTCACACTACAGCCTAAACAAAAATGATGCAATGTCATCAGCATTATTTTTACTACTCTGACGCCTGAAAAAAAAAACTCCAACCACACAAGTTTCTGTTTTTGTGGCCCGACCGAGCAGAAAATCCGTTTGTCGTAGTGGGGAAAAGAAAAAAGTTAGACGTGGTCAGGTTTTTTTTGTTTTTGGCGGTTTCAGGACACGTGCTCATTAACCCGACAGATTTTCCACCAGTTTCCCTCTCAGGTGATGACAGAACAAAAACAAACATCAGTTGACTGTCTGGCTCAACTTAGTTCCTGGTTCCTGGGTTACATAATCAAACACATCCTGCTGAGAATGTAAAAAAAAAAATAAGACCTTGTCTGTAATAACTTTATTTATGCCTTTTTGAAGCACGAATGAAAACTAAACACGTTTGTTCTTAGAGATACTGAAGAGATAATAAACCTGATTTCATATTCCCTGTCAAGTATTTGACGTTCTATTAGACACCGACCAGGCATAACATTATGACCACCTTCCTAATATTTGTGCAGGTCTCCCTTGTGGCATACACTGTGCGGCTGTCGACTCATTTTGACACGATTTTCCACTTGTGTGACTTTTTTTTTTTTTTAATCGTCTCAATCCCATGTCGTGCTTTGTGCAGTATACGTTGGGTAACCAGGACAGATTAACACCTCACAACGTCATACCAATCGCAAATCGCGTACTCACGAGAAAATCAAGCTTGTTTGAAATCCTGGTCGCCCCTCGCGAAGGTATCGCACAGTAGAAGCAGCGTCACGAGTCGATTTGCCTCAACCTCTCGCACAGAGCATGTACGATCGCTGAAGTTACGTCAAAACACAACTTCGATGTGCGTTTCCCACTTCCGCGTTCCTCTTCTTCTTCTTCTACTCCTTTTTGCTGTTGCAGTTCCGGATGCAAAAGTCCCGACGTGTGGTATATGGACGTACAGAGCATCGGCTGTGAACTTTTGAACTCAGTGATCTAGTCGTAGAGTTTGAGACGGAGCTGAATCAAAGGATTTAAAATATCGCACGGTGTATGCCCGGCCATACTTGGATCAGTTTGGGATCTAATGAATTTGGAGGCCAGGTCAACACCTTGTGCTGTTCTTCATGTGTTTTTGTGGCTGCATCCTGCTGGGGATGGCTGCTGCCATCAAGGAGTGTCATTGCTATGGGGTGGGGGTGCCTGGTCTGGTCTAGGTGGGTGCTACATGTCTAAGTAACATCCACACCAATGAATGAATGAAACCAGGTCCAGAAGTTTCCCTGCAGAACATTTGAATTGCCACAAGATGGTCATTATCCTGTCGGTGGTCATAATGTTGTGGCAGATGTTCCAGGCTCTGGTTACCTCGGCAAACGACGTATAAAAGTCTTTCAGGGCTGAAGAAGCTACTCGGAAGTAACGTCCCTTCGAGAAACTCTGTAGTTACTAGTCTTAATGTTGTGGCTGATTGTGTGCGACAGCTTTGCGTTTAGTTCTTCATCATAATTTCCGTGGCCAACGGACACGTACGACTAGAAGGAAGTACCTGTATTTAAATACTGCTGATGTTTGGAATAATCTGGAACAGCTGTGACAAATAATTCCCCGGTAACCATTTATGCAAAAAGGCGCAGGGATCGCCGTTAAGGGAAGACTGGGAACGCTCTTATCGGGAGCAAAGGTTGAAGAAGAACAAACAGTGGAAGAAAAAAAAAATTCACTGATACAGTTGAGGTTATTGAATCGAGGATCACGTCAAAGCAGACTGAGTGCATGTGTAAGTTGACACACAATGGCATTGGTTTTTCTTCCTGGTGCAGTGGTGACTCAACATGACTTCATCTTCCCTGACCCCGTCTGACTCTTTACCTTATAAGGAAGAATAGGGAAGAGTTGTTTCTTTCATTGTGAGTGGGCAGATTAAACGGTTAAAAAGAATATAATGTTAAACCAGACGGGACTGAGCAGCCTCTTACAGGAAATGTGGACGTTTTGCCGTTTGTTCAAAGCTGTGATGTTTACATTTATTAAGATGTTTGCTCAGAATCTGTTAATGTCATTAAGTACTGGTGCCCAGGTCACCTTTTATTGTCTGCTATACACACATTTATTTTTCCAGGTAATAAGACAAAGCATTTCATGAGAATCCCTGGGGAGTCCCCCAATGTGTTACAGATTCACCGGGACGCATCAATCATTGACGTATCGTAGGGTCGCTGGTTGTTTCGGACCTTACAGCATCACGCACCCTCGCCCAAGCGACCCAGCCGGGGGTTGCTCAGACCCCGACTCGCGTCCCGGCAGCAGCTAGAGGATTTCTTAGCTACCTCCGTTCTGGTCCTGACCGCCCTCGTCCTCCGTGACCTTCTCGTGAACTGCGTGGTGTAAACTCTTTGGAGAGAGTGGCTTGCAAAACTTTCGCGGCCCCACCTCCGCCCACCTCAACAAGGTTCGGCATGTAACCTACACTTCTATGGAAATGTCTGGTGCTTCTCAAGGATTCAGTTTTTCCAGGGCATAGTCAGTTTCAAGGCCACAGAGGCCTCTTGCGAGTTTCCTTTCCGGGATCTTCAGTTGCGTCCCCAAACAAACATCTTCTGGGCACCAGCCTTTTGTTTCCCATTGTCTTCAGGAGGAATTTAGACCCCTTAACTTTTTTGCATGGATTTAAATTTTTGACTACCCTTGAGGCGTGTCTGTTTGCAGTCTTGAAGGCTTGTCAGGGCTCAACGCGTCGATCACTGAAAGTGAAATAGGTGTGAAACCGCAGCAAAAGACACATCACAACCACTGAACCGTGACTGTGGCTTAAGATGATGCAACAATTTGAGGCAACAGTTTATTACGTCTTCGGGGAAAAGCATCACAGCTCATCGCTTGTTAATGGCGTCCCTACACCAAAGCATAGAGGTGGCAGCGGCATGGTACGGGGGTTGCCTTTTCATGTGCAGGGATAGGGAGTCTTAGGGAAGGAAAACCTACAACGGACTTCAGAGATCAGGAGCCTTGGATTGTGGTTCACGTTTAGGCAAGAAATAACCCAAAGAACACGTCTCAGCCTGTCCCTGAGTGTCCCAGCCGAAGGACATGAAGGTGGAAGTTCACAGATGCTTCCATACGATGTGTCCTTCACGAGGAATCGGACAAACCGCCGAAATCCTGGTCCTAAGATCATCAGAGAATGGATATGGGTCTTCTCAGGGTCTCCTGTGGTGTCTGGGAACAGGATGTTGTTAGTGGGGGACCTTTGAGGATCATCCCATAGATACTTGATCAGTTTGGGATCTAGTGAATTTGGAGGCCAGGTCAACACCTTGAGATGTTCTTCATGTGTTTTTTGAACAGTTCCTAAAGGGTTCCATCCCAAGCAGGATGCTGCCATCAAGGAGTGTCATTGCTATGGGGTGGGGGTGCCTGGTCTGGTCTAGGTGGGTGCTACATGTCTAAGTAACATCCACACCAATGAATGAAGCCAGGTCCAGAAGTTTCCCAGCAGAACATTGAACTGTCCCAAGATGGTTTAAATGTTATTGACTTCTGAGTGGCTGCATGATGCCCCTCATGTCTGCAAGAGGACTGGGTTAAACTTCCCCAAATCCAGGGACTTTTAGTTTCTAAAGGGAGACCAAATACAAGAAAGAAAAACTGTCTGTACTTTCTGTTTTCAAGGCCCAGACTCACACATAAACACTCTGTTGTGCACATGTCCGACAAACAGCCACATGAGTAGAGATGCCATGTGGTTGATGAGTGTGTGATGAGCTTGACCTCCAGTAAGTTTTCAAGAGTTTCCACACAGAGCTGCTAGTCAGCTGCAGACTCTCTTGTGACCTTGTGATCTGCCCTGCACAACAACAGAGGCTGCTGAAGTCTGACAACACTCCTCTGCCGATTGTCCGATACTCGGGCAAGAGACGCGTCACCGGGGGGACAGTTGTTTGCTGACGAAATAATTACTTGCGTCCTGAAATAGAGCCAGAGCGCCGCGCAAACATGCCAGATCACACGGCGCGGCAGAATGGAGGCTTTGTTCTGGATTTGCTGAGTAATTGTGTGCGGTGAGGCTGTTTTCCATGAAAGCGCTGGCGGGCAGTCACGTTTGACGCTGAAAAACAGGTTTGGCTCAAATTAGGCCGCGCCACATGACCGTGTGTCACAGTGTGTCGCGGTGCTGTTTGTTCTTGCTCCATGTCGAGGCAAGTGATAGTGAATTTGCTCGTTTTGTGGCACAGAGCTGGAAATCCCCTTGTTGTTGAGCCGAAAGTCTGAGCCGCTGGCATTTTTTAATTTTATCAACTCTGAGCGGCTGCATGATGCCTCTCACGTCTGAACTGCTGACATGTATTGCACAAGTGCAGTGAGTAAATCACATCTGTCCGAGACTTCCTGCTCTTTTTTTCAACAACAACAAGCTGCAGGGTCGTGTTGGAATTCATGTAGATTACTACAAATTACAAAATAAGAGTATTGCATAACGAAACGCTTTTTAGTTCAACTGACTTTCAATGCATGATACAGTTAAGCTCAAAACATCAGGAATGAAGCAACAATGAATACAAATGGTTGTTTCATTTCTACTCTCAGTCCTCGTATCGTCGGCCGTGCATCCCGGCCTGTTTGACGTTTTATCCAACTTCTTCTAAACTAATTACTATACCAAATAATTATTTCGAATTACATGAGTTGGAAACAATCCGGGGTGGGCCAAGTTTGACCTGGAAGCACAGTTGGATGGTTAACCAAAAATTCTGCAACATGTTAGTAGTAACTCATCAGGTCATTACTGTAATTTCCAGACTAGGCACACCTGAATATAAGCCACACCTGACTATAAGCCACTGGTGTTTTAATGTTTAATTACAATATATAAGGGTTTCTTCTGCCACGGAGGGGATTGCTGGGACAGGAATGACACAATAAATCTTTCAATCAATCAAACAATCAATCAATCAAACTTTCACATCTTTAACATTACAAACAGCATTGGTGCAGTGCACAAATAATACAACGGTGTGCTCCTAGCGCACTTCCTGCAGTCATAGTACCGTAGTAGTGCAGTATAACAAAAAACAAAGCTTGACGAGGCAATAATGTTAAATGGCTAAATTTAATTTGTGTTAAAGTGCTTGCCTTTAACACAGCAGTAAAGGTGCAGTAACACAGTCGTTTACTGTATCAAAATAACCAGCCTACTATACCAGAAAACTCCAAAGCAAGTGACAAGAGTAGCGGCTTATAGTCCCGAAATCATGGTACATCAGTATATGTCTGAGCGATACGAACTTTCCTGCACACGAGTTTCTTGTGGCTGAAAGTTCAGGTGGTACCCCTCTGCTGAGATTATGCCGGACCAGTCAGATCATTTGGGGCGGGGTTTATGCAGCGACGGACAGAAAATTAAGATTAACGTCAGCTGAGTGTTGTGAGAGTCTAAAGTTCGAGAGCACTTTGTTTGCAAGTTGAGTTGCGTTGTCGCGTTGTAATTAAACACAGGAGACTCGTCCTCAGCGAGCAGGAAGTAGAAAATGAAGCAGGAAGTAGAAACAAAAAATAACCTGACTGGCAAAAATAAAATAAAAATACAGTGTCTGGGTGGCGTTGTTAGAGCACACGAGGAGGAATGGGGTGCACCGTCTTAGGATACGTACCTAGGTTAGGGCGTCTGGGTCCTCAGAGGCATAAACCCAACTTTATTCTGATAGGAATAGAGTCCTGCTATGCTGGGTTAGCTCAATCTAGTGTTTTCTTCTTTTCCTTCTTCCTCTGACTAAAGTCTTAGTTCCGGATGTCTATTAAAGCACTAGACGATTACAAATTTCCTTTACTGAAATACTTGTGTAGTTTTTGGCCTAAGGCTTCTGGGGAAAAAAAACTGTTTTACTTCTTTTTAGTGTAATCTAATCTCTTGTTTCACTTTCACGCAGTGGAAGTTAATAATAGCCGCCATGATTTGAGTTCCAGTGAAACGGCAGCATTGTGGAAAGTGTGGCAGTCTCTACGGAATCAGACTTTATCAGAACACAAACACTGAGGTTGTATTTAGTAAAAAACCTCCCCACCCACTTACAGTGTCAACGACTTAGTGACGCGGGATGCCTCCCCTTCACCCCCACACCCAACAAAAGGGAAAAAAGGAGGAGATGTTATTTTGATGCCAGGGATTCTGGGGATTCTGCTCTTCACTGGATTTACATTCAGAAACCCTGCGTGGGCAAAGTGAAGCACAAAGGACAACACTAGTTCCGGCAAAAGCACTTGAATCTGAAGGTCATGTTTCTTCATGCTGACCTTTTTTTTTGGGAAAGTTACAGAGTTACAACACACTACAATTAATTAATGTGCTTACGCAACACGCACCAGACAGAGAGATCCCTATATCAACACAGGAGGATGCAAATTCCTCAGAGATTACGATCGTCATGGTTGAAGGGAGTTGCTAAAATGACCGGCGCTACGACTACTTTCCAGAGAAGTCGGGCAGAGTCAAAAAATATAAAACAAATGCATAATTAAATAATAAAATAAGTAAAATATAAAAATAAAAATTTTTTTTAAAAAATTTTTAATTAATTAATTTAAACCTAAATCCGGAGCAACATTCCTCCACTAGTCAAGTTAATTCATTTCCATCTTCAAATCCTATCTCCAGTTCCATCTAGCTTTCTTTCTGTTTAGGTTGTGTTTCATGTTCAACATTTTTCTTTAACTTTGATTTGTCTGTAATGATGTAAAACTCATAACCCTAGCCCTACAAAATGACAATGATCCAGAAACAGCTTCCTGGTTCCCTCCCGCCCCAAAACCTGCCCTGTGACACAGTGACTGGAGTCATGTGACATCTGAGCTGGCATCAGGTCTTTACATAATCTCTGCCTAATCTTGCCCAGAGTTCAAGTGAGGGTGACCTGACGGAAACTTTTATTTTCCGTTTGACTTGAGATCGGTGGCATCATATCAGGTGTGCCCGTGTGTGGGTTGATCTGTCAACTTTTAAGTTTCCACAGTGGCTGAGCGGGTTTACTCACCTTAAAGTTCAAACGGAGGAAAACATCACAATCCATTCATGTTCACTTAAGCGTTACATGTCTGAATCAGCATACCGGCACACTTTAACTAGGATATACACTCACTTCCCAGTTCATTGGGTACACGAGCGACGATAAGTGAAGGTTGTGGTATTCAGAATTAGTTTAAAATAACTGAGAGAAACAGCGGTTCAACAGAGTGTGTGGAAATACTTCACTAAAGATGAAAGCCATACTACCGTGACATGTCAGTGCTGGAATACAACTAAAGTACTACTGCAGTGCATTTGAAAAGGCTAATGCTAGCAGAGGAACGGTCCATATCCTCTGGACAGCAGTCAGTTAACAACTTCACCAAGCGTCCTGTTGGCTTTTTATTTTTTGTCCTTGATGTCAGTGAACGCAACACGCGAGAGACGGACGTTGCGATGGAGCTGAGAGTTTGCAAAGCGAGAGCCGCATGTTAGAAATATCAGACTGGCGGTATTTATGGTGTTGATGTGGTCTACGGCCGACAGTAGGCCGCATTCAAGCTTCAATTGAAGATCGGACGACTCAACTTTCACGACATGTTAGTGGACGTTAAAAGAAATCTGAAGTCGTTCAACTCTGTTCAATTGATTTAACTGTGTTTTCATTTTAGAGGCTGTGGTTGGTAGAACTATTGAATTGTATTGTCCCAACTCATGTTCCTATTATTTTGGCAACCCCATTTTAGTCGGTGAGCTACACTAAATAAAAAAATAATAAAGAAATGCTGAATCCAAATAAATCACCACCACCTGACAATAAAACAGTCGTGAAGGAGGATTTAGTACAGTACTGTTCCATTAGAATGAGTTCACTAGTGTACCTAATGTTTTGACAAGTGAGTGTATTCAGAAATAAGTCACATTTAAGCAAGAACTAAGTGAAATAATAAAGACTTTAGAATCAATTTTATCCTCAAAAACAGGAACTGACACAGGTGATGCCTTCAGGTGCCTATTTTAATTTATTTATTTTGTGTTTTTTTGCTTTTATACTGAAATTACCACAGATATCCAACAACAGACCCATGACCTCTGCTCCTTTTCCCTGAAAACGTTACTGTTTAGTTGCATCCAGTTTAACAGTACCACAAACTCTGCCCCCCTAACCCCTAACCCTAATCTTAGTCATCGTGTTGAATCACCACCTTTAAACCGAACACCAGATCAGTCACTAAGGCCGATTTAGAGCACGACTGTCACTAGTGTCCCTAATGAACTGGCCGGGGATAGTATTCTCTTCTTCTTCATTGGTGCTATTAATAAAATAGTAGTGCAGCTATATAAAGGAAAAAGCATCAGTGGTAAAAGTGACTCTGACTAATATTACAGCATGACTATTACTGGGACCTCTACTGTACTCGTGCAACTTTCACTACTGCTTTATCAGGAATAGCAGCAGCTGACTATTTCTGACTCTAATTAAAGTAAATGTGTCTTGATTTGTCGTTTGCATATAGTACAAGTACACACGCAGCATAATCCAGTTTGGCTTCTAACCAGTAGTGAAAATGGAAGAAAACGCAATAACAGGACTCAAATGGTTAATATTGTACAGTGATAGTGGTGTCTGATGAACATAATGGTGAATTGTCACAAGGAGGCGAGATAATTCAGATTTTTTTTTTTTAAATTGACTAATGTGGTGAAAGTTGAGTCGATTGAAAACACTAGAAAGTGCTTTGAAACAATATAATCTATGTTCTTGACCTGAATACATATCATACACTGAAAAAAAACAAAATCTTACAAAGTATATTTGTCTCATTTCTAGGCAAAATATCTCATTACACTTCATTACCCGCTCATTACAATTTCATTACAATTTTTCAAGCATCAAAGGATCATTTTGCTTGAAAATAGGCAAAAAAAATCTGGAACTAAGTGAAAGTGGCTCTGTATTAAGATGTTTTGTCTTAAAACAAGTCCCTGTGTCTTGCTGAAATGGTTCTCTTTAGGCATTTGTGTCTTATATTAGGTGTAATGAGATATTTTGACTAGAAATGAGACAAATATACTTGGTAAGATTTTGTTTTTTTTGCAGTGTAGTGCCTCACTCAAAATAAGCTACGGAGGTTTTTCTAACTGAAGCTTGAACATGGTCTACTGTCAGCCGTAGACCACGTCAACACCGTAAACGCCATCAGTCTGACGTGGCGCTCTGCAAACTCTCAGCTCTACCATAACTTCCATCTTTCGCGTGGTGCGTTCACTGACATCATGGACAAAACAAAAAAAGCCTGTTTTCAGCCTCTTTCTCTCTTTTACCTCAGGACGTTTGGTGAAGTTGTTAACTGACTGTTCTCCAGAGGATTTGGACCGTTCCTCTGCTAGCATTAGCGTTAGCCTTTCCAGATGTATTGCAGTAGTACTTTACTTGTATTTCAGGACTGACATGTCCTAGTAGTTATGGGCTTCATCTTTAGTGAAGTGTTTCCACACACTTGATGAACCAATGACCCACTGGGCTCCTCACCTGTCTTCTTGTTTGTGTCCGTGTTATTATGGTCACGTGATCAGTGATTGGTCGACGTAGCGCTTAAAGTGAGAACTGTGTGGTGAGCAGGTGAGCAGGTAATAATCTGAGCAGTGACTCACGGCTACTGGCAATGAATCACCTCCTCTAAAACGCTGACATCATCCCGTCACTTCACTCTCACTCTTCTTCTCTTTCCCTTTATTGCCTCCTCCTCCTCCTCCTCAGAGCGTCCCTCTCCTCTCTCTCCTACACTATCATCCTCTCATCATTTACAGTAACAGTTGTAGCAGCAGCAGAGAAAGAGAGAGAGAGAGAGAGAGAGAGGCTGCATTATTGATTCACTCTGAGCTCAGGGGCTGTGTGTGTGCTGTGATCTGATTGGCCGAGAGCCATCAGGCCTCATTACCTGATAATCCAGACCTCTGCTGATTGGACGCTGAGAGATCCCTCGTTAGGGATTCATGATGATTCAAGGTGAGGTCACTGATGAGGGGACTGAGGTCAGAGATAGATAGAGAGATAGAGAGATAGAGAGATAGATAGATAGAGAGATAGATAGATAGAGAGATAGATGGACTCATCATCCTTGTATTTAACACTCATCGTCTTTATCTTAAACCCCTCTATCTTCTTTCCACCGTGGCCTTCCTGCTCTTTCACATCCTCAGTCCTGCACAGTGTCTTGATTCAGTCTGAATTGCTCTTGTCTCCACATAAATCACATTGAATGGTACAAACAGAGTGAGGTCAATTACAATTAAATTATATTTATGGTCCAGTGGTTGTTTGTCTCTGTTTTTAGTCCTGTGATGGACTGGAGACTCTTCAGGATCAGAAGACTCAGATAATCCAAACCCAAACTGGGTCACGTCCAGTAAAGCAGAACCTTGTCAACAGGCGGCTGCTTGGAGGCCCCCGTACCAGTAGGGGGCTCCAGAGCGCTGACAAACTTTAAAGTTTTCAACACCAGGTTTCAACTCGGTCATATTAAAACTTATTGCATCTTTATTTCCCACGTTACGGCAGCACTCAGACGCAAACTCTCTGGTCCAGAAGGACGAACGTTTAACTTCCTACGGTGAAACTATTTATGGTTTTATGATGTTTAGCTCAGTGGCAAGATTTAGACTTTGACTCCATCGATTGAAAAGCACTAGTGAAAAGAAAGTGTAAGATAGTTACAAAAAATAAAAAATAAATTAAATTATAAAATTAAATTAAAAAAAAACACGATGTGGTTACAGAAGATGAATGAAAGAATAAAATAAAATAAAATACAAATTAATTATAAATGTATTTATTATAAACTGAAATGCAGGTAATTAAAATCTGATTTAATTTTTTTATTTTTTGATAAAAAACAAATAAAATTTAAATTGCATGTTGTTATAAATTAAATTAAATTAAAAAATAAATTAAATTAGAAATAAATATTATAAATTAAATTAAAGATAAAATAGAATACAATAAAATAAAATACAATAAATAAAACTTTGTTATAAATTAAGTTTAATTAAATTGAAACTTGAATATGAATGGAATGCAATTACATTTAATCATTAAATTAATTCAATTAAATTAAATTAAAGAATGAAGTACAATATTTGACTATAAATTAAAAATTTCATTTTGAAGTAAATAAAGCAATAGATATGAATAAATTAATAAAGTACTACTGTAAGCAAAAGATTTACAATATTTGCTTATGTACTAATCTACAAGAAATACAAACAGCAGTAAATATAATTAGTGTCTATGAAGATTTGTGTCTTTAATAAAGTCAGTTTGTTTATTATTGCCTTTATGTGAGTTACATGAAGTTACATGAGCACGATTTCATCAGCTCCGAGCAGAGAGAGGTGACTCACGGTTACACGAGCCGTAAACGACCGACATGAAACGACGGAAGGAGGACGAGGAAGGTGTTAGAGAGGAGTCACGTGAGACGGCGCCGTGTCATCCAGCCCCAGAAAACATGTGAGCGAAGAAACAACAAGTCCACACACACACACACACACATGCAAACAAACATGCTGAGTCACTGTTATCACAGCGAAACATGAGGGTGTTTCCAGAGCTGCTGGTCCTGAGCTCAGAGCAAAACAAGAAGCAGGAAGCGTCGGCAGGCTGAGCGTAGCCTCCAGTGAAACTTTAACCGTCACACACTCATTCCCCTGCCCCTGTGTTCTTGGAGGCTTCAGCATTGTAAACGTTAATTGGTCTGTGACCTCTCGGCCTCCGGCTATGCCTCGCCGCCCCGTGCCGGTCATAGCGCCGCGTCTGGCCGCTCATACCCAAACACTGAGCTCATGTCTTGAATAAAGACCCGCGGAGGTTTCTGACGTCACCGCTGTTTGGAGCCAAGGCAGCGTAACCCAGTTTACACATGGTCCCAGAATAGCAGCAGACGAGGACGTGACGACACCACGCCTCCTCCTGCCCAGAGAGCCGGCCTCCACCTCCTCCACCTCCTCCCTACACCGCCTCCCCTCCCCTGGGGGTCTGGGGGAATCCTGGGATACGTCCCGTTCCAAAACAGTGTTCCCCTCTCAGCCCCCTTCAGGTTCTGGTTATGTCTTCGACTAAAGGAAAGGACATGAACCCAGCTGCTGGACGTTATGTAGATGCCATAACATTATGACCACCTTATTAGTGTCTTGGTCTCCAAAACGGTTGTGACTCTGCAGAGAATGGACATGGACCGTCTGAGGGTGTCCTGTGGTGTCTGGCAACAGGATGTTCTTAGTGGGACGGGTCCTTTTTGAGGGGAGGGTCCTTCCCATGATGCACTGGGCACCTGTCCTCTATCTTCTTCTTCAAACAGTGAGCACTTGTCCTCTAATTTCTTCTGTCTTCGTTGTCCATGAATGTGCAGCTACAGGACAGGACGTCAAAGTGGACGTGAAGGATGTTCTTAGTGGGGGGGCTGTGATGGGAAGGTCCTTCCCATGATGCACTGGGCATCTGTCCTCTATCGTCTTCTTGTCACACTGAGCACTTGTCCTCTAATTTCTTCTGTCTTTGTTGTTCGTCTATGTGCAGCTTCAAGACAGGACGTCAAACTGGACGTAAATAATGTTGTTAGTGGTGGGACGGGTCCTTTTTGAGGGGAGGGTCTTTCCCATGATGCACTGGGCACCTGTCCTCCATCTTCTTCTTCAAACAGTGAGCACCTGTCCTCTAATTTCTTCTCTCTTTGTTGTCCATGAATGTGCAGCTACGGGACAGGACGTCAAACTGGCTGCTGCCATCAAGGAGTGTCATTGCTATGGGGTGGGGGTGCCTGGTCTGGTTTAGGTGGGTGCTACATGTCTAAGTAACATCCACACCAATGAATGAAGCCAGGTCCAGAAGTTTCCCAGCAGAACACTGAACTGGAGCAAGATGGTCATAATGTTGTGGCTGATCGTTAGAGGTGACTAAGTCAGTATCAGTCTCAGTTTCCCAAACAAAGGTGTGAACTTGCCAGAGGCTTCCCTCTCTCTCCCTGTCCCTCTCTCCGTCACTGCCATTGTGTGTCTGCCTCGCTCGCCCTCTGTGTGTATGTGTGTGTGTGTGTGTGTGTGCCAGGGTGTGAAGGTGTCGTCACCGCGGTAACAAGCGTGTAAACACAAACAGAGCTGGTTAGCGGAGCAGAGCGAGAGGAATGAGGCCTCGGCCCGGGATCAGCTTACGTACAGTTAATAATGAACGGGGGGGGGGGGGGGGGGGGGGGGGGGGTCATCTCATGGATTCATGACTTCACTCTGTTATTTATCACTGATTCACTGATTCTGCAGCAAATAGATCCAAAGTGTGAGACAGACATACGGCCTGGTGTTCATGCATCAAAGCTGAGACGCTTAAATCTTTATTGATCAACACAATCATTACAGTTACGTCTGTGAAATGGTTCTTTATTTATTAATCGTATTAATTGATTTAGTTTTAGTCGTAGTCGTTTGACGAAAATATAATTTTAGTTTTGGTCATAATTTAGTCGTCTGAATCATTTTAGTTTTAGTAGTCGACTAAAATATAAAGTGTTAATGATAATCCTTGTTTTTTAGATTAACTTGTTTTTCCGCAGATAAAATAAATAAACATCTGTAATGGAATGATATTAATGTTTAAATGTGCAATGCTCATTGGTATAGATTTCACTCATTCTATTTGAACAAACTGCTATGGCTAACATGCTAACATGCTAAGCTACAGCTAGTTAATGTAACCAGTTGTTGCTCCTGACCTAATTCTCTTTGGGCCTCAGTTGTATTTGCACTTGATAAACCAAAACTAGCGAGAGTAGCAACTCTTAACTTAAAACAGTGTGAACAGCACACAGTAGTAGATGCTAACGAGCTAACTAGCTTAGCTTTGTATAGATTTTAGGATAACTTCAAGTTCGTTATGTTTTTAGCGGTGATAGTAGCTCCACATGGTTTGCAGTGCGTCTTGTTTTCAGTAACAGTAAACCGTAGCAGTCTGCCGACCATCAACGAGCGTCTTCCCGCTCTCCAGAGTTTGTTCTGATTGGTCGTCTCTCCAAGTCGTCCAGCTTCACCATCTAAAGATGTTCCGATTGGATTTCGTCCTTGTCAAATATTTTAGTCCGTTTTTATTCGCTGACGAAAATGTCAATAACTTTCGTCATGGTTTTAGTCTTTGAGCGTATTTTTTAGTTATTTATCGTCTCGTTCTCGTCAGAGAGAAAAACAGTCGAAAACTATGACGACAATTTTTCGTCAATGAAGTTAACGCTGTGATCGAGAGACGTTTGGAGTCATGTAGTTTGCTCCGGTCTTTTCTAGGATCTGTTTATTGACTACAGAGCAAACAGACCCAAACTATGTGACAAACATGAGCATGTTTAAGGTTTATTATCAGACATAGGCTGTAAACTAAAGGCTTCATGCTCTGTTACTTCTAAAACTCTCCGTGGGCTCAGTTTCTCAGCTTAAACGTGATTGTTCGCTTTGATTCTGTTGCTTTTGGAGACTTTGCATCGATTCACATCTTCACTCTCCTGCTATTTAGCGCTAATTGTGCAGCAAATAGACCCAAAGCGTGTAAGACACGCGCAGCCAGCGCGTATTTATTCCTCGTGGTCATGCATTAAAGCTGCGATTGGCTTAAATCCACACATATTTGACTCATTCATCACCAGGATTATTACAGTTACGGTAAGTGAAGTGAGTTTGGTTTGTTGTTTTGACGTTTGGGTCGTTTGCTTTTTGGGTTTTTTGGAAAGTTTACAGGGTGCACATGCCGGGAAACGGAGCTCATGTAGAATTAATTTAGTTTTCCTGTGATATTACAAAGCAAACAGACCCAACATGGTGTACAGTATGAGTATATTTCACGTCTGTTTATTTCTATTTGTCTGAAATGAATGCAGCTTCATGTGTTTCTGTTTCTGTTTTAGTTGCAGCGTAACTCCCCCTCAGCTGCAGAGGTAGTTTACTGGTGTTTCCCTTGGTTGATTGTGACCGAGGGACACGAACAGCTCCACTCTGAGCTCTGGTTTCATGCCCTTCGTCACGCCGTGCAGTGTGACGCTGGAAAACGTCTCTAAAAGCGGAAGATGATCGGTCGGCTTAGTTCTGGTCGAGGTGAATCGTTGCGTTACGTAAGAACAACCTGCAAACAAGCCTGAAGTGTACAGATAACGTGTGCACACAGCGCTGACGTCAATGTGATTGAGAGGCTCTAACCGAGCTTTTGAAGAGTTTATATCCCGTGCACGTGCAGGAAAATCAAAGCTGCGTGTAAAATAACGTGGAACAGGAGACTATTTTCCGTCCCTTGTCGTCTGGTCAAGTTTCCCCGCTGCAGGAAACAAAGAAGAAAACTTCTGCAGAAGGCAAACAAGCCTTCAGTGGAGTCTGACAAATTGACCGAAGGCACGAAAGCAATTCAAACAGTGAGCTCGTGACTTTGCTGACTCATCACGATCTGTCGCCGCTCTGACCGGCAACAGCTGAAGAACAACGGAGAGAAAACAAAACAGAAGAAAAGAGGAGGAGGAAGAGGAATACCTCCGCGTTGCTATTTCTGGAACAGAAACCTGTCGGGCTTCATTCTCCGATCACAGCGTGCGAAGTCAGAGCTCCGTCTCGGAACGTCTCAGGAATTTAAATCTCCCTGGAGTTTTTTTTTTTTTTGAGAGAGAAACACCTGACGCTAATTGTTGGACTTTTCTAATGGTTTCCACGGTGACTGTCAGGTGCTCTGTGGTGGGTTTTACAAGAAAAGAAAAACACAACTTTAATCAACTTTATTTGCAAACCTTTATGGCTCTGAACCATCCCTTAGTTATGCTGCTACAGGTCTAGAGCGATAAGGAAGTAGAGGATAAGTGTCTTCTAGTTTCTTCTTTCTTGTTATCCACGTCTGTGAAGCTACAGGATGGACCGTCAAACTCCTGCTGTCCTAGAATGTCCAAAAAAAATAAAAAAAATAATAATAGCTAAAAAAAACTTTCTTTGCAGTATGTTTGAACCCTGAACCATCCCTTAGTTACGTTGCCATAGGCACCTGTCCTCTAACTTCTTCTTCTTCTTGTCACACTGAGCACTTGTCCTCTAATTTCTTCCTTCTTTGTTGTCCATGTATGTGGAGCTACAGGACAGGACGTCAAACTGGACGTGAAGGATGTTCTTAGTTGGGGGGCTTTGAGGGGAGGGGCCTTCCCATGATGCACCTGTGCACCTGTCCTCTATCTTCTTCTTCTTTGCCCGAGCACCTATCCTCTAATTTCTTCTATCTTCTGTTGTCCATGTTTAAGCAACTCCAGGACAGGACGTCACAGTGGACTTTGAGGGACGTTCTTAGTGGTCTAGGTGGGTGTTGTGGAAGTTTTTTCCTCTGCTGCTGGTGAAGAATGAAATAGAGACGTCTGCCAGTCGACAAGGTTTTATTTTCTTTGCAAAGAAAAGGTCAATCAACACGCGAACGGTCAAAAGTGGAGAAAGACCCCGAATGTGGGGAAACTTAAACATTTATACCTGAGGAGCACCCCTTTGTCTGCTGCAGGGGTGGCCCCACTAGGAAGTGTTGCTACACCCTTTTGTCTATTGCAGGTAGCGACGCCCACCCCCCTGTTGGTGTGTTTTACACTTGGGGTATCCTGCAGGATCTTGCATTTAGGTGTAAAGCCGAGTCCAGACGTCACAATCCACGAATACAAAAGGGCCCAGTATCTCACGTTAGGAAGGAGGAATTAGGAATGTGACAGTGGGTGCTACATGTCTGAGTAACATCCACACCAATGAATCTAGACGTTTCCCAGCAGAACACTGAACTGTCACAAGATGGTTTAGATATTATTCACTTCTCCTGTCACAATGATGTGGCAGTACATAGATTATAAAAGATGATAAGTATTTTAATGATGGGAAAGAAGAAGAAGAACAAGGAAGGAAAGAATAAAAAGGAGGGGAGCGATGTGGGGAAGGAAGCGGTGAGGAAACGATGGAGGAATTTTACTCATGTAAACTATTTACATTGAGTTAGAAATAGACTCGATTCTAATCCTTTTTTTTATGTCCACTGCATTAACAAACAAATGGACGTGACGCTGGTGTGCGTTGCATGTTGCGTTACGTAATGATTACCTGAGCAATGCAGCCAGGAAACCAGAGCAAGACGTGTCAAAGAAAGAACACACAAAGGTTTCAGGGACTTTTTGTTTTTCATCATCCACTGAATCAGTCTGCAGACCAGGAACAGCTGCTCGGCCCTAAACGTCTCGTGGACCAACCTGATCTTCCTCTGTTGCCTCATACCAGACTTTACTGCCACATGTTGGCAGCGCTAACAGTCAGAGGTTTCTCAGCAGCGACAGGAAACACCAGAAGCCGTTTCCTCGCTGAGCATCACCTGTACGGGGCGTTTCCAGCACGTCCCGTCTGTCACTTTGATTTGTTCATGAAATGCTGCTTCCTGCTTCTGCTCCACACACACACACGCATGCGTTTAGGTTTCAAAACGGCCCGACTTCACCGCGTTGCACAATTATCGGTTTCGGCCGGAAAGCGTTGAGAAATCGAACCTGACGAAGGATTCTAATAATCTGGTTTAATGCGGTTTATTTTCTTTCTGTTAACTGTACGATGAAACTTTAATCATCCCTGCAGGGAATCCAGATACTGTGAACGAGGGCGTGTGTCACACTTTCAGCGGCTTTATGGGAAATAGTCACATAATGTGGGGCAGCTATGTGTCATGGTCTAATATTAGCACTTAATTTTTTTTTACAGTAATCCTCTAATAGCGCCAGCTGTTAGTTGGACGCTTTATCGATTTATCCAGACATTTATTTAGATTTAAACTGATAAAATTATGCCCATGTTTTAAAAAAATTCTTAAAAAAATCTTTGTGTTTTAAAAAATCCTTAAAAAAATTGTTTTAAAAAAATTCTTTTAAAAAAAAATGTTTTTAAAAAAATCTTTAAAAAAAATCTTTAAAAAAATTCTTTAATTTTTTTTTTTAATGTGGAAATTCAGATTGGAACAAATAATCTGCTGTGAAAAAAAATAATATATAAAATAGAAAATAAAACGTTTACAAAAAATATTAATTTGATTTTTTTAATTTATTTGTTTCTTTCTGAATGCACCTTGCAGATAAATAAAGATGTTTATAACATTATTTTTTTGATTAAAATCAAAGAATCAAAAATGTTTAAAGACTAATAATGAAATACATTTATTTTTTGTAGGATGCAAACATCCCTGCTGCACAATATTCTCAACTTCTGCCACTTTAATACCAGAAAACATATTTAAAACACCTCAGCATATAATTAGATTCAGATATGCAGTAAAATAATCTTTGAAAAGTATTGAAATGTCTCCAAATCCCTTAAAACGATTGTAAATCTGATTTTACAAATTTTACGTAGGTAAAATGTCCCCAGGATTCAGACGCTGAAGCACAAAGGCAGCTAAAAATCATTTCTCATTATTTGAAGCTGCTCGTGTCGCGCAGCGGCAGGAACGGGTCAAACGAGAAGTTGTTACACCTGAAGAGCGATTTGCATAAAAGCTTCTTCGGCCCCGACGGGAGGAAGGTGGAGAACCCAAAAGCTTCCGCTGAAATTAGCTCGACGCGGACGTGGTGAACTTCCTGTTTGGAGTTTTCAGCTCGGCCTGACTTTGTGAGAGAGAGCGTGAGAGAGAATGAGACAGAGAGAGAGAGAGAGAGAGTCGAAACTTCCATGAAACTTTAATGAGGCCTGAAGTTAAAACTGGGTCACTGCAGCAAACAACGAGAAGTTATTTAGATTGAAGCTGCACTGATGCACGACATCATTCTGACAGAGAACGGCTGCTAGATACGTCTTTATGTGCAAAATATTAGATGAATTAAACCATAACTCAAGATTAAAATGTTAAAATTCTGTGACTGTGAGCAATGATTTAGTGATTTTCATTCAGTTTCTGCCTCTGCTTCATTATGAAGTAGAGGCAGTCATTTAGATTCATGTTGTATAGATCTAAAGAAGCTGTTTAGGCCTTCAGAGGTGGTCAGGGTGGATGGAGGGCGTGCAAAACCTCTGGATATGTATTCAGGCTCCTGTTCATGGTTTTAGACCACAAGACGCACTGGCTAGGCCTGCTGGGTGCTGTTTTACCACCTGGTCAATGCTGGCACCGCTATACTAGAACCCAAAGGACGGCTTTATTTAAAAAAACATGTTCATAAGTACCACTGGAAATTTTTGAAACTTTTTTGTTTCGTCCATATTTGGTGGTTTAGACTTCTGCGTTAATTTGACACCGTAGTTACTGAGCCTAGACTACGTAAAGGTCGTAGCCTGACGCGCACCTTCCCCCGAAAGTCACGGCAAAAAGCAAGAGTTGTGATTGGTCCGCTTGTTTGTAGCATGTTTCTACTATCGTCTCTGCGATTTTCGATTGTTTTGGATCAGTAAAGATGGAACACGTTGAGGAAAGGTTACCTGAGGAGGTTCAGAGATACAAACGTCTGTACGACTCGACTCTCTGCGAAATTTCAACAAAAGTTTCTGTCACCGTCGTTGAAAGTGAAGCAGGAAGTGGAAACAAAAATGAACCTGACTGGAAAAAGACACAGCGTCAACTAGTGTTTGGGTTTTAGCTGTTACAGAGCGAGACAGACTGACGAGGTAGAAGTAGAAATGACCAGCACCGGCATAGGCTAACCCTAACCCGTACGTAGGTTACGTAGACTATGTCCCTCAGAGGTATAAACTCCTCACGGTCTGCTTTGAAAAAAATGTCTCATGGCTAAAAACTAATCAAACGTGTGAACATGTGAGAAATCTGAAGAACTTTTATACTAAATATTATTAAATAATAATAAAAAATAAAAGTAGTAGTAGCTCACTTTGTTAGACTTAGACTTAGAAGGGAAATTCCTTGGTCGCAGTTGCACAAAAAAAAAAGAATAAAAAATACTCTTGAGAACCAGAATTCATTAATTCAAAAATAAAATCAATATTTTTGAAGCAGTCTTTTTACTTTTAAAGAAGCAAAACAAACAAACTCAATGAATAAATTGATTCTACTATTCTACTTATTCTAATCAGAGTAATCGTCGGCCTCTGAGAATCAGACCTAGCAGCTAATGACCACGTCAACACTGGAGCTGAACTTCTCTCTCTGGTTATTGGAATAAATCTGATCACGTCTGCTCCAGGTGAGGAGGAAAAACGAGATGAACCGAGCTGGACTCCACCTGTGTCTGATCATTTGGATGCTCTGACCTGAGTCATTTCATCCAGGCTTTAGAGAATGCTCTGCCACACGTCCACAGCCACTGATTGAGAAAGACCTTGTACCAGCGCCGACCACAAACACAGTCAGTGTCTCATGACCTCTGATCACTTCCCTCTGAGAGTCACATTACTGCCGCGGTCATCTCCGATACATACGGACACACTAGAGTCATCAAAACACGGTTTCATGTCAAAACCACACAAGACCGAGCCATGAGCGCAGGCAGAGAATCCGGAGGACGTGTAGGAGGACGGAGAGAAGAAAAAGCAGAAGGAAAGCGTGACGGAGACGAGATGAGACGTCTCGGGGCTCAGTGTGGCGTCTCCGGTCTCTGCTGTGGACATGCTGGACTCCACTTAAAGGGGAACTAATGGTTTTTACAACCTGGGCATTATTTCTGGCATAAAATATGGTCGTTTACTGACCCATATAACTTTGGTGTAACTTGTATTCCTTCAGGAGATAATTAGATCAGCGTATATCCATATAATGGGAGTGAATGGGGCACCGAGACGCAGCCTCTAAATAACACATCTGCCATGAAACTTGTTCATTTCACTTGCTATGGTTCGTCCACAACCTCAGAATTAGAAAAATATTCAGCCACGTTGTAAAAAATTTGCAAACTACAGGTAAACAAGCCACGCAGGGTGTGCGTGGCGCTCAGAGATGACATCATCCAGATCAGATGACATCATCCAGGGTTAGTAGGTCAATCTACTGACCCTGGATGATGAGAACAGGTAACTCCAGACTCAATGGAGAATAGCACTAGCATAAAATAACAAAATATTGGTGACATTAACAAGTTTTGCGGCGAATAATGTGTTATTTAGGGGCTGCGTCTCGGTGCCCCATTCACTCCCATTATATGGATATACGCTCATCTAATTATCTCCTGAAGGAAAACAAATTACAATCATATTTTATGATAGGTTAAAATAATAAAATAAAAACAGTAGTTCCCCTTTAACACCCACTTGAATTTAAGGATGGTCAGAGAGGTGGAGCGTGAGTGGCACTGAGGCTGAAGACAGCTAGCAACCTGGGAGGACACCCACCTGTCACTCAAAGCCGCCACTCCCTTAATCAGGCTTAACTTTAATCCGTGGTGTTATTGTATTTTAACAGGTGAGGTGGTAAAAGATGATCCTGGTGAGCTTGTCATGAATGAAGAAATGATCTCTAAAGACCAAAACATGTTTATTTCTGCTCACGCTCCACACGCGTTCGGATTTAGCATCAAGTGGCCGTTAGAGGAACTGCATGTTTTTGGCAATTAATTAAAGCTACAGGTGTCCTGATCAAGTTTTTTTTTTTTTTTATACAGATATCTAAAAAAAAAAATCTCAAATTCACAAGTTCATCTTCATCTGCTGTTTGTTCTCGCACTTAAATGTTGGAGGGAGATCGTCTGAGGAGAACGTAGGGCCACAGTTAAGTCTTTGGAGGTGGTCAGGGTGGATGGAGGGGACGCAAAAGCTCTGGATCCAGGTTTTAGTCAAAGTCCTGTTCATCCTGGCCTGATCCAAAGTCTTGTCTTCTCCTAGAGTTGGTCTCCTGTGTCTTCCTAAAGTCTGTCCTTGTCTTCTCCTAGAGTTGGTCTCCTGTGTCTTCCTAAAGTCTGTCCTTGTCTTCTCCTAGAGTTGGTCTCCTGTGTCTTCCTAAAGTCTGTCCTTGTCTTCTCCTAGAGTTGGTCTCCTGTGTCTTCCTAAAGTCTGTCCTTGTCTTTCCTTGTCTTCTCCTAGAGTTGGTCTCCTGTGTCTTCCTAAAGTCTGTCCTTGTCTTCCTTGTCTTCTCCTAGAGTGGACTGGATTCAGTCCAATAAATCTTCCAGTCAAAGTTAATGTAGTGTGGAGAGGGTAGCTGGTACCTTGTGTTCTCTCTGCTCATCCAACGCTGCCATAAACTCCCTAACCCTCTCTGGAAGATGTTTCTCCTTGACGCTGTCTCCAGGAAACTTTTCTCTTCTTTTAAACGTTCAGTGTTTGTTCTTTGGCTGCAGCCTTTGACTGAGTGGATGATGATCAACTACTACCACCTCACCACACATCCACAGACACTAGTCACTGACTAACAGCTGACTGATTTTTTATTTTCATTTTTTTGTGAAGTTCTTCCACAGAGCAGATGTTTAACACGTCACTTTTAGTGCTTCTTCTTCTTCTTCTTCTTCTTCTTCTTCTTCTTCTTCTTCTTCTTCTTCTATTTTTAGCAGCTTTGACGTTAGCCAGCCGCTACCAAAAAACTGAAGAGGAAGAAGTTGCTTTGACGCTGCGGGGACGTGGTTTTAGTTTATGGCAGAAATAAAATAACTAACCACAAACAATCAAACCTGATAACGATCTGAACGGGCCAGCCCTGGTTAAACCAAGCATCAATAACTGATCTACTTTTGTTTGCTGCCTGGAATGAGGAAAGCCTGTAATTTCCAAAACAAAGCAGAGCAATTTGTGAACCAGGAAGTCCAAATTAGACAAAAGCAAGAACCTGAACCTGTAATACCTGTGCCAGCACTCCTAGCTGACCTTCTGGGTAAACAAACATCAGATCAGGAGCTGACCATAAAAACAGGTCGGAAACCAGAACCGGTTTAATCAAAGTGAATGAAAGAATGAAACGCCATGAAAGACAGAGCACTCCTCAGCCTGACCAGTCAGGTTCTGTTTGGGACGATCCCACAGTTGGACCAGTCTGGCAGCAAACCGGCACAAAGACACAAACACTGAATCACTGGGTTGATTGTCATCTGTCACCTTCAGCCTGGTGCCTTTATTATTAAAGACACAGTCCACATCGGTGTCAATCCACGGCAGATTTAAAGCTGCACGGACGACACCTACGCAGCCGCGACCGGTCTCCGGTTTAAGTTCAGGATCTGGACAAGATGCTTTAACATGCTGCATGAAAAATGAGCCTCGAGGAAGAGGACGCTATGGTCCCTCCAGGAGGCCAGGAGACAACCAGTTCTCTACCACAGGGGGCGCGGTATAACTCCAAGATCAACAAGAGACGCAAAGTCACTAAAAACACATGAAATCTGGTCAAAACAGCAACGACTAGACATTTAATGACACGAAATGTTCACAAGAAGTTACCAAGAACAGACACGACATGACCCCGAATATGTAAAGAGACATAAAATGATCAAAAAGACACAACATAAGAAAAATAAGACGTAGAATTACGCAAAATATTCACAAAGAGACTAAAAATGAACTCAAAGAGTCAAAGAGACTCAAATTGGTCCATTGGACACAAAATACATCGAAGGAAAACAACTGGAGACACAAAGTCATCAAAAAGACATGAAATCTAGGTAAAATATTCACAAAGAGACAGAATGATGGAAAAAGACAAAAGTCAGGCAAAATGACGATAAAGAGACGTAGAATTATGCAAAATATTCACAAAGAGACTAAAAATGAACAAAACTGGACGCAGAGTGGCAATGAAATTGATCGAAGACAAGCTTTAAGAGACTCAAACTGGTGCATCAGACACAAAATACGCCCAAAGAGGACAATTAGAGACACAAAGTCATCAGAGAAACATGAAATCTGGGTAAAATATTCACAAAGAGACACAGAATGATGGAAAAAGACAAAAGTCAGGCAAAATAACAATAAAGAGACGTAGAATTACGCAAGATATTCACAAAGAGACACAAAATGAACAAAGTCATCAAGAAGACGTGAAATCTGGACAAGACAGCAACGATTAGACATAAAATATTCACAAAGAGACACAAAAAATGAGCCCAAAGAGACAAAGAACGATGGGATGAGACAAAAGTCAGGCAAACTGACAATAGAGAGACAAACTTTCACAGGATTTTCTAAAAGAGACACAAAATGAACAGAACCGGACGCAGAGTGGCAAAGACATTAACCAAAGACAAGCGTAAAAAGACTCCAAAGGTGCATCGGACACAAAATAGGTCCAAGGAGGACAGATAGAGACATGAAGTCACCAGAAAGACATGAAATCTGGACAAAACAGCAACGATTACATGTAAAATTACACAAAATATTAACAAAAAGACACAAAGATGACCCTGAAGACATGAAGAATTACCACAAAGAGACAAAGAATGATGGGAAGAGACACAAGTCCTGCAAAGTAACAATAAAGAGACATAAACTTTGACAGGATGATCTAAAAGAGACACAGACTGGACGCAGACTGACCACAGAGACAAAAAAGATGATCATCAAGAGACTTAAAATTATCTATGACACAAATATATTTCTAATCCGTGTGGCCACTTCATTAGGTACATGAGTCCTGCTCCAGGTTCTAGTTTCACTTTTATCTTCTAATGACGTGTTCCTAATATTATGGCCCTGTAGGCAGCATGCTAAGCTAACATGATCCTCCAGATGAATCACCAGCTTTAGCCTTACTGTACCTAATAAAGTGGCCAGTGAGTGTTTCTATTTAATGAAGCGTTTGCTCCGTTGCCGCTAAATGAATCATTAATCATCATTTATCTCATTAATTATTCACTAACTGATCTATTTCTCTTCTGTCTCAGTCAGGACCAGGACGCAGAGGATGGAGACACTTTCTGGAACCCTGAAGCTGTTTTTCTCTCCTCTCACATTTACCGGAACCGAGTGAATCAGTCAGATCGAAAGTGGAAATGATCCCTACCGGCTCCCGTAACCTGCGCGGCCCGTTTACCACATTAACGCCGCTGCGCAGAAAGGATGCGCATCATCATCATCATCACCACCTTCATCATCCTCATCCTCATCCTCAGCAGCAGCTCCTCAGAGGTGGCGTGATGCTGGAGGAGGAGGAGGAGGAGGAGGAGGAAGAGAGGAGGGGGGTTTCCCGGATACCCCGTGATGGAGAGATGAAGGAGAAGAGGAAAGCTTCCCGGAAAGGATGACGTCAGCCAGATCAGGACAAAATAAAGAGAATAAAATAAAAAGAAAAGCTTCTCAGGAAAGATGTAAGAAATAAATAAATAAATAGAAAAAATACATATAAATGACTGTGTCTTATATAAATATGGACAATAATAAAATATTATAAATAAATAGATAAAATAAATAAAATACAAGTATGATGATATACAGGCTAAAATAATATTGGCAATAATAAATTATATTTTTAAGGATTAAATCGATAAACACACATAATAAAAATGTAATATAATATATTTTAGAGATTAAATCAATGTATATGTAAATAAATAAATAAATACAATTATAATATAATATAATATAATATAATATAGTATTGGCAATAATAACATATATTTTTAGAGTTTAAATCAATACATGTATAAATAAATAAACACATAAATAAATAAATAAGAATCTATTGCATTATATATCTAATAAATTACAATACTATTGGTAATAATAAAACATTAAATAAATAAATAAATGAGTAATATATTAAAATGATGATTAATATAATTCTAGTAGATGTAATTTAATTAATATGATTTAAATGAATTTAACAAATATATTTATTATATATATATAAATACAGGGTATATATTTTATTTATTTATTTAAAGTTGTAGTAAAACAAAGACTCCTCTGTTCCTCCTCCTCCTCCTCCTCCTCCTCCTCCTCCTCCTCCTCCTCCTCCTCATCTTTTATTCTCAGCTGCTCCACATTACGTCATCCTCTTCCTTTCCCGGAAATAATGCCTCTTATCCTTCAGCCGGATTTACCGGGCAGCCGGCGGGGAACCGGGAAAAGACACGGGCAGGAATCAGAAAGCCTCCTCCTCCTCCTCCTCCTCCTCCTCCTCCTCCTCCTCCTCCTCCTCCTCCTCACCATCATTATCGTCTCTTCTTCCTCGTTATCAGCTCAGAGCTGGTGTTCAGGAATCACTGGAGGTCACGGTCTACCATCACCAGCACAACAACAAGGCCTCTAATCTGGAGCTGAGGGGGCAGGAGGGGGGGCAGGAGGGGGGCAGATTATTAGAGAGGGCATTTCTTCCTGTCTAGACTAAACTGACCTGGACGCAGCTTTACTGGAGCTGCACTAACAACATAAATAAAGAGGAAGAAGAAAAGCAAAGGTCCACTCATACGCCAAAACATTAACACCCCCTATGACTGATCTGATGTTTGGTCTAAAGGAGGTGATTCAACTGGATTCAGTTTATATAAATAAATAAAGTTATTTAGCCAGGCCTATGGGTGGCCGAAATAATAGGAACAGCTATAGGCTCCACAATGAAAACCCAGCGAGTGGAGAAGGTGTTTCTGCAGGATGATGTAAGTTTCATGAGCTCAACTGGGATATAATATTAATTTCATGTGTCACGGCCACGCCAGCTGCTGCGGCTGCTGCTGCGGCTTGTTTACAGTTTCATGTGAGCTCTAAAAGTCCTCCCTCCCTCTCCCTCTCTGTCACTTTCACTGTGTGTGGACGTCGCCGAGCTCCTTTCTCTTTTCACTTTCTCTTCCACACAGAGTTTTGGGATGAGAAACTCCCCGAGGCTTCTGACTCTCATTACGAAACCCAACGATGCCGCCGCTGCTTTTCTTTCTCCGCCGACATCCAGCGGAGGGAAATGAAAGCTGGCGGCAGGTGAAAGTGAGAGCGTGGTTACACCCACCGCCGCGCTCTCACTTTTGCAGAGAGACAGAGAGAGAGAGAGGGGTTAACGTAGCCGATTAGTCACAGCATCATAACCACCTTCTTCACGGGGTGCAGGTCCCCCTTGATGTGGTGACTCATCGGGGAATGGACATGTCCGTTCTGAGGGTGACCTGTGGTGTCAGTGGAGGGTGAATTTGGAGGCCAGGTCAACACGCTGTTCTTCATGTTTTTTTTTTTTTTTTTTTTTTAGTTGTACCTAAAGCGTTTTGCCTGGCGCGGGTGCCTCACCTGGTCTAAGTAACATCCACACCAATGAACGAATGAATGCCTGGTCCAAAAATGGTCATAATGTTGTGGCTGATTGGCGTATAACTACATGAATATGACCAGAATAAAGCACTAAAGCGCACGTCTACGGATCTGTGGACAAGAACACAATGAAAAGGCAGTTAAATGACTTTTAAAGCATCTTTTATATAATTTTCGTCTTTAATGAAGATGAACCTCTGCAACTTAAAACCCTCTGGAGGATGGAGATCTACTAAGTTAGCGAAGGAGATGTAAAGTCAAAGGTTAAACGTCTGAAAACAGAAAGAATCTGAGCGTGGAGAAGCGGCGGGTCGGCCTGAAACCCAGGAAGTAGAAGAAACAAAACACTTTCCCCTGAAATGTGTTTCAGAACAAAACGTAGGGATAAATAAAAGTGTGACAGGGCGTAGCAACAGGATGACTCAGCCTCCCTTTTTACTCCTTTTTATGTCAACAGATGAACTAAAACGCCCGGGAATCTCAGTAGAAGACACCTAAACAGACCTGAAGAGAGGTTCTGCCTCTAAAAGCCGTAAAGCTGATGGTTTATTTCATCTAAAACCACACAGAGCATGTGGTTAAACCCGAGTTATCGTCCTTAATGAGTGAATTCTTCACAAGTTTGTGAACTCAGAGCGACTCCGTTCAGAAAGAAACGCGTCCAAAGTTAAATATAAATCGGTTTCTCCTCGTTGGAGCGTCTGCTCGGGAGTTTCTCCCCGCGGTACCCGGGCGGCCTGGCATCGAACCCCTGCAGATGTAAAAATAGAGAATGTAACGTCCAGGAGGAGGGTTAGCAGCGCTCCTATCATCCGGTATTAATAGTCGACGCAGTCAGCAGTGACTTCACGCCGCAGAATCAATCTGGATTACCACGCTGACCCCATAAACTTTTCAACGCCTCCCGCCCTCCCCGGTCCGTCCGTCTGTCCAATTATAAATACATCTTTCAGCTCCAGCGGTTTCTAAAAATAATAATAATAAAAAATACAACTGTGTCAGGTCTAGGCGGACGCACGGCGGCGTGTTTTCTGACGAGGCGAGGAAGCCGCGGCCTTTACTGTTTGTGCTGCGGTTTTACTCGACCGGTGGATTCAGACTGGGAGAGGCCTTCACGTTCACACATCTGCTCCCCGTCGCCGATATGTTTGATCTGGTTTTGTTTAGTCTGAAACGTTTAGTCCGGAGGTTTCCATCCTCAGGGAAGTCGGGGGAGGGGTGACCAGGGGGAGGAGGAGGGGAGAGTGGGGAGGGGGTGACTGTGCTCGAACCAAGGCGCCGTCGCTCTGGAAAGCCCCTCCACCTGTTTCACACCGGGGGCCGATCACTTCTGTAAGTTTCCACCGTCTGACACGGCCCTGGATTTCAACTTCTCTGTCGGCAGCGTTATTTTCCAGCCAGACCAGAAGTAAAAAAACACGAACTAGTGCTCGCTCTCTCTCTCTCTGTCTCTACACTGTAAAACATTTCAAGTCAGTCAAACTTAGAAACAAAACTTCACCTGCTGCCTCCAGCCGTTTTATCTCGTCACATTTCTGAGTTTAGATCTTAACATCGGCCACAAGTTCAACTCACGTCCTGCCAGAAACCCAGCATTTATTTTATTTAGGCCGTTTAAAGAGGAAGAAATTAAAACTTGATCCACTTTCCAAAAAAAAAAAAAAAAAACCTCAGAGGAACGGTTTCTAAAATCTGCCGTTGGCGTTTTTCGTAACACCGTGCTCGTGGAGGTTTGTTTCAAAGGTCAAAACTTAAAAACAATGAGTTAAATGAACGTCGGCCACACAGATGAAACTCAAGACAACGGATTACTTTAGGTTTAAGTTTAGAAAAATGAATTAAATTGAGTTAAAATCAAAAACTTGACATGCTAGCTGCAGATACGTATAGACTGTATTAAAACAGGCATCACCTCAGCATTTAATAGTACTCCACAGCGTTTTCTATTGATCTGTTCAATACCAAAAACTTAAAGTGGCCGTGATGTGAAATTGCTAAAAAGCACATGTCTGAACGTTTACATACTTAAAAGATTCTGGTTTCAGTTCAGAGCAAATGCTAAATGCTAACTTTCTATTTCTGAGAAAGGCCAGAGAAGACATAACAGCATCTCCACTGTCCCAGATTTCCGCTCCCTGGCTGAATATTAACAGCTTCATGGTTTTTACAGCTGTGTGTCCTGCACCGTGACATGACCCCGACTTATATCAGCAATACACGAATGGTTCAATGGAAAAAGAAAAAGGAGCAGCTTCTCTGGAAACCAAACCAGCGCGAACCAATACGTGACAGCAGCTCAGGCAGCGTGGCGTCACTCGTTTCCTGTCGTACGATCCGTTTCTAGAAACGCTTTGATTTCTTGGGATGCCAACGCAAGATTTCCTGACTGCTTGATTTTTTATTTTTGATGTTTCACAACTCCTTAAGCAATGTGAGTTTCTGAGAAAAAAAAAAAAGCAGGGGTCGAAAGTGAAAGCCAGCGTAAACGGGAAGTTTCTGGATTACAACAAAGAGAATTTATGAGCTGGACGTGACAGGAAATGAAAGGAAGTGAGGCCTTTTCCTGAAAGCACTAATACAAAGAATGTAGGTCATGTCAGTCAGGTATAAACAGCAATGAGCATTTTGTGCTTTTATTGTCCTCTAGGCCTTTAAATTGTCGTTTTACAACCCCATTAGTCGTCAAGATTGTAAAAGGATAAATCATTTGGATGGATTTGCACCGCTAAGACAGCGTAGCTTTAAATACCACAACCATCTGAGAGCTTCTCGAGTGCTAACGTCATGAATATACCCAAGCAGCAGCTGTACGTCTTCATCCAAACAAAGAAAGTCTTTTCCAGCGTTGCATAAAGTTCGTCGTTGCCGCAGACGCCCGCGTGGGACGTGCAGCTGAATCTGATCTGAATGAGCCCACATCAACAACGGGCCCTGATGTCGGTCACACTCAGGGGAAAAGGACAAAACAGAAATAGTAGGGAATTCCAGACACCGCTTCTCCATAGCAACACTTCTTCCTGGTGGATCCTGAGATGTTCCCATGCTGGTAGAGATATACAGTCCCTGCCTGGTAAACCTCCCAACACTAGGCATCCGCCCAAACCACCTCAAATGGAGCAGCGACTCTACTCGGAGCTCTAAAGCCGAGTCCGGCTGAATCCCACAGATGAACTTGTTTTCATATTACACATAAAACACAGTAGAAAGTAATAAAATCTATATTCTTGACCTGAATACTTGTGCTGAGAACATACTGCGAGCTGCAGATATGTACAGCCTGTATAAAAACAGGCAGCACCTCAGCACCATCACAGCGTAAACTAAACGTCTAATAACTTTATCAAACAGTTGTTGTTCAGCCTCTTTCTCTCTGTTACCACAGGACGTTTGGTGAAGTTGTTAACTGACTGCTGTCCAGAGGATTTGGACCGTTCCTCTGCTAGCGTTAGCATTAGCCTTTACAGATACATTGCAGTAGTAATTTAGTTATATTTTGGGGCCGATGTGTCACGGTAGTATGGGCTTCATCTTTACTTAAAGTATTTCCACACACTTGATGAACCCCTGCTAGTTTGTCTCCTGTCTTCTAGGAGACGTCCATGTTGTTAATGTCACGTGATCACAATGATCATTAGGGTCTAATTTACTCCACCATGGTCTTATTAACTTATTACGAACTTATAACGAATTGGAAATATTTGTGCACGTCTCAAACAACGTTGCGCTAATGCTAGCATGTGAAGCTATTTGTGTTATTCGCTTATAAAAGCTTTTTAAAATCCGATGTTTGCGCTCTTGATTTTTTTTAAGATGGTGGAGATTTAAAATTATTTTAAGAGAGTTGGCGAAAACCAAGAGGAAACGTCTCCAGACGTAACGTAAACTAACTAAAGCGTTAGCTAGCAACGTTAGACTGAAAGTCTACTACAAATTAAATTTATTCGCCAAGCCGCAAATATCCGCGTGATTACGGTAATTTACAGATGGACTGATACAAGACCCATGATCTTAGTCTATGTGCCATGACAGTTTGTAAATAGTTTTTAATAGTTGGGATAGCGTCAAAAAAAGAAAGTCTGACCAACCCCTAGCAGTTACTACTAAATATATAACATTATAATCGTATACGCAGACGATACGCTACTAAATATTTAACGATATTGGTGAACTCTCAGCGTTGTAGCTGCTGCCTCCACCGTTCCTCCTTGATAAATTGATGATAAATATCACGTATCAGACCAACACCTCCTCACCGCTGCTATCAGGTAATCTGTCTCAGCAGACGAGTAAACAAGCTCATCAGATTAAAGCCTCATCAACAACGTAGCATCACCACATGCAGTAGATTACGGTGAAGCCGCCGCTCGGCTGCCGCGGCAACGGTTTCAGACCAACAAGAAACAACAACAAAAACAAACAAACTACAGACCGGATGAAGTTCAGGATCATTCCCATCTCCACCCGCTGCTGTAGCCTCTGGCTTTGATAAGTGGGCCCTGAGGGATGTAAGGCCACAGTAAATAACCAGCTGGTGTCACTCAGCCCCACCCCTCCATCCCAAACGGACTTATTCACTCGTTCATGAGGAATGTCTGGAATGGAAATCTGTGTCAGCGTCAGGAGCAGAGGAGAGTTTCATTCAGGCTCATACACGACGTGCGTTCGTTTATATTTAGAGGGTGAGAAGAGACGAACGAGAGGGGAGGAAAAGAGGGGAAGTGGCTGGGAACGAACGGGTGGAAAAAAGACGGGAGGAGAGGGTGAGATAAGGATGGAAATGAGAGAGGGAGTGACGAGTGAGGAAGAGGACGTAACAGGAAGGAAAGTGGAAAGAAAGAAAGAAACTGATGAAGGGAGGAGTGGAGGAGAGGATGGGAGGAAAGAAAACAGAGGAATGAGGCAAAAGAAGGAGAAGAAGATGGAAAGAGTTGGAGGGGAGGGAGAGGGGGTGATGGAGGGATGAGAGAAAATGAGGGAGAAAAGAAAGAGGGAGAAGGAAGAGAGGTGGAGGCAAAGACTGATGGGGTGAGATAACGACGGAGGGGAGGAAAACGAAAAAGAGCAGAAGAGAGTAAAGAGTGAGTTAATGATGGAGGGATGAGACGAAGAAGAAGTGGAGAGGAGAGGAAGATTTGGGGAGAAAAGAAAGAGCCGGTAAAAGGAAAGAAAGAACAAGAAAAGAGGACAGACGAAGAGAGAGAGAGAGAGAAAAAGGGAAGGAACACCGGAGGAAAAAGAGGGAAAGAGGGGGAGTGAGGAAGAAGAGGTAAGGAAGGAAAAAGAAAAAAGAGAGAGAAATGAATGAGTAGAGGTAGGGAGGAAGAAAGAGGGGAGTAAAGAAAAAAGAAAGAAAGGGAGAGAGAGAAGAGGAAGAGGAGGAAAAAAGAAGAGTGAGGATGAAGAGAGACAGAAAAGAGGAGGAAGAGTAAAAGAAAAAGAGTGAGGAAGAGGAGGCGAGAAGAGAGAAAAGAAGGGAGGAAGGGGTGAGGAGGAGGAGTAAAAGTATGGAAAGAATGAGGAAGAAGTGGAAGGAGGAAGGGGAGGGAGAGGAGGAAAAATAGAGAGAGACGAGAGGGGAGGAGGGTGAGGAGGGTGAGGAGGGGGAAGCCTGTCCTGTTATGGGATAGCAGCTCAGCGTTGCTAGATTGCATCACCACAGGATCAGCCTTCCATAAATAGAATGACGTCACCCTCTGCTCTCCCCCTCCCTCCCTCCCCTCCCTCCCTCCCTCCCTCCCCTCTCTCTCTCTCCCTCCCTCCCTCCCTCTCTCTCTCTCGTAGGAATCTCTTGTTGCGTCACGCAGGCCACGCCCCCTGCCTCCTCTATTTAAAGGAGCCGGTGATGCAACAGAGACACCACAAGCGAAACTCAGCGGCAGGAGCCACTGGAAGAGGAGCGACGCTTTTTACCGCCTGCACCGCACCGGACCCGGTCCCGTACCGATATTAACAGGTAGGAGGAGGTGGTGGAGGAGGAGGAGGAGGGTGGTGGTGGTGGGGGTCGGGGTTTGTCAGGGAGACAGGCGGTGTTGTGGTTGTTCTGGTCCCGGGGATAAAGTGTAGAGGGAGCCGGTGCTGAGCGCTCCACGTCCCGGGACAGCTGAGCCTCCAGACCCCGATCCTGGGTCAGAGGAGATTTAAGAGACAGTTTAAAGATTTGATTCATGGTTAATTCATTAGTTTGTTGGTTTTATAACTATTTAAAGAGTGAGATTGAGATTTAAATTGTCGTTTACTTTTTTCTTAGTAATAGTTTCAGCTCTGCTCACTCTTGTTTTTTGTCTTTAATTTAAGAGTTAAAAGTTTGTTAAAATTTTAAAAAACAAAGGAGAACAGACTCTTTAAAGATCTTATAATAAAACCATGGAAGCTATATTTTGGAATATTTTTCTATTCTGTTTTTATTTTTGTCTTCTTATTTTTTAAATTAAATTTATTAAAGACTAAAGAAGTTTGGTTAATTTATTTATTTATTTTTTGTTTGTTTTTATGCCAGGCATTTATTAAAATTTTATATAAATATTTAATAATTTTGTTTCTTTCCTTTTTTCTTAATTTTATTAAAGACTCAAATTTATTTATTTAGATTTAAAGACAAATAAAGATCTTATAGCAAAAAGTACAGCTTGAAACTGTAATATGTTATATTTATCATTATTTATTATTTATTTATTGTTTACATATATTATAGTATAAAGAAAAAAAGAAAGAAGAGATTGCAAGTGAATTTTAACGAATACAAAACCTATCCGAGTCGTTTTAACTCTCCCAGAAACTACAGCAGCAATAAATCGCGTCTCTTTGCAAAGTCATCCAGTGGCTGTAACCTCATCCACGTGTTTGTTTTGGTTTTGTTCTCACGGAGCTGATAAGAGTTTCTCCATTAGCCTCTGCTCTGTTTACGCCTGCTCATGATTTAAATTCATTTACTGGGATGTCTCTGAGGAGCAAACATCAGCGGGGGTGACTCGTCCCCTCGTCCTAATCGGACTTCTCTTCAGTATAATCTTGACATTTAAAAGAAACTCATCCTTCCACATTGTTCCTCATCAGCATTACTCAGCAGAAAGCCGTCAGGTTTTTTATTGCCGGCATAACTAACTTGAATCTTGATAACGTCTTTATGGCGCAGTCGTTTCATTCTTTCGTAAACTGACCCGCTTAAATGAGTTTTCCTTTTCTTTTCCCAGAATGATGCTCCAGCACTCGGGCCCTTCGCTGGCTGACATCAGCTGCTCCGCCATGGTGCCCTGCCTGTCCCCGCCAGGCACGCTCACCCTGGACGACTTCACCAACTTCACGCCCATCGTGAAGGAGGAGCTCCGGCTGGCCATCCAGACCAAGCGCCTGTCCAGCGGGCTCAGCGCCGACGTCAGCTCCGACGGCGGCGGCAGCTCCAGCTCGGACCGGGCCTCGGAGCAGCGCTCGTCCGGCACCGGCGTCAAGAGAGAGGTAAGGCGATGCGGGACGCCGTCACGTTGGCCCTCAATGCGGCAAGGTGTCTGTAGGTTAAGAGTGATGAAGGGGGCGGTTCTTTAACGGTTTTTCTTCCTTGGCTTTCAGTACACTCAGGAGGAGCACGAGAGGAGGAAGAGGAGGAGAGAGAGGAACAAAATCGCTGCCGCCAAGTGCCGCAACAAGAAGAAGGAGAAGACAGAGTGTTTGCAAAAGGTAGGCGTCAACTTCCGTCAATACCTGAGTCGTAGGCTTTTGAATATGTTCCGGTTTCTGCACCGTAAAGTTCGTCACTCTTAAGGCTCACGTTTCCTTGTTTTCGTTTTCCTGCAGGAGTCGGAGAAGCTGGAGAGCGTCAACGCCGACCTGAAGGCTCAGATCGAGGACCTAAAGCAGCAGAAGCAGCAGCTGGTCTACATGCTCAACCTGCACCGGCCGACCTGCATCGTCCGGGCGCAGAACGGCCAGACGCCCGAGGACGAGAGGAACCTCTTCATCCAGCACATCAAGGAGAGCGCCCTGCAGCTCCACAACCTCACCTCCTCGTCCTCGTCGTCCACCTCCACGGTCGCGCCGCTCGACGCGGGACTCCTGTCCCTCGACCACATTCACTGCCCCGATCACCTATGAGGTGCTGAGGGTCTTCTTCCATAGACTCACCACCAAAGACTTTATAAAAAAACACGAGACGCGACAAACACCAACTATCGGATGACTCCTCGGGCCTCGTTCGCCGTCCACGAAGCCGCCGCAGGGTGGCGCAGAGAGACCTCAGTGCCCCAAACTCCTCCGGGACTGTAGCTGCTGATTGGACAAAGGGCATCACCCTCGACATGCGTTATGTATATTTTCTAACAGTCAGGGCCAAGGACACATGCTAAAGCACTAAAGACGTCAACACTTACCGGTATTTTCATTAGTCTAGGGTCCGGTTTATTTGCCGTTGTCGTACCAACGAGTGATTTCAAGGTGATCAAGGCACATTTATTTAAACTGTTCACCCGTGGAGAGAGAAAGCAGATCGACTGTTTCGAGTGTTTGAGCCGCGACTTTAAAAAAGATGTTTGTGTCGTTTGTGCTTAGCGTATGAAGAATAGCGTATTTATTATTAAGTGACTACTGTACGATGTATGTTGTAGCTGCGTTAACCCTGTCCGCTTGTACTTTACACGACATGATTACTAAAAAAAAATCTGCTGCTACTACTAACCACTCAGGACCTACACGGGCTGTACAAGTCTATTTCATTACTACTACTTCTTTTTTTTACTTTATTTTTGAGTAGCAGTCACGAAAAGGGACAGAGGCAGAGTTTTAAATATTAAATTCTGCCGAAATTACAATATAATCCCGTATGCAGACGATGCATTAATTTACTTATGAACGCAATATGTGCTACCAAACAAAAAAAACTAATTGAACACTGCAATATTTCACATTTATCACTGCGTTCCCTCTTAAAAATCCAGGATCTACTGTTTTTTTCAGCGAGTGTTATTTTTGTTTTCTACCTGAGAAGATCTTGTATTGACTGCGCATTAACTCTGTGCTGCTGTATGTTAAAAACAAAACAGAAGAAACACCCGGATGCCTCCGTTTGAGCTTGACAGAGCAAAAAGAAAAAATGTTATTTTATAAAAAAAAAAAAAAAAAAGTATTTATTAATGAGATTTTGTGGATGTCGTGTTTGCTAGATATCGTTAGCTAGGTATCGGAAAACGCTGCGTCCTCCAACACATTTACGGTTAAATCGTATTTATTAGTTGTGAATTTCGGGATTAAACCCACTGCCAAATATTCTTCCCACGGTTTTTTGTTTTTTGTTTCTTTTCAAACATTAACGGTGTCCCATCTGTAGCTGTCTTCGTCAAAAAAAAAAAAAAGGGTGAAACCCTCAGTGTTTTAATATTTACAACACTTCCAACGCCGGTACAAATCCTATGACAAAGGAAGGAAGATTGTGTTTGTAGTATGTCAGCAGTAAACTTTGAGAGTGTTAACGGGACGCAGGCGTCTGACTTTTGACTCGTATGTATTCTATCGTGCCTGATTCTACTACTGGAGGCGATTTTCGTGTTTAATTTGTTGTTGTTGTTGTTGTTGTTTTTGTTTCTGTCGCTGCTCAAACTGTCGGAGCATCAATGCCTAAATGAATAAATGTCAGGTACAACTGCACTGCTACTTCCACTGTGTACGTCCATCGACGTTGTTCTGTTTATTGTTTTTTGATACTACTTTGTTAATTAAAAGTATGCGATGCAAACGACGCCTCCGGGGTTGGTTCTGTGTGGAACATTGAGACTGTTAGAATAATATTAGTACTTTTCTAACTCACCAATATATGCCACAACATTATGACCACTGACAGAAGTAAATAACTTTTAAACCATCTAGTGATAGTTGAGTGTTCTGCTGGGAAACTTCTGGACCTGGCTTCATTCATTGGTGTGGATGTTACTTAGACATGTAGCACCCACCTAGACCAGACCAGGCACCCCCACCCCATAGCAATGACACTCCTTGATGGCAGCAGCCATCCCCAGCAGGATGCAGCCACAAAAACACTTTAGGAAGAAGAACAGGAGAGGGTGTTGACCTGGCCTCCACATTCACTAGATCGCAAACTGATCAAGTATCTGTGGGATGATCCACAGAGGACACTTGACTAACACTCTTCTGGGACATCCTCAGAAGACCCATGTCCATTCTCTGGTGAGTCCCAGCTGTTTTGGAGGCAAAAAGGAGACCAAAACAATATTAGGTCATAATGTTATGGCTGATCGTTGTTCATAAATGCATTATTATTGCAGTGGAACGTGTTTGTCTTCTTCTTCTACAAAACTGACGCCAAAGTTTGATGTTGTGACAGCATCTGACGACCTGATGAAAACTCATACGTTAAAAGAGTTTACGAAACCTCCAGGAAGGAACGCCGTGTCTCCTGACAGATCCGTTCCTTGATAAACGGTGGGAACTTGCTGTCCTTTAAGCACATCATGCATCTTTCACAAGTGGAAAATTTCATAACATCAGCACAAGTTCACCTACGGACTTCCTGCATGCGAGATTAGAGCAGCCGGGCTGAGGTGAAGGACAAGACCGGACATGTCAGCAGTTCACCGAGGAGGAGGGGGGAGGGAGGAGGAGGAGGAGGAGGAGGAGGAGGAGGAGGGGGGCTGATTGCAAGACACGACCGGACATTTGTTGTCTCTGCAAATCGGCCGTGAAAACACACTTTAAGTCCCCTGAGTTTGACCGGCTCCTCAGGTGCTCTGCAGCCCACTGACCTGAGGCTGGTTTCTAGTTTTCCAAACATAAATCTACACTTAACACGTGTCTGAAAAGCATACGCAGCGTCACGGAGTGAAACACATCCTGGAGGTTTCACCGGGAAAAACAATTAAATCAAGCGACAGATATTCAACTTGACGCACCAGATTCCAGCCGTCACTCTCGGCTGAAAGGCGGTTAAACGCGATGTTAATTAGCCAATTATACGAGACGTTGATTGCCCCGGGGCATTTAACCTCACCTTCCAGGCCGCACTACAAAGACTGGAGGACGAGTCCTCACCGGCTGCACCGGTGTGAAGGCTGACATTTAAAGGGATGAGTCATCAGCAGGGTTTCATTGTCCACTCAGTTATTACATATATGTCACATGTCGTACACTTATATATAAAAATATATACTTTATATATATGTTTATCCATTCTACTTCATTATACTTTGATTTCTGACCCTTTCTGCTGACTGTAAATAATAACCCTATATTTATCCATCTGTGGAAGTCATTTTAGAAAACTCTTCGTTCTTAAATTCCATTAAAGCTTTCAGATAGAAGTAAAATAATAACTTTAAACAACCGTAGTTCACGCTGCTCATCAGTCAGAGAGCTGGTGTGTTTCTGTTTCACTGGTTCGGTGTTTCAACTTGTCTCCATGAACTTTGATAACGAGCTGCTATGTTAATTACAACACATCATTCTTCCACAGCTGTTCATTTCTGCGTCAGCTTGTCTCTTCTATCAGGTCACGCCGCACTGACAGGATAAACTCCTCAGAGCGTCAGTGGTAATGATGACATGAGGGACACCGGATATTTAACAACTAATATTAACGACCTGTCGTCCGATACCAGTCTTGGATTTTCTTGAAGAGAAGCTTTTGGGGCTCAGTGTGGCGTCTCCGGTCGCCGCCGTCTTGGCAGTGACTGACTCCGTCTGACATGGTGGCCCACGCGGGGGTTGGAGCCACCAGTGGACATTTGAGGAACTGCAGGTTTGGGACACTTCAGCCCCTAACCTCACCAGGGGCACGGCTGCAAAGTCAAAAGTGATATGGTTTACTGGACTCCTTTACAAAGTGCCACACCTTAAGGGAATTTCACAGCCCCTGTAAAAATTCAAGACTTGAGACATGTGTGAGGGCCGGCTCTGTCTAGGACGGAGGAAGGAAGGCGTAGGTGGCTTGAACCGAGCTGATTACAGGAAATTACTGTAGGTCTAAATATCCAGGACCGTGTGCTGTTAACACTTTTGATTTATGTTGGAGTTGGTGCAGTTTACTCCTCAGCGACGACTCCTCCTCTACGCTGTGAACCGAGTATTATATGTGCAGGAAATACCTCTAAGAGTTTGGCAGCCGCTTTTGTTTCAGCTTTGGCTTTAGTTGTTCCTAAAGTGTTTTTGTGGCTGCATCCTGCTGGGGATGGCTGCTGCCCGGTCTGGTCTAGGTGGGTGCTACATGTCTAAGTAACATCCACACCAATGAATGAAGCCAGGTCCAGAAGTTTCCCAGCAGAACACTGAACTGTCACAAGATGGTTTAAATGTTCATTAGTGGTCATAATGTTGTGGCTGATCGGTGTAAGTACTCTATCTCTTCGGGTTGGCTCGGAGTTGAAACGGAAGCAGAAGTGAGAAGTGCGAGTTTCAACACGGCCGACAGTGTCCTCTGAGTTCTCTCGGGGTCAAAGCTGGGGTCAGTGCGAGTCGGGCGGTTCCGGGAAGACGTCTCAGTTTGTTTAACTTGTTTCTTTCTTTGTTATTTTATCTTAACCTCTGCTTTAGCTTTGATCGGGCCGATCATAAACAAGCGGAAAGCTGAAACCGTCAAGCATCGCGGCGTGTGGTCCAGAGCAGTTATGTGATCTGGATATTGGCTAATGTCGGGCTAAAGTCCAACACACACACACACAAAGAAAATAAAAATGATCAGGAGGGGGGGGGGGGGGGGGGGGGGGGGGGGGTGTAAGGAGAGGGAAAGAGGAAAGATGATGTGTCATTCTCTCAGAGGGGAAATCTGATGTAATTCGGTCACAAGCGGAGGCAAAGTATCTGATGAAACAGCCGTGTGGTAATCTTTGACCAGCGGCGTCCTGTGTGCCGAGGTCAAAGGTCGACGGCTCAGCACACAAACACACGGATCTGGACGGAGTACGAGTTCACAGACACCTTATCGGCCGGGTTAAACACACACGCCACATGTAGCGTATCTGTGATTATAGCTGGTATAACCCATATTAAAGAGGTCAAAGAAAAAAAGGAACTGGAGTGTGTTGACCTGCAGGTGAACCACCGGCGCCCAGAACTCTGCGATTACTTAACGCAATTTGTCAGAAGCTTCAGAAATATCCGCCGTACAGGATTTTGAATAACGAAATCCGTGACATTTTAATGTGTCGGGTCAAAACATCCGACGTGTTTTAATTATATCCTTGACCCATGACTAGCACACGGATGACCGGATGTTTCTATGTTGAGCTAACCCTAACCTAACCTAGCCAGAGCCTTGGGAATCCAGCTTTAGATCTCCTTTTTTACCTTTTCCTCACCTAACCCTAATGAGATGGACGCTTTGGACCTTACACCTAACCCTAAATGACACTGAGAACCCTGTGCTTGACCATAACCGATAGATGGAACCCTATACCTGACTGTTCTAACCCTAAACGACACAGGAACCCTGTGCCTGACCATAACCGATCGTTGGAGCCCCATATTTGACCGTACTAACCCTAACCGACACTTTGAACCTTACACCTAACTCTAACCAACACTGAGAACCCTGTGCTTGTCCAAAGCTGATAGTTGGAACCCTATACCCGACTGTTCTAACCCTAAATGACACAGGAACCCTGTGCCTGACCATAACCGACACTTTGAACCTTACACCTAACCCTAACTGACACTGGGAACCCTGTGCCTTACCGTAACCGATCGTTGGAACCCTATATTTCACCGTACTAACCCTAACCGACACTTTGAACCTTACACCTAACTCTAACCAACACTGAGAACCCTGTGCCTGACCATAGCTGATAGTTAGAACCCTATACCTGACCGTGACTGATTTAAAATAACCCTCTGATGGAGTGGTAAAAACTTTTGAGTTTGCTGTTGTGGTTGACTCTTCCCAAAGGTCCCTATATTGAATATAATTTTGGATTTGTTTTTATCATTTTGATTAATATCATCCAAATTCTTTTAACTTTAAAACCCCCCATTTTTTATTTATTTAGACAAAAAGAAGCTAATTTAACAACCCTGCTCTAACTTATAGGAGATGCAACATGAGCCTGCGCATATGTAACTTTCTCTTCAGGAGTAACTTTACTTCCTTGTCCACAAACCTAACCCCAATGAGACGGCAGCAGATGCAGAGCAGAGCAGGATGGGCAGCCGGTGGAGGTGTGCTGCCGTGGATCTGTTACGAGATGGGCGTAAGCGGCAAATGCCAAAGGGTTGCCGTAAGCAACATGTCCCTGGCAGTGGAGCGAACAAGCGAGTGGCTGTGGGTAAGGAGGAAAACATGCTAGCTGGGGAGCTCGCCAAAGGTGAGCCTGGATGAGGTAACTTTAGAATCTGGGGCCACGGGTCAGGCCGCATCAACGGGACCAATCACGGTAGATTTGGTCGTTTGGGGTCATGGGTCAGTCCGCATCAACGTTTCAAGGAAGTTCGATTGTTGGCTCTGATTGCTGCGTAAGCACTAAGACGTGGAGGGTGGAGTAACTCCTGTCTTCTTGAGGTTTCCACTTGAAAGAACTTGCTGCTCACTGCCGTTGACTAGTCCAGGTATCTGATATCTTCTTGTTGGTTGGCAGCTAGCCAGGTGGCTGCTAGCCTGATGCTCTGTTTTCTCACTTGGACTGGGGCCTCTAAATGCTTTGCCTGGGATCTTGCCACAAGAGATTATAACATCTCATTCTGTGTATTAGGCTGCTTATTTATTATTCCACTGTAAATCCCATTGAGGCGGTTGTCAGCGGCCTGAGCTCATTTCCAGAGCGTGCATTAGGCCATGTCCCGTTGTAAGAGGTGTAAACAAAAACCAGGCCGGCATGCTGGCTGCTCTTCCAGAGAAGTTACAAGGAATTCACTCCGGCTTTTCTGCAGAAGTTTGGGATATGTGTGGGCGACTGTGTGTGAATGTTGAAACAAGACTCTGTTGAAGATGTTCACATTAGGAACATCCGGTGGTGGTAGTGGTGCACCTCACATTCTGCAGGCGTAGCAACATGCTAACTGGCCGAGGGGCACGGCTTTACCTGCTAGCATAAAATAAAGGGGTCTGAACGTGGACCGGAAGCTCTTAACTCAAAAGGAAACTTGACAGCTGTGAGTGTTTCCAGACCCGCGGCACCAAGCCTTTGCTTCGGGCGTGTCGCGGTTCATCTTTCCTACTGGATTCCTCAGAACAGCTCCAGTGACGTGCTGCTTCCTGCCCCGCCAGCGTTTTCATTTAGAAACCAGCCCCGGGCTCGGTTTCGTTGTGACTGCGCCGTCGGTTTCCTGTGGAAGTCGGTGTCAGTGGAGCGGGACTTGTTTCCCTAACGCCGAGCGCTTGTTGGCGCAGCAGGTGGGTGGAGGCGGAGGGTGGGGTTATGCTAGGGGAGTCCATAAAAGTGCACTGACGCCAATGTTTTTTTTTCTTCCTCCGTGCATTCGGACTTTTTTCTTTTTCTGTTTTTGTTTTTAGTTGTGGCGTTCAAGCCCCACCCGGCTGGTCCTAACCGAAACTTTTTGTTTTTAAGGCAGAAACCAACAATGACACAACTAATTCTTTTCTTACTCCTCTTACGTCACAGGTTACTAAGGGGCGGCACAGTGGTGTGGTGGTTAGCACTGATGCCTCACAGCAAGAAGGGTTCTGGGTTCTAATTCCAGGTGTGTAGTCTGCATGTTCTCCCTGTGTCTGTGTGGGTTCTCTCCAGGTTCTCCAGCTTCCTCCCACCGTCCAAAGACATGCTGGTTAGGTTCATTGGTGATTCTAAATTGGGACGTAGGTGTGAGAGTGAACGACTGGAGTTCAGTGAATACGTCAAATTTAAGCAAGAATGAAGTGGACTTTAATACTCAAATTACCAGTTTTTAAATTACAGAGCCGTAAAAACTTAAATTAATAATTCATAGACTGGAGACCTGTCCAGGGTGGACCCCTGCCTTTCACCGATGACCAGCTAGGATAGGATCCAGCCCCCACCTTCACCCTGACCCTCCAGACAAGCGGTTACAGAAAATGAATGAATATATGAATAGTACGTGTTTAAAAAGCACAATATACATCTTCTATACCCACTTATTCCTGTTAAGGGTTGCGGGGTCTGCTGGAGTCTATCCCAGCTGTCTTTGGGGTCCACCCTGGACAGGTCTACGATCTACGGCCAATTTAGAATCACCAATGAACCTAACCAGCATGTCTTTGGACGGTGGGAGGAAGTGCTAACCACCTCCCACTGTCCAAAGACATGCTGGTTAGGTTAGGTCCATGTATGTTTGAGTATTTTCTTGTATTTTAGCTTTTTTATCAACACATACACTCGTCAGTATGGATATGGGCTTAAAGTACAGACTCTTAACTTTAACTTTAAGGTCTCTACGTCCAGATTGGAGGAAATATTTAGGAATTAAAACCCAGACGTTTAGTTTCAGAGGCTCAAACTTGATTGGACGCTTGACACGAAGGCCAAAGTGTCCAAAATACTATTAATAAACCCAACTATTAAACCCAAATGTAATATATTTATTCATAACTTTGACGCAGGCCTTTGTGAAGCAGGGGTTGTAGCTTAATTACAGCTATTATACTTCCAAACCAATAAATGAACCAATAAAAATCAATGTGACACAAACAATTCTGTTATTTTTCACACTGAAAACACGTGTTTCAGCTCAAATACAAGCCTCTGACCGCTCTGGCTAACTGGCTCTCATTCATAATATAACACTAGTGTAATAAAGACTCTGTTTTAGTCAAATAAAGTTGAGATTGTTTCATTTTAACTCAAAATGCGGCTGTGAATTCATCACAGGAAATGCATGATTGCTCTTTAACATCTTTATTTCACTACTGAGAGTATGTATGAGGGCATTAGCTTAAGTTAGAGTCGATACAATGAACTCGTAAGGCGGATAAAACCCGGAATAAAAGCTTGAAATCATCCCAGACGTCAGCTGATTCGTTCAACGAGAGCTTAAATGTCCCTGTCATCTGCAGGACGAGCCACCGGAGGACACCCGAGCGCGATGACGGGGAGCTGCCGGGAGTCCAGCAGAACCTCAAACCTGCAGCAGCAAACGCCTCCAGCGAGGACGGTGGTGAACGGCGTCCTCTAGTGGACAATGACGTGCACATGCATGCAGCCCCTGATCAGGAAACCTGCTGCCTCAGACCGAGCGGGCGGCCATGCTGTCCTGCTGCAGGCCGGACGAGGTGGAGGAGGCGAAGGAGCAGTGCATGATGGGACACAGCGGCTCGTGGGCTCTGAGGGCTTCGGTGAGAAGGTGCTGCTCCTCAGAGAGAGAGTCCACCTGGAGACAGAGACGGAGGTGTGTCACTGCTGCTATTTAAACTTTTAAGTGCTGCTAGAAGACACTTGTAGTTTATTTTGAAGCAGAGTACCTCTCTCCTGAGCTTCCGGTTCCTCTGCTCCAGCAGCTCACAGGCCTGAAGAAGAAGAAGAAGAAGAAGAAGAAGAAGAAGAAGAAGAAGAAGAAGAAGAAGAAAAGTCTCAGACTACTGCTGGAAAATCAGGAAATAAACTGAGCATAACCACATGACGATATGTCTTTAGCTTGTCTCCTGGGTGGTATAGGCACAGATGTACACCGATCAGCCACAACATTATGACCACTGACAGGATAACATTGACCATCTTGTGACAGTTCAGTGTTCTGCTGGGAAACTTCTGGACCTGGCTTCATTCATTAGTGTGGATGTTACTTAGACATGTAGCACCCACCTAGACCAGACCAGGCACCCCCACCCCATAGCAATGACACTCCTTGATGGATACAGCCACAAAAACACTTTAGGAACATCTTAAAAATATCATGACCTGGCCTCCAAATTCACTAGAACCCAAACTGATCAAGTATCTGTGGGATGATCCACAGAGGCCCCTCCCCACTAACACCCTCAGAAGGTCCATGTCCATTCTCACATGGCGGCAAAATGGAGACCTAACCAGTATTAGGTCATAATGCATCATCATTGCACCGTTTTCTAATTTTTCAGCTTCTTCTTCTTCTTCTACAAAACCGACGCCGAGGTTTGATGTCCCGACACCAACAAGGCAGACCTGCACAATATTAAGGAGGTGGTCATAATGTTACGGCCTGACTGGTTTAATCAGGTCAGAGGAGGAGGAGGAGACAGGACGCACCTCGTGCAGCAGGTCGGCTCTCTGGGTTTGCCTCTTGCGACTCTTCTGAGCAGCGACTCTGTTCTTCTCTCTCCTCTTCATCCTCCGACCTTCGTCCTCTGAACACTGACGCACAAACAAACACACACAGCGACTAACAATTATGTTTCTTCTTCTTCTTCTGCAGGATTTTCAATCAATTCATACTCGTCTGCACTTCCCCTGTGGTTCATGCGTGACCTCTGACCTCTCTGTTTGTTTAATGCAACAACAAAAATAAACTAAAAGAGAAATAAAACCATATCCCGCCGCTCTCTCACCTCACATCCTTCGCTGAGCTGGTTAATCCTGCCGCCGCTCTGCTGCGAATCACAGTCCGACATCGCAGCCTCTTCTAACGATCAGCTAAAGATTTAAATTGAGGGAGGACGTTCTGCTAGCGCCCGGGCTCCCCGTCGCAGCTTGGGCTTCGAGCGTGTGTGTGTGGATGGTGGGGCCCCCTGAGTCCAGCCAAGTACGAAATAAGCCACTCGGACGGAAACACACACAGAGAGAGAGAGGCCTCGGTTTCACTTCAGCTTTCGTCCCGCTTTGTGTTTTTTTTTTTTCAATTTCGCTGCCTTTTTAGAAGAAGCGGTGAGGACGGTTCACATAAGTCATATGACTCATAGAGGGGGGGGGGGCGAGAGGGGGTCATGGTTAACCACTCATTAGTGAGGCTGTGTTCATGCACGACGGGTTAACGCATCGTTACGTTTATTAGAGCAGCAGGAAACAAACTTTTAATGTTTGCACAGGTTGATGCGTTCACTCGTCCTCTGCAGACAGGTCAGAGTCAGCAGTGAAGCTGAGCAGCGTGTCTCAGGACGGCGGACATGAGGACGGGTCCAGGACGCGTGAGAACGTTTAAGAGGAACGGTTTCTGCACATGTCCCGTGGACAGCTTCCTGTTCCACCGAGGCGTCTTAGATTCTTTTATTTTTTGCTGAAATATCAAACAAGAACAAGAACAAGAACAGAGCCCCCCGTCCCCCCTCCTCGTGTCTCTGTCCATATAATAAAAGTGATAATAAAAGTGTCCAGGGTAAAAGTCCTTGGTCCAGATCAAACCACCTGAAGCAGGAAGCGTCACTGCGCCTGGTCCTCTCCCACGGTCCCGTCTGGTTTCTTGGTTGGCGGCGGTGGCGGCGCGTAGCACCCGGCGGCCGCCTCTTCCTCCACCGCTCTCTTGACGGGCTTCCTCTGGTGCAGAGGAGGAGGGGCGGCGTCCCGCTGGCCCAGCACCTCCCTGTGGATCTGGGCCGAGGTCTGGCTGGGTTTGGTGTTGAGGATCTGGCAGAGGCCCCGGGCCTGTTTCTGCAGGGCGTCGATGGACTGCAGAGACAATGAGACGGGGTAAAAGACACGCCCCTGTGTGTGGACAACGCGTCTGTAGAGCCAGGCGTGGGAGGCGTTACCTTTAAAACCTGGGTGACCTCCTTCACCACAGCAGGAGCAGCTGATGACAGATGGTTCATGATGCTCTCTGCAAGACAAGAGTGGTGCTCCTTCAAAATAAAAGAACTGAACAAACAGGAAGAACAGAACTAGAACTAACAATAAAATAAAATAAATTAAAATGTCTGCCTTAAACTGCTTTTCTATCACAGTTTGGGACTTTTATTTTGAAAAACCGGCACCTCTAACCGACTGGGGCTTTTATTTTTTAAAAACCTGTGTGTCTTAATTATGAAAAGACTTAATTCTTCTCTTTTAGTCTTCTTTAAGGACGGGGACAGGACGTGAGAGCGAAGCATCTAAAGCATAGACTGTATATAAATATGGACAACATGTCTCCACACGTCTCCACTTCCTGTCACTGGTCAAACTTCACTTTAGTGTTTTAGTTTGGCTCAAGCCCCGCCCACTAACATAAAGGGGGCGGAGCTTATGTCCTATACTGCAGCCAGACACCAGGGGGAGCTCTACTTGACTTGTCTCCACTTTAGAGGAGCTGTTCGTCCGTCCATCTTTAGACACGGTCTATGATTCGGTCTATGAGTGGCAAGAGACACTTCCCAGAGACACTGTCACGTGGTCCCATGAGGGAAAGGACAAACATCCTGGTTAAGACGTCCCACCAGAGGAGAGCTGTGACTGCAAAGGACAAACTGTGTTGGGGATCCTAAGCGCCCTAGAGTTGGTCTCCTGTGTCTTCCTAAAGTCTGTCCTTGTCTTCCTTGTCTTCTCCTAGAGTTGGTCTCCTGTGTCTTCCTAAAGTCTGTCCTTGTCTTCTCCTAGAGTTGGTCTCCTGTGTCTTCCTAAAGTCTGTCCTTGTCTTCTCCTAGAGTTGGTCTCCTGTAGCTTCCTAAAGTCTGTCCTTGTCTTCCTTGTCTTCTCCTAGAGTTGGTCTCCTGTGTCTTCCTAAAGTCTGTCCTTGTCTTCCTTGTCTTCTCCTAGAGTCGTCTTGGATCTCTGACGCCACAGGAACGTGGTTTATTACGGACTTAAAAACTAATTAACTGTAAAATATGTGTCCTCACTAAAGCGTTGACCTGTCCTCTGTTTCCTCATAACAGATGATGTAACGTGTCCCTAACCTGAAGTGACATTTTTGTCCTCTGGGCTGAAAATGGTGAACAAAAAGTGGTGATGCATTTAGGTACTTCAGTGCGGCGTGGGGGAGACTTTCACATGTGCGCCGTTAAAAGAAGCAGTTCTTCCTGTTTAGAAAATGCTAAGAGGACAAAAATAGACGTCCCTGCACAGGACTGGTAGTGTGTCCTGTAAAGGAGAGCGAGGACACTTCCTCAAACGAGCTACCTTGATCGGGATCCTTGATGATGTCCTGAGGCTTGACGGCGTTGTCGTAGAGGCCCTGAAACACAAACGCTGCAGACGTCAGAGACAGAAAGAAGCTTCGTGTCCATTCTGTCGTCTGTCTCAAAGTTAAAAACAGTCCCACCATGATTTTGCGTTCGGCCTTGAGGGCGTGGACCGCGTGGGGAAGGATCTGTCTCGGGTAGACGCGGCGCCTCCTGGTGGTCTCGACGATGGTGTCGTCCAGGAAGGTCTCCAGGTCGGTGGCCTCGACATTGTCAGCTGAGAGGAGGACAAAGAAGAAGAGGAGACAGATAAAGACACTGTTTTACAGATTAAACAGGAAGTGTAGTTTAAAGAGCGTGAAGACAAACAACAATAACCTTCAACGTCCGGCGCCTCGTCCCAGGGCTGCCCGTTCACCAACACGTTGGCCTGAACACCGGACTCAAAGGTCTGGACAGATAAAAAGACAGAGACAGTTAGAGCAAGAACGTTCTTGTCTTCTCCTAGAGTTGGTCTCCCGTGTCTTCCTCAAGTCTGTCCATGTCTCCTGTGTCTTCCTCAAGTCTGTCGCTGTCTTCCTTGGAGAAGACATTGTCGTCTTGAAGGACGTCTCGGTTCCTAAAACACATCTTGATTTGAGAGGACACCGTCTAACCTCTAACTTGTAAAGTTTATTTTGGGTTTTTGTAACCTTCTCCGATCAGCCATAACATAATGACTACCTTCCCAATATTGTCTCTAAAACAGTGGTGTCCCATCAGAGAGTGGACACGGTTCCTTCTGAGGTTGTCCTGAAGATCTACACTGTCAGAAATGCCTTTTTATTGCTAAACTATGATCATAATTGACTGCACTATCTTCAGTCTGGTTAATACAGTGGGTTTATTCAGTCCACAGTCAAAACACCGTACGTAAAGTGAACGTGTGTATCGTCTACAAAATACAAACAAATCGTTTAAAATAATAAATAAATAAAAGATCGCACAAACATTAAAGCGGAAATTACGAGTTTATCCTAACAGCTATTAAAAATGCTCTTTACAGTTTTTTGTTTGTGTGTATGAATGCTGACAGCAAGCCAAACCTTAAATCCGCTATTTTTCGAACGGAGTTTGGTGTATAACTTCAAAATAAAAGCCACTGCCTACAGCGTAATAATGGACACTTCTAGGAATAAATGCCTTGATTGAAACACCTCTTAGCAGCTTGTTATGAGCAGTAAATAACTACATTTATCTTGGTTTATACTATATATATGTAATAACATTAAACTAGCAGTGAGACCCACCTCCAGCAGCTGCTGTAGCAACTCTTTCTTCGTCTCCTCCGGTACGTCCGGCTGTCCGTCCAGAGCCGTCTTCAAAATCTCTTTGTATTCGTTTATTTGCTGGTTCACTTCTCTCTTCAGGCTCACCTGGACTCTAAACTCCTGCTCTGTTGTCTCCTCGCCGATCTGAACGGTCTCCATCTTTACCGCCAACTGTTTTCATTCGTTTGACGCAAACCGGAAGGTAGGATGACGCTTCCGGGTCCGGCTGCTAAACCCGCCCCTCCAGGAACAAGGCATTTCTGTTCCGGGTGCCTGTTAGCTACGCTTCTAAGGCTTAAAACTGGGAAATGTCGCTGTTTTTTTCCACCAGTAGTTTAAAATTTAGCTCTTACTTGTTGATTTTCAATGGAGAATGGCTTTGTTGACTCTCACTGTCACATATCAGCCCGTGAGTTTGAAGAGGTAGGGCGGTAAACAGCATATAAACGTGTATTTAATGGTAGTGACTAAGTTGGACGTATTTATTTACTGTTTATTAACATCATGATGGTTTATGAATAAGTATGAATTATGCATGATATTTTTCTTAACTTGCATTCTCTGGTACAACAGATACAACATTTGCACATGAAGTTAAGGGAATTCATGTGCAACTTTAGACCTGCAAGTGCATTTTCAATATTCTGAGTATGTGTGCATTTACCACTGCGTATATGTTTTTATGTAGTATTTATACATCCTTTTGTGGTATAAACACTTTGTTTTGCAGTATTTATTGCTCCATGACTGTGTGTTTATGCAAATAAAGCTCTGGAAAATCGTTTACAGCTGACTGTTGAATAATTAACAACCTTTTCTTCCTTCTAGGATTTGGAGGACGTGATCCAGAGAACCAGAGAGGTAGCCAAAATAAAATATACATCTTTCCTTGAAAAGAACGGATACTGTCACTAAAAACTATAAATTCTAAATTTATACTGATCCTGTTGATGACTAAAGTGTCACTCATTCATGTTTTTGTGTGTTTGTGTGTGTGTAGTCCGGCGTAAAGACTCTGGTTGCGGTCACAGAAGAGGTCGGAGAGTTTGCCCGAGTCCTCCAGCTGCAGGACAGGTCTGTACGTCTGGAGCATAGACTGTATGTAAATATGGACGACACGTCTCCACTTCCTGTCATTCGGCAAAACTGACGCTATAGTATTTTCACGGGGATGCGGGTCCGAGGGCGGAGCCACGATGTTTTTCGCTACTCGCTTTACAGAGCGGTCGGCATGGCAATTAGTAGTCGCCATTATGTCACATCCTGCTTCTGTAGTGTCAAATGACAAACTAAACTCATTCAAAATAAGTCCCGCCCACTCACATGGAGGGGGTGGAGCTTATGACCTATACTGCAGCCAGCCACCAGGGGGAGCTCTAATTGCTTTGGCTTCACTTTAGAGGAGCTGTTCCACCTTCTATGGTCTGAACTGTTATGTAATCTGTCCTAGGACCCTCTGTCCCATAATCTCACATTATATAGTGTCCCCCGTTTTTATTGAGAATGCAGTAAATCTATAAAAGACAGGAAGGACATGATTTTATGACCCACAAGAAGAGGTAAAAAATGCAAACGTATAAAGCAAAGAGTGCTCGTTAAAAAAAGAAGAGCGACATCAGGCTCGTTGAAAGAACATATAGGTTCAAACACCACGTGAGTAAAAGCACATCTGCACCCGCAGCATGACCAGGCCTTGATTAAACTGAAGCCAGTCACGCACACGGTAAAGGTGTTTGTTCTGCACATCTGCCCCCAGCTGGACGGCGTCGTGTTTGTTATTGATGCCGTTCGCTTGAATTCCTTCCTCACAGTTACCCAGATCTGGTGGCGCCGTGTTTTGGCGTGCACCCGCTGCAGGGCGGCGGGGGGTCCGGGCTACGCAGCGTGAAGCCTCAGGTAAAGAAAACAATCCCGTCATTTGATTCTTTTTACTTCAGCGGTTCTGAGAACATGGGGACAGTGTGTCCACAGTGTCTCTTAAAGACAAAGATCATCCTGAGTCTTTCTACTGTACATATTTTCTTATTTATTTTAGGATTTATCTTATTTTTTTGCAGGACCTGGACGCTACTCTACCTCACTTCTATAACCACAGAGACCGCCTCGTCGCTATAGGAGAGGTACACACTTTTTTACCTAAGTACACAAATCATCCACAACATTATGACTGGAGAAGTAAATAACATTTAAAGCATCTTGTGACAGTTCAGTGTTCTGCTGGGAAACTTCTGGACCTGGCTTCATTCATTGGTGTGGATATTACTTAGACATGTAGCACCCACCTAGACCAGACCAGGCACCCCCACCCCATAGCAATGACACTCCTTGATGGCAGCAGCCATCCCCAGCAGGATGCAGCCACAAAAACACTTTAGGAAGAAGAACAGCACAAGGTGTTGACCTGGCCTCCACATTCACTAGATCCCAAACTGATCAAGTATCTGTGGGATGATCCACAGAGGCCCCTCCCCTCAAAAGCCCCCCACTGACAACATTCTGTTACCAGACACCACAGGACACCCTCAGAAGGCTCGTGTCCATGTTTTGTCTTTGCTTGTCTTGTCTCGCCTGGCCATGTCTTGTCATGTCTTTACTTGGATGGACTTGTTTTGTCTTTACTTGCCTTGTCTCTACTTGTCTTGTCTTGTCTTGTCTTGTCTTGTCTTGTCTTGTCTAATCTAGTCTAGTCTAGTCTAATCTAGTCTGGTCTGGTCTCATCTGGCGTTGTCTTTACATGTCTCTGATGAGTCACCACGAGGGAGACCTGCACAATATTGGGGAGGTGGTCATAATGTTATGCCTGATCAGCTCCTTCCTCTCCTTCTACTCTACAACACATTCCAAGCTTCACTAGTAGAAGCTTAATTGGGAGACTTTCCACGACCGACCTTTCCTCCTCCTCCTCCTCCTCCTCCTCCTCCTCCTCCTCCTCATTTAACAGATCGTATCTTTAAAGTGACTTCTGTTGGCGTAAAGGAGATTAAGCTCGTTAAAGTCTACCGGCCGACCTCCTGATCTCGGTTGTGAGGAAAAGGTTAAAGAACGTGGTCAGTTCCAGTCTCTCAGAGTTAATTAAGACGTGGATTTACAGTCAGTTGACTCAGATTTGCCACGTACCACTAACAGCAGCAACTTCAAAAGCCTTCTCGTGATGAAGAGCAGTGGAGCAGCTGATTCGTTCGTCCTGGCAGACACGTAGAGACAAAGTCCACAAAGAAAACGTATCTGCTCCGTGACTGTTTCTCGTCTCATTTGCCTCCAGATCGGTTTAGACTTCACGCCGTGGTGCGCCCCCACTCAGCAGGACAGGGACGACCAGATGAGCGTCTTCGTTAGGCAGCTGGGCGTCGCCAAGGAGCTGGACCTGCCCGTGTGAGTCCTTGGTGGCAATGCAGAGCTGGAGAAGACAGTTTGTTGTGTTTGGACCTGCGTTGACGAAAGAGACTGAAGTTTATGTTGTTTCCTGTCTCCTACGCAGGAATGTCCACTCGCGATCGGCCGCTAAGGTCACCATAGAGACCATGAGAGAACAAGGTGGGTTAGGTTTAGTCCCTCAACGTCAAATAAACAAGGAGGTGGTCATAGATTCCAGGAGGGACAGCATCAATGGTGACTGCGTGGACAAGGTCCCCACGAGGCCACCTGAAAGACTATTGGCTAGTCTCTTCCCTCGTTGGACGTTGGCTCTCCAGGACCAGTAAAATCCTCGTTGACCACCTCCACCCCTGACGCCACTTATCTGACCCATTTGTCCTCGAGCTGTCAGGACGCTCAGCTGTCATATGAGACACATGTTTCACAATGCAGCTTTATTTGTATAAGTGACTGTCCAATCACAATATAGGGCGTCTTGTCTTTGTCTGTCTTAACTTGTCTGACATTGTCTTGTCTTGTATTTTCTGGCCTTGTCTTCATTTGTCTTGTCTTGTCTTCATTTGTCTGTCCTTGTCTTGTCTTGACTTCATTTGTCTGGCCTTGTCTGACCTTGTCTTACCTGGACTTGTCTTGTCTGACCTTGTCTTGTCTGGCCTTGTCTTGTCTTCATTTGTGTGGACTTGTCTTGTCTTGTCTGGCCTTGTCTTGTCTTCATTTGTGTGGACTTGTCTTGTCTTTACTTGTCTTCATTTGTCTTGTCTTGTCTTTACTTGTTTTGTTTTACCTTGTCTTGTCTTGTCTTTACTTGTCTTTACTTGTCTGGTTTTGTCTTATCTGGTCTAGTCTATTCTGGCCTGGTCTTGCTTTGTCTAGTCTTTACTTGTCTGGCTTTCTGGCCTTGTCTTGTTTGACCTTGTCTTTACTTGCCTGGTCTGGTGTTGTCTTTACATGTCTTGTCTTGTCTTGACTTTCATCTATTTTATATATTTTTTTCCGTCAGGTATCAGCCGAGCTCTTCTTCATAACTTTGCTGGGAAGCCGTCGGTGGCTCTGGAAGGCGTCAAAGCCGGCTACCTCTTCTCTTTCCCACCTGCCGTCTGCAGGAGTCAACAGGTCGGTGTGAGTTCTCACTTCTCCACTCTTATGTAGAAACGGGAAAACAAATGTGCAAACGGTAAAATTTAACAAGCGACCCACGATTAGACGTGCTCTCTGGCTCAGTCTTTGGTGAGTTTACCAGCAGAGTCATCATTAAACTGAGGAGACCTTTATATCGCACAGAGAGTGAAGCTAATCAAGCAGATCCCACTGGAACACATCTGTCTTGAAACCGACTCTCCTGCTCTGGGCCCCGACAAACACGTAAGTTAGATCCAAGCTCATCACATCCAGAGACTCCTAACACGACTCCTCTCCTCAGACGCTCTGATCTCTGCTTCGTCTCCAAGGCGAGGAACGAGCCCGCTAACATCGCTCTGTCCTGCCGCTACATCGCCGACGTCAAAGGTGTGTCACCGCAGACCGTCGAGCTCGTCACCGCACAGAACGCGTACAGACTCTTCCCCAAGGCTAACGTTAGCGCACTGAAGGTTTGACCGGAGGGTGGCACTGGAGGAAACTAAACCCACGGTTGGTTTTAGAGTTTGTGCTTTTTATTAGCATGTTAAATACACTAGTGTTAGCATATTCATGTATTTAGTTAGATAATACTTTTGTTCTTGTCAAACAGTCGCACAACAACAATTGGAAATAAATTAAAATACTGAAAGCTGTGGTGTGTCTCTGTAGTGTCAGCTCACGTCAGGCGGTAGACGTCTACACCAGGTGGGATTTATCTGGAAGACAAGAAAATAAAAGTTTGTTACGATTAAGAGCAGATGAGAGGCGGGTTGCAGAGAGAACTGCGTGCAATTCATCAAACAGCAACACTTGAGCAACTTTAAACTTAGAGGCTCATTTAAGGTAACCTACGTACGTAGCCTATGCCGGTACGAGCCATTGCTCATTCTGTAACAACGCCACCCAAACACTAGTCGGCGCTGTGTCTGTGTCTATTTTTGTTTCTACTTCCTGCTTCACTTTCAACAATGGCGACTGAAACCTTTGCCGAAATTTCGCCCAAGACGAGTCGTACAAATGTTTGTATCTCCGAACCTCCTCACTTAACCTTTCCTTGACGTCTTCCATCGTTATTGATCTGAAACAATCGATTAGAAAATTGAGAAGATGGAGAAGCAGCTGGAAATACAAAAAGTGGAAACACGCGGCAACTAAAGGGACCAATCGCAGCTCTTGTGGTCTGCGTTGCCGCATAGTTACATTTCTGGGGAGGCGCACATCAGTCTACGACGTTAAGGCTCATTTAAAGGATTGAGGGACATTGACGCTGTAACCTACGTACCTAGCCTACACCAGTGCAAACCATTTATACCTGTGCATATGTCTTTCTGGAAATTTTTGTCGAAATTTCGCCAAAAGACGAGTCCTACAAATGTTTGTATCTCCGAACCTCCTCAGTTAACCTTTCCTTGACGTCTTCCATCGTACGAAACAATCGATTAGAAAATTGCAGAAATGGAGAAGCAGGCGGAAATACTAAAAGCAGAAACGCGCAACAACGAAACAGACCAATCACAGCTCTTGTGGTCTGCGTTGCCGTCTTTACGTTGCCGCATAGTTACATTTCTGTGGAGGTGCACATCAGTCTATGACGTTAAGGCTCATTTAAAGTATTGCAGGACATTGACGCTGTAACCTACGTACGTATGTAGCCTACGCTGGTATGAGCCATTTATACTTGTACGCTCATCAGTATTCCTCCACCCAAATACCGGTCAGCGCTGTGTCTTTTTTGCCACTTGGGTTTCTACTTCCTGTTTCAGTTTCAACAATGACAACTGAAACTTTTGGCTGACACAAAAGCCTAAATGAATTTGCAGGACTGGTTGTGGATTATGGTACAAATAACACTGGAACAATAAGATGTGTAGAAGGTTGGATCAGACTTCATTCAGCTCGTAGGTGCTCCAGTCGATGGAATTTTACAGGAATGGTTGTGGATAATGTGTTTCAGTGTGTGGGGCGTTCATCTGCATATCTCAAATATTCAAAATATGTAAGAAATTTCTAACGTCTGGGAGTTGGCATCCTGTACATGTGACTTTCAGGATGCAGGAAGAGCTGGGACTAAAACAAGTTTCCTAGTTAAAGGAAGAAATGTGTTAAAATCCAGAAAGTTATCTCTTTCCACACACCAACGTAAAATGAATAGTCTACAGGCAATGAATAAACCTGAAACAATTAATAATTAACGTTAAATTAATAAAAATAACCTGTGTAATTAGCTAATTATTATCTTATTCTAGAGATTTAAATACATAATAACTGGATATTCATGAAAACATTATGCCTAATATGTCAGTAAAGTCTTACAGCTCTCTTCAAAGTGCCTCCTCTCCGGAAGCTTCACAGGGGGCGGTCGCTGGGTGGCGCAGGCCGAACTCCGCTGCTCTCCTGCGGTCAGAGCGCTCCGGAGCACCGGCCCGGTCCTCAGGTGGCCCCGGTAGTGCCTCCTCTCGGGCCTCTCCCAGGCCTGCTGGGGGCTAGACTCCACCCGACACCACGACTCCCTCCACAGATTCAGCTCCAGCAGAGCCCGCTCTTCAGAGCCGGACATTTCTTATTTATTTATTTATTTATTGTGTATTTTTATTCTTTTTTTATTTTTTATCAACTATAGATTCTCAGAAAGCTCCGTAAGTTAGTTTGGTTGGTCGCTATGGTGTTCCTATGGCAACGGGAACCAGGAAGAAAAAGAAGCGGAAGAAGAAGAACTGCACATGCGCGTTGAAGATGTTTTATTTAAGACGATGAGTCACGCCGTGAAGTGCTGAAAAACGCACTCCATACATTTTTTACAGTTTGTTTGGTACCTGAAAAAAGCGACCGAGTGAGATGTTATTATCTTATTACCTCTTTTTTTTCCAAGCCCAGAAGCCAAGGGATCAGGTTATTTGATCCTCCTGAAAAAGAACATAAATAGTTGATTTTAAGAAATCTAATATATTATTAATATATTATAATTAACTATTCTTTATCCAGAAAACATCTTATTTATTAAAGCCTTGGTAGGACAGCAGTGTAATGATGACTCTGGTATTACAAATTAAATAATTACTTTTATATTAAGTGTCTGTAAGTGTCAAAATAACACTTTATATCATGATATTGGAACATTTAGCCCAATATTTACACTAGAGGGCAGTAAAACGCTCCTTCAATGGTATTAAACTACTTTAAAGCGTTAGGTGAGACCATGCAATGTCAGATTATACCATGTTTACGTCCAACGAGTCGACGTTTTCTGCACAAACGACACCGGGACAATGAAACCTGTGCAGTGGAAGGTGGGATCAGACTTCATGCGGCTTGTAGGTGAGTCCCACTGGGTCATACGACGATTAGGGATTAGGGCAGATAACGGAGGCCTGGACATATGGACGGGCTAATTCACGGACACGGAGCGAGGAGGTGTAGCACAGGTCTGAAAGGAAGTGTGGTTTTTACAGAGCATGTTTGATTTTAATTGTTTATACGGAGAGAAACACGTGTTTACTAGTCGTTTATCGGCCCTTCTGAACATACATGTTTAGTTTTTTGTGTTTAACTTCAACAGGAATCGTTAAATTTGCAGAAGGAATGTCATTGCATACACCGATCAGACGTAACATTATGACCACCTTCCTAATATTGTGCAGGTCTCCCTTGTGGTGACTTGTCAGGGAATGGACATGGGTCTTCTGAGGGTGTCCTGTTGTTAGTGGGGGGGGCTTTGAGGGGAGGGTCCTCTGTGGATCATCCCACAGATACTTGATCAGTTTGGGATCTAGTGAATGTGGAGGCCAGGTCAACACCTTGTGCTGTTCTTCTTCCTAAAGTGGTTTTGTGGCTGCATCCTGCTGGGGATGGCTGCTGCCATCAAGGAGTGTCATTGCTATGGGGTGGGGGTGCCTGGTCTGGTCTAGGTGGGTGCTACATGTCTAAGTAACATCCACACCAATGAATGAAGCCAGGTCCAGAAGTTTCCCAGTAGAACACTGAACTGGAGCAAGATGGTTTAAATGTTGTTGACTTCTCATGGAAGTGGTTATAATGTTGTGGCTGATCGTGTACGCACAGTATCAAATGTATTACGCAACAGACACATGAAGTTGATGGATGTGACGCTGGTTTCGCTTCAGTCTAACTGTTGCATCTGCTGCGCGCCTCCACATGGCCACAGATTACATCCACTACTGAGCTCGAGCTGCTCTACCATTGGCTCGTCAGCATCGGAAGGCCGCGTGTCAGTGACGGCTGAACAAAAGATAGAGGGACCCCGAGAGGCGAGCTCAGACAGAGACAGAGAGAGAGACAGAGAGAGACAGAGAGAGAGAGACGCTCAAGCGTGGAGGACGCACGCACCGGACGGACACATGGAGGCGAAGAGGAAGCCGGTCGGGACTGGATCCGCGGTGTTTTAGAACAAACCGGGACGCGTTAAAGCAGAATTTACTCTTATTTATCAGGCGCGCGCGTCTGGTGTCTATTCCGCTTATCGGCGTCCTCTGGAGCATCGCTCTGAGCCGAATGAGGAAACAGCTCCGCGCCGTTCACCATCTTTTATTTTCCTCCGACATTAAAAAACAAAAAAACGAGCCAGCGTCATGGTCGCAGGTGAGCTGGTGCAGGAGCATGTGCGCGCGGACGCGAGCGCACCTGACGACATCGCGGTCGCCGTGAAGAAGGCGAGCACCGAGCCCGGCGGAGCGGCAGAGCGGTACGCGGAGGGGGCGGGCGGGGCTGGGGGAGGAGGACACGCAACCCGCGCACCCGAGCAGGAAGAGGAGAAGGAGCAGCCGGATGAAAGAGAGGCGATGCTGCCTAATGGAGGAGGAGGAGGAGGAGGAGGTGGAGGAGGGGAGGCGGAGGATGAGGAGGAAGGGAAGAAGCTGGAGACGAGGCTGTACGGGCGCCGGTTCGCGGTGCTCGCCGTGTTCAGCCTGTACTCCCTGGTGAACGCCTTCCAGTGGATCCAGTACAGCATCATCACCAACGTCTTCACCAGGTACTACGGGGTGACCAACGACAAGGTGGACTGGCTCTCCATCGTCTACATGGTCGTCTACGTGCCGCTCATCTTCCCCGCCACCTGGCTGCTGGACTGGAAGGGTCTGCGGCTCACGGCCCTGCTCGGCGCCGGCCTCAACTGCGCCGGCGCTTGGCTCAAGTGCGCCAGCGTCAGCCCCGAGCGCTTCGGGGTCACCGTGGCCGCGCAGGTCGTCTGCTCCGTGGCGCAGGTGTTCATCCTCGGCCTGCCGTCGCGCGTCGCCTCCGTGTGGTTCGGCCCGCGGGAGGTGTCCACGGCGTGCGCCACCGCGGTGCTGGGGAACCAGGTCAGTGAATTATCACCAGGGAGCGGACGGAGCAGGGGCGTCACTGTCGGTTTAGAGCAGGGGGCACGGTCCGGCCCCCTTTGAGATCAGGATGGGCTGGACCAGTAAAATAATACATTTAATAAACGATTCTATTACAAAAAATATACCAAAACAAAAAACAGACAGCCCCTAGTGGACATATCAGGAACAGCAGCCAATAATTTTTATTGAAAATTTACATTTAATGTCATTTTCTCACTTTTGGCCAGATCAGATCCTTTGGCAGTCCGGTTTTGGCCCACTGGCCGTATGTTTGACACCACTGATATAGACATAGACAGAGGTGTAACCACTATAGTTACGGTCTAATACATGGGTGTCAAAGTCATTTGGTGTTGGTGCAAAAAATAAATTAAGAGAATGTTTATGTTTAATTAGCTATTCTTTAAAAAAAAAAAAAAGAAATTTCATAAGAGAAATAAGTGTAATTTGGTCACTTTTCCATCTGGTGTTTAGTCCTGGGTCTCAGTTTTGTGTTCTCTTTCTAAACCTGTGGACAAATTAAGAGTATTAGTTATTTCCATTGAAGCAGCACCAACAGTAAAGTCTTAAAACTATTAATAAATAAACTAAAAGCAGCGTTGTTTCAAATTAAACCTGTTAAATGTGTAAAATGTTAAACTGTGTATGTCTCCGTGTCTCTCGTCCTCAGCTGGGGGCGGCCATCGGCTTCCTGCTGCCTCCGGTCCTGGTTCCCAACACGGCCGACGACATCGATCTGATGGGCCACAACATCAGCGTCATGTTCTACGGCACAGCTGCTGTCTCCACGGCCCTCTTCATCCTCACGGTCATAGGTTCGCGCCACATTCACAGCCACACACACAGTCACGGTACTTTCCATCACGGCGTACGTTTACCGTTGGCCTCCGTCCGGCCCGGTTGCTAGGGATGAATTGTGCTTCAACATGTTGGTGTGTTGAGTTCCCTGCATGTTAGGACAGAGGTATGAATGTGTGTGTCCTCATGCATCTGAGACCAAGATGTCCACACTGGACTGTAAAGACACAAGAGCAAGAGGCGTCAAACAGTCAAACAATCTGGATGAATTTGCCAAAAAGGTGTGAAACTTTAAAATAAAAACAGCTTCTCCTAATTTGTCCGCTTGGGTTCACACTGTTTGGTCAAAGGTTCAGGCTTAAGATCGGATCAGGGACTGAGTCACTGGCGTCAGAGCAGAGATAGATAAATAAATAAATAAATCAATAAGGTAACATGGGACTTCACTGAGAGAAAGCAGGACTTTACAACCTTTTCCAAAATACGGATCATGTCCCAAAGTCATGACGCACACACAGCTGTTCATGGTTCTGATCCAGCATTAGATCCATTGGAGGCAACAGCTGGTATAATATGTCCCGCAATTGATGTTGGTGTTTATGTGCATTCAGAGCTTAGATCAGATTTCTAGTGCTGGCTGGGGACGCATGTCTTTAATGCCAGGTACTAGTACCTGAATCCGGTCCTTTAATTTGAAAATCAAAAGCAAAAGAACTATCTGGGTTCAGTAGTTTCAGGGCGTCTGCATGAATTCACTCATCACAAATGTATTTCTGTTAATAAGAAAGCACTGTGGAAACAGGAAGTATCTATTTTGGTTGTCCAACACCCCGTCATAAGCGTGTGTTCATAACACAGATCACACATATAACACACTGGAGTTCCTCAAGGCGCGACCCTGGGCCCCTGCTCAGTTTAAACTGCTTTCTGCTTCTTCTACAGTCATAAGAGACCGGCCCGCTCTGCCTCCCAGTCACGCCCAGGCCGTGTTGCCGGCCTCCCCTACTGAGGATTACTCCTACAAGCAGTCCATCATCAACCTGATGGTGAACAAGGCCTTCATCCTGCTGCTCATCAGCTACGGCAAGTGTGAAACACCTCCGACATATGGAGGCGTTTAACCGACATCCAGAAATTTGAGTTTCCACATGTATTTCCATATTTTTGAAGACCTATTTCCCGTCACCACGGCTTTTATGACCGTCCATAATCCCTTTTTGTTTGTCCTGTGTTAGTTTCAAGCCCCTCTGGCCCATTCACTCAGAAACACAAGCCCCGGGCTCACCTTACACCACACCGCACCGAGCAAAGGTGAAAGGTGTGGTCGTCTCATGTTAAAGATGATTTGTCTCCCGCTGCTTTTGACCGCAGCAGCGGTGGATGAGGCGGTTTTTCGTGTCCACACCCATTCGACCTGCATTTACATTGTCTCCGTTACCTGCCAACAGCCAATCAGGGACGCACAAACACGCTCACAGAAAGTCGTGACCGCTGGAGTCATTGTAGTTTCCACTGAATGTACTTCACTGAAAGAAGTATGGCTTCTGCAGTAGCTCCACCCGTCAGAGAGCGCCTCACGCGTTTGCATTTGTTTGCATCTCAACCAAACTACGTTGATATTTGTCATGAGCAACTGAACAACTCCTGAGCTTACTAACTTTCTCAGTGATTCTCAGTTGGGAGAATAAAGTTGCACGGTACCCCACGGTACCAAATCATTACGGTTCCTATTGTACTAGAAATTCTACTCGACGGTACTACCGTGGGTTACTATACTATCGGTGCCAGTTTCGGCTACTTAGCGGCCGCCTCTACTCTCCTCCCGGCTTCTCACTGCATGCTACTCCCTTGTAAACAAACCCACATGGCAACTACTGCAACTGAGCTACACAGCTGCTGAATGATCGTCGTCGTCAGTGGCTTTTTAGGGTCTGTAGATTGACCTACAGACCCCAGATTATGTCTTCTGACCTGGATGATGTCATCTCCGAGCGCCTCACCCAACTGCGATGGTCGGCTTGTTTACCTGCAATTTGCTAACGCTAGTTTTTGGCAACACGGCTGAATATTTTTTCCGATTCTGAGGCTGTGGATGAACCATAGCAGTAGCAAATTACAGGTAAACGTCGCGGTTGTGTGAGGCGCTCAGAGATGACATCATCCAGGTCAGAAGACATCATGCGGGGGCTGTAGATTGACCTACAGATGATGATAACAGGTAAGTCTGATCTAAATATCTCCCGACTGATTGCAAATTACACCCAAGTTATTTTTTTTAACTTTTATGTCAGAAATAAGGTCCAGGTTGTAAAATAAATGTTGTTTAAAGGATGGAGTTTGCAGATTAGATAGAACCGCTCAGAGTCTTTACTTTTTTTCTTTTTCTCTGCAGGTATAATGACCGGCTCCTTCTACTCCGTTTCGACGCTTCTTAACCAGATGATCATGGCGTGCTATGAGGTAAAACAACAAAACAATGGAAGCACGGTCAATAGGTTGGGACTGAAAGCTGACCCCACCCCGTAGCTATGACACATCCCCAACAGGATGCAGCCGCAAAAACATGAAGAACATCTCAAGGTGTTGACCTGGCCTCCACATTCACTAGATCCCAAACTGATCAAGTATCTGTGGGATGATCCACAGAGGACCCTCCCCGTGTCCATTCTCTGATGAGTCGCCACAAGGGAGACCTGTGCGATATCAGGAATGTGGCCGTAAAATGTGAACAAGCAGAAACTTGTCGTCAGAGATGGTGAATGAGGGAGGGAGCAGAGCAGCTAGTGATGGCTTTGATGAGACGCTGGTCTGTTTGTCCGCGCCTCTGAGTTCATTAGCTGCTTTCACGCATGCCTGCTCCTCACCACGACACTGCCGGCCCACCCTTCATTCAGTCTCTTTCTTTCTTTCTTTCTTTCCGTCCAACCCCCCCAGTCTCTCTCAGATACTGTACAGCCACTGACTGACAGGAAGTCCGAGCGTCTGTTTGTATCAGCAGCACAAACACAGATCCTCAGCCTTGCGTGAACCCATAAAACAGTTGAACCGTCACATGATTCAACGGCTCTGTCTCCCACCATAAATCCCTCACGATCCTTCCCTGGACCCCCCCCCCCCCCCCCCCCCCCCCCCCGCATCTAACGTCTAACAGCCCATACCCGTATTTACACAGAGACAGAACATGTGACCGGCTTGTTCTTTAATAAAGGAGCTTCCTTCCCTCTCTGCAGAACCAGGAGCTGAACGCCGGGAGAATCGGTTTGACTCTGGTCGTTGCCGGGATGGTCGGCTCCATTCTCTGTGGCCTGTGGCTGGACCACACCAAGACGTACAAGTAGGCAACACACTTCATGTCTTATAAAACATTAAAAGAACACTTTAGTAGTTTGTTTCCCCCACGTTTGCATCACTATCATATATATAATTCCCGTGGAGACGAGAGGAAGGAACGAATCATTTACAGAAGGAACAAGTCTCTTGATTGGTGCGTAATCAAGCGGCCTCTCTTTTTACAGGATGACCACACTGATCGTGTACGGCCTGTCGTTTATCGGCATGCTGGTCTTCACCTTCACCCTGAACCTCAACAACATCTACCTGGTCTTCTTCACCGCTGGAGTCCTGGGGTACGACTTCTCGCCTTTAAAATCAAACATGTGCATGGTCATCTTAGAGGACAGGCGTAGCATGTGATCTGATCCACGTCCACATGTGGTCTGGGACACATGTGACCTCCTTTCTTTGGTTGGTGTGAACACACAGTGAGTCCTGGGTCACATTAAAGACCACCTACCCTGCAGGGGGGCTCTTGCCTAAGCGGAGTTTTGCCTCTTTCATTTAGATAAACTGTTTGATGCATGTGTAGATGCAAAACCACAGCCAAAGCAAGTAGAGCTCCCCCTGGTGTCTGGCTGCAGTATAGGTCATAAGCCCCACCCCCTTCATGTTAGTGGGCGGGGCTTAGGCCAAACTAAAACACATGTCAATTTTTCTTTTTTTAAGGATGGTTTCAGTCATTTGAGGTAGTTAATATAATCTTGATGAATGTTCAAGTGACATTTTTTGGGATAAGTTTTGTTTTAGTCATTTGACGCTATAGAAACAGGACGTGACATATTGGCAATCACCAGTCGCCATGCCAACCACTCCGTAAAGCAGTCCCGTGGGACCGTGAGAGTTGTAAAAATAATTTTCAAAAACAAGTCCAGTGCATAAGCCAATATTTCCTTGTAGCTAGTGGAGGTAGATCAGAGCGTAGAATTAATTGAACTAAAATGCGAGCGAGAAGTGTGGGCGGGGCATCGATATCACGGCTCTACTCTCAGACCGTACTGATTATACTCTGGCTCCAAAGTCGCAAGGTGGCGCCGCCTATATCCCCGGGAAAATAGAGTCAGTTTGACCAATGCGAGGATGTGGAGACGTATTGTCCATATTTATATACAGTCTATGGTTTTTAATGTACACGTGTACTTAAAACTGACCTTTTGTGATCGGATCGCTCAGGTCGGGTGTTAACGCGACACATTCCACGGGGACTAAGCACCTCTTTCTTTCATATGATCATATATTTTGTCAATACCGGACTCCAGGTGGCATTTACAGCACTGCTTTTCTGTCACGGTGCCGTGTGCGTGATGCATGTATGTTTAACTTATTCATGCGTTCGACCTTGAGTGGGGACTAAAGGGGTAATTTGCGGCGACACATCACACGCCCTTTAGGCTTGTTACGATGTCGGGTTGCGTCAGCGGCTCCATAATGACTCTGCACAGTCCATATAACGTGTTCCTTCCATCTGTCTCGTGCTTCCTGTCCATTAAAGCCTCTGACCTTCACAAGAACGTTCAGGGTGTTCTTATCGTAAAGCCCTCGTGTGCTCGTAGAGTACAGTTAATGTGTGTCCAATCATCGCTGATGTGCAAAAAAAACATTCTGCAAACAGTTCTTGTTTGCAAAACCTGTTCAAATGTCTTATACTTTGGTGGTTTATGCCAAAAAATTACTGCTTTCATTGTTTTCTGCATGAAGAAGTCAGGAGCTTGTTGAATAGTGGTTAAAAAATGAGTATTTCCACCAAACACAGTCTGTTTCCGATCTTGATTATCTCGATTATATCTCGTTTATTAGTTTTAATGTCTGCCAACCAATATTAAATGTTCTCACAACCAACAAGAGTTATAATGTTTGTTGTTTAGGCTACAGTTTTGGATTCGTGATTAAAGCTAGCTGCATTCGAAGCTAATTCTGACAACACAAACTGGTGTGAACTCATCCACTGTTTTGGGTTCAAACAAACCTGGAGGCGATACATGCAGCAGACACTGTGTGGATGTTTGACCTGTAAATAATGAAAGAATGTGTCCTCAAAATCACCCAGCGCTTAAAGGACGCAATCGTGGTGTAGCAGCTAAACTAGTTTGGTGTCTTTTAGAAGTGCGTGTTTAAACAGAGAAGACAGTTTATTTACTTTTTTTTTTTGTACTTGCTCTGTAAACTCCTACCTCCGTGTTTCAGGTTCTTCATGACCGGTTACTTGCCTCTGGGCTTTGAGTTTGGCGTAGAGATCACCTATCCAGAGTCTGAAGGAACATCGTCAGGACTACTCAATGCTTTCGCTCAGGTACGGCTAAAGATCTGCTGCATGTGTGATGTGCTAAACGAATAAATACGACACTCCCGGAGCGAGAGAAGCCTTGCTAGCTTTGCCGAGGGACATTTTAAGAAGGCACATTTCTTCCTGGTCAAATAGTTTTGAAGCCCTTTGAGTTTGTAGCCAAAGAATCTAAGTAACTACTAGCTAATACCCAGTTTTTAGCTAATACCTAACTTTTAGCTAACGTACATTTGTCTGTGATTCGACTTTTGAAGTAACGTAGCGCAGCCTTGGAGCCAGACCAATGTCCTCTCTTTTGAATTCATTGTTTCAAGGAAGTTGGTCTGGAGTCTTTACGATTGGAACAGACTATGCTGATTATGCAGAATTAGCGATGGTCAATCATCTTAGTTTATCATGTAAACGCTTTGCTTTATGGTTTTTCTGCCTCGCCCCAGCTTTATCACTACTGAGAGCTTTAACGGGGTCAGTAGATCAGCGCCTGTCAGCCGTTCGTTGACCCGTCGTGCGTTTGTTTGCAGATATTCGGGATAATTTTCACCCTGATTCAAGGTAAACTGACCACACACTACGACCCGCTGGCTGGAAATCTCTTCCTCTGCGTCTGGATCTTCCTGGGAATCATTCTCACGGGTAGGTTGTGTAAAGTGTGTGCGACTGTGTGTTTCATCTGTGCATATGTCAAATCAAATGTTTGATCTGCCATGTTTCCCTCGTTTTACGCTTCAGCCTTAATTAAGTCAGACCTGAAGAGACACAATGTCAACATGGGAGCAGAGAGCAACCACCTGCAAGCGGTAAGTTTACACAACTTACAGTCACTTTACAAGCTCAGTGAAAGTTTGGTCTGGAGTCTCTCTGTTGGGATTATGTTCCTGCAAAGACCTGCCAATGGGCCAATCATATCGTTCAGAGGCGGGGCTTAATGTGGTGATGGACGGAAGAGTAACAATAGTCATTGACGTCGTCTGACCGTTGAATTGGAGGAGTTGAGCCGAGCTACGTCAGGCTAAGCGCTTCATACTGTATGTCAGAATTACACCTATCAGCCACAACATTATGACCACTTACAGAACAGCAAAATCAATCTGTGGGCAGAGTACGTCAGGCTGGCTTCCAGACTAGCATGCTGTATCATTAGTAAGCTAATGCGCTAACAAGCTAGCGGTCTGTTTATGTTTCATTACTAAGAATATGGTTGAGGTTGCAGCTGCAGGACTGAATGCAGGTCAAACCACATAGTGAGAATGAAACAAAAAATATTTTATGTAAGTGCACATACAGCGATCATCCATAACATTATGACCGCTGACAGGTGAATTCAGTGACATTTAAACCATCTTGTGACAGTTCTGCTGGGAAACTTCTGGACCTGGCTTCATTCATTGGTGTGGATGTTACTTAGACATGTAGCACCCTCCTAGACCAGACCAGGCACCCCCACCCCATAGCAATGACACTCCTTGATGGCAGCAGACATCAACTAAAAAAAACAGCACAAGGTGTTGACCTGGCCTCCAAATTCACTAGATCCCAAACTGATCAAGTATCAGCCAACTAACAACAACTAACACCCAACTAACAACATTCTCTTGCAAGACCCAACACGTCCATTCTCTGATGAGTCTCAGTGAACCCTGAGTCTTTATTTGTCACACTTTCTGAATTCTCTTCCTATCTGTGTCCCGTGAACTGTCCTTCAGAGGCGACTACATTTCATCTGGCTGATATTTTGTCTTCGTCCTCTGTATGATGAGACATTTTCTTGAACCTTTGTCTGTTTTTCTGTTCTAGCCTTTCTCAACACGGCTTCTCCTCTAAACAGACACAGCTATATATATATATTTTTTTCAGTGTAACCTTGATACCAGCTCTCTAATTTGGCCCTTAGATCTGATTCAGGACTCTTCAGTCGGCCTTTACTCACCATCCTGCTGAGGCAGTGCCCTTTAGAAAAAGCAAATTCATCCTGCCCCTCCTCGTTTGTCTTTCTGAGCACCGGGCACACAGTCAAGATCAAGAAAGGCAGAGCTTTTTCATATGTTATGAATTTATTCATGCATTTATTTATTTTAAAAAAGGCGTCAAAAAGGAATCAGATGAAATAATTTGAGAAAAATAAATAAATATTGTTTTTTCTTTTTAACCGACTGCCTCATTTCTCAGCTCAACACCTCAATGTGCAGGATTTCAATGGCGCCTCCTGCTGGTAGCATCAGGAACGACAGCAAAACTTCAACTTTCATGTAAAAGCATCAAAGCACCTTTTAAAGCAGAGTCATTTTAAAGACACTTTAATAAACCCCCATAAACCCTTCCCATTGTTACTTTTGTTAATCTGCGTTAACTGACTTTTTTACCGCTTCTGTGCAGGCGCAGCCACAGCGACGCATCATTTACTTTTCGGTAGATATGGTGAACAAACATTTGCTTATTCCCACATGGAGCAGATACGGAGGAGACGTTACCTCTTTGTGCACAAGTGTGACTCACTGTCTCTAATCGAGAAAAAAAATAAATGAGTTCAGCCACTTTAAATCAAACCTGCTGCTGAGCATCTTTATTACTGATATAGCTTTTATTATTTGATGAATTTCCCCAATAAAGAGACTTTTAGATTACATTCAAGAAGATCTTGACTAATATTTCAAAGCCAGAATGGTCAAACTATTTATTTCTTTCCATCAAGCCGATGGAACACAGTTTGAAGCTGAGGCCTCATCTGTTTCAGACCAGACAAGGCACCCCGACCCCATAGCAATGACACTCCTTGATGGCAGCAGACATCCCCAGCAGGATGCAGCCACAAAAACACTTTAGGAAGAAGAACAGCTCAAGGTGTTGACCTGGCCTCCACATTCACTAGATCCCAAACTGATCAAGTATCTGTGGGATGATCCACAGAGACCCCTCCCCTCAAAGTCCCTCCAACTAACAACATCCTGTTCCCAGACACCACAGGACACCCTCAGAAGGCCCATGTCCATTCTCTGACGGGTCACCACAAGGGAGACCTATGCAATATTAGGAAGGTGGTCATAATGTTATGCCTGATTGGTGTACAGAGGTGGTACATATATTCTGACAAGACACAGACAGTAACCATGACTAACGTGTATAAAATGGATCTTTACTGTCACAGCTATATATTGTTGGCTCATTTGGAATACTTGGGGAGGAGTTTAGGTTTGTGTATGAGTCTGGTAACAAACCATTTGGATTTCATTGTTTCAGCTGTTTAATTAAACTACCTCTGCGCTCTTATTGGATAGCCCAAATCAACTCCATGGTGTTGATTACACTGTTATTCTTCTATCCATCACCTCATAAAGCCCTACCCAAGGGATTTGATCATTTGGACACGTAATCAGTTGCCAACAGTGCGACGCCAGACAACTACTTCCCACCACAAAACATCTGTGGACAGGGGTAGTCGTGCTGTCCTCCAGGCTCTGTCTTCAAAGACCCATTCTTCTGCTTTGAGATACCGTCCAAACTTGTTTGACCTCTCTGTGTTCCAGCTTCCCACCGACTGTCCCGGGGACTGCCCTTCAGAGAAGAAAACCAACGGAGTCAAGCTGGAGCCGTCGCTCAGCTTCTCCCGTGAAACCTCGCTGTGACCTGCCAAGACGGTGATTCACGGGCCGACTGAGAACAAGGGCTGCCCTGGGAAACACCTCGGCACCGCTCTCTAGGCAAAGTACTCGAAGGTGCACCTGGCTGTCGTTGCCAAGTACGAAAGCTGGAGGCTCTGGGTCTGAGACCAGTTTAATCAAGCACAGCCACAATTCACAGGGGATCCGGGCCAGGCGGCCAACGTGGCACAAAGGGAGTTGATCACGGCTCCACTCGATCCTTTACACTCCTTCTAAGCTCTTCTGAACGGCTCATGTAGAGGAACTTCCAAGCAGTGACGAGCAGAAGAAGCTCCACTGATTGATAGTTTGATTACTGTATACAAAAATGTGATTTTTGACGGATGACATGTTGGTGAAACAAGCGGCCCTAAACGTTTCCTGCGTCTCTAGCGGCATCGCAGGTGCACCGCCACTGGGGCTAACATTTCCTGAGTTTACTTGAATTAACTTTAGACTGTAAAACGAATGCACTGTAAATACTGTCAGCGTTCTTTCATCTCGGCCCTCCTTTCACACGACTCAGATTCCTGAGATCTGTTTTAAAACGGCTTCAGACAATGTGACAGTTTATTTTTCTAAAAGAAGCATCTGCTCTTAGTTTTGCACGGTTCGCTTTGGCGTTCGTAATGACGGCCAATATATACAACAAATGTACGATGTGTCTTACATGGCTGAGGTCATCTTAAATCATCCACAGGTTTTTATTAGTTTACATACAGTAGAGACCGGTCCCGTAGGTCCATGAATGTGGAATGACTGATGAAAACTGCTAAAAACGGCATTTTAACGCATTACTTTGCATTTTACTGCGATATATTGCAGTGGGAAATGGGGCGACATACCTTATCAGAGGGGTGTAAGGTGGAGAACTGTAGCTTTGTCACTGGAGTGTCTGTCCAACCAACATTAGCTGGTTACGAAGGCAATACCGAAAAAAAAAACCTATAAAAAGCACTATCCTCATCTTTGGTGACGTTCTTGAATCCGTTAAGTCTTTGTCTATTACATAATGTATTTTATGAATTTCTGATAAAAGCTGCCATCACCAAAAGCAAGGACTTTAAACCGTCTGTCATGAGGTAAAAAAGCAAACTATCTTGTGTTTGTGTAGAAACCATGTGCAGTAGTAGAACAGAAGAAGCTTTAGCGTCTAAAACATGTAGCCGCAGCGTTTTCCAAGTCAAACCACTACGCAACAAACTGAATGTGAATCCGTTCAGCGCACAACGAGAATCAAATGCACAAGTTCAGGTTTCAGGCTGAAATGCATGTTTCTAGATGTTTTTGTTTTTTTATCGTGTTATTACGCTGAGAATGTCGCGGCTAACGTTGCTGCTGCTGCTGTTAGCAGAGACACTGGCGGGAAAGTGACACAGTGAGAGTGGACGGAAGAAGCACAACCTTTAGATTCATTTTAGTTCTGCTCCTAATAGTTTGTTTTACTGACGGATGTAAAAGTCTCAGCTGCCACGAAGAATAAAACGGTTTAATACATTTATTAGCCTAGCATAGCCTAGCCTAGCTATACTCAATTCTTATCAGAATATGAGTGTGGTTATAGTCCATTTGGATTTCATTACGGGGTGTGTTTCAATACCTCTGCACAAAATTTGATAATCCTACAACCAATCAGAGCAACAAATCACGTGAGATCGAGCGTCTTGTTTGTTTTTCGGCTCTAGCTTCTCCGACAGCAGCCATTTTGTTGTAAACAAATTCAACTCCGCGGCCGGCGCTCAGGTGACCGCCGTGGAGCTGAATTTGTTTTACAACAGTGATATGACCACCGTTACGCTTCTGTTCATCACCACATTAAGCCCCGCCCACATGATCTGATTGGCAGGAGTAGAATCAGATCCCAGCGGAGAGACTCCAGAACAACTTTCTGCCACAAAACATTTGTGGAAGCTGTTGTGGCCTCCAGACTAGCATTTTACCTTATTTATGTATTCCACTGTAAAATTAATTTTTAACTTCTTTACGGTTGAAAATATTTATTTGGTTTTCCTTCTTTTACTAATGTCTTAGCATTTTCTTAGCTATTTTGTTTTTAAAGCGCACTAAAGTCAGATAATTTATTATTCTCATTAGCTTAGGCTATTTATTTTGCCTGTGAAATTATAGCGAAGCGATGAGAGGGTTAATAATGTCTAGTCTACTGTCTTGAACATTTCTCTGTATGACCAAAACACATTTGTGAGCTCCAGTAAAAGAATATTATGTAAAAATTGTCTCTGACTTTTCTTTTTTTCCCCACATGACGCACTCTACATCTTTAGATTTAAGGCACGGGTCTCAAAGTGATCCGTGAAGGGGCCATGTGGCTGCAGGTTTTCATTCCAACCATGCAGCACCCGTGCAGTGGGCAAGAGGATGCCTGAAATGACGATGTGACGGCAGTTCATTTCATTGATTGAGCCAAATCAGGTGCATGGTTGGAATGAAAACCTGCAGCCACAGTGGCCCTTTCATGGATCAGTATGACATCTGTGATTTAAGGCCTGTTTTAACTGTGAAACAGCTTTTTTTAAGGAATGTGGACAAAGGAGAACTTAGTAACTCTACCTTTAACAAATATGATGTGTGAGAACTTGTATTTACAACAAGAATAGACTCAAGGCCTCATTTTCCAGAACGCAGGTAGCCTGCATCGATCAGCCATAACGTTATGACCACCTGCTTAAAACTGAGTAGGTCTCTGAAACACCTACAATTTATGGTTCTCAAAGCAGAATTCCAATCAGACAATACCATTGAAGGCTGTGCAAGGGCTCCAACAGTGTTAAGAGGCAGGGCTCAAGGTTTCCTTAAAGAACATTTCCCAATGCAGCACACTTTGGTTTGCCTTCTTCCTGTAGCGCATCCGGGTGCAACACGTGCGGCACAGCCCCGTGCATCCACGTGATGTAAAAATGAAATATGTTTCATCAGACCACCTGACTGGTCTGCAGCTACGCAACCCCGGACAAAGCAAACTCATGCATTGTTTGTTCGGACACTTTTCTGAGCTATCGATTTCTCTTTGGGAGAGTCTGAAGTGAGACAAAGAGACCAGAATGTTTGAAATGTTTTCCTTTTTGCAAAGAAGGTCAGCCAGTCATGGATGCAAAATCCGAGTCAAACAAGCTTCCCTCAAAAGTACAGAGTGCACTTCTGTTATTTTTGTTGTTGTTGCTACCTTATCAGGTAGCGGTAAGTCTGCATGAGGGTGATCCAAACCAGCTCAACCGATGTAACACCTGAAAATCCCACGCTATCAAAATCTGGTTAATCATTTGCTCGCCTTCTTTAAGCCAGTCATTCCCTTGTCCCCTCGTCCTCCTCCTCTTTGGACTCCTGGCCTCTAGCCACCAAATAATTACCTTACATGTCCAGGTTTCCTTCAATAAATGTGTTCCCCATTGATCTCAACTGAACTGTGAATGACAAAAAATGTATTTAAATGCTATAAATAATAATATTTCGCTTGTTGTCGCGTCCATTTTGAGGAAGAGACAGACAAGTTGCATTTGAGGGGGTGTACATAGACACCTAAAGAACTCCTTCCTGCTCCAGTTGGGTGGTGGGTGGGTGCTGCCATTTCGCTCACGCTCGACCACAAAGAGAAGGAAATTTCATCACGCCTGTCACAGAGACAACAAGACTTTCAAAAGTCAGACAGAGAATGTCTCCTCTGGTAACAGTCCTCATCTTTCTGCTTTGGATTGAAGGTAATTGACGTATATTTGTTTGTATATATTTATTCAAGTGTTTATCCGTGTTTTCTTTAAATAAAATGCAATTGTTTTAACTATACTTGCAGTGGAAATGGTAAAAATAATCAGAAGATACATGGACTCTTGTATTTTAGACTTCTGTTGACAACGCCTCATAAGTGTTTTAAATTTGATGATATACCGTAGTGTTTAGCACAGAACACAGACGTCTATAGGCGACATCGTTAGCAGCACAGGACACTTCCTCCTCTGGGTGGTAACTATTACAAAACCGTGCTGCTCACATTAAACAAACAATGCATACTTTATACTTCAATTTTGACATTTCAGGTGTTGGAGAAGTTCAATTGCATCACAGCGTGTTAGCATGAAAAACTTCCACCAGCTCTGCTCTGCAGACAGACCTCACTGTATACTATACCTTTTTATACGTTTAATTCATTGATATCGACACCTAGATTTAACTAAACAAACAGGTAGGAGCCTCCTGTTGGATAATTACTGCATGGGTGATTATCATTCAGCTGACTACAAGTTATTTAGCCCCAACTGATGCAATGAGTAGCTTCTCATTTCTTAAACAACCATGTTGAAAGTCACATCCCGTAGTTGTGGACAAGATGTTTCAGTGATGAAACAGTGATGATCATTCAAAAAATGATCAGTGAATCTAACTGGAAATAAAGGCTTCAGTTTGCTAGGGAGCATAAAGATTGGACTCTGGAGCAATGGAAGAAGGTCATGTGGTCTGACGAGTCCAGATTTCCCCTGTTCCAGAGTGATGGGGGCATCAGGGTAAGAAGAGAGGCAGATGAAGTGATGCAGCCATCATGCCTAGTGTCTACTGTACAAGCCTGTGCTATGGGGCAGTGCTATGATCTGGGTCTAGGTTCATTAGCGGACTACCTGAATATACTGAATGAGCAGCTTATTCCATCAATGGATCATATTCCAAGATGACAATGTCAGGATTCATGGGGCTCAGATTGTCAAAGAGTGGTTCAGGGAGCATGAGATGGATTGTTCCACCACAGAGTCCAGACCTTAACCCCATTGAGAATCTTTGGGATGAGCTGGAGAAGCTTTGAGCAGTGGTCAGACTCTCCATCATCAATACAATGAATGAAACACTGGATGGAGAGAAATCCTGTGACACTAAAGAAGCTTGCCACAGAGAATAAGTGCAGGAATCAAAGCTAAACGTGGTCCAATGAAATATTAGAGTAGCAACTTTTTTTGTGGCCAGGCAGTGTATAATGCAAAACAAAGAAGCACATTTTGCATGATGTTTACTCTGAAACAAATCCAGTTTCTTATGGAAGGGGTTCAATTTCCTGGTCAGCCTCTAAACTATGACACTGTTTCCCTGCGTTCCTGTTGCTCAGGAGAGTCATCTAGTGGCGATAAGCAAAAACTACATTTTCAGCTGCAATCGTCACATTATAGTTGGATGCATCTGCCACAAACCACATGTTTGATTTTTCTAATCCTGATTGTGCATCCAAAGCAGTCTTTACCACCCAAAACCACCCGAGGCAAAACAGAAGGAAGAATATAACTATTTATTTAGCTGTTGGAAGTAACGCAGTAAATGCTGTGCACAGGTGTAGTGGAGAAGGTCTGGACAATGTGGTAATAAATGAAAACACAGAGGTATTTGAGTCTGTCCCTTACTCTTAATCACAAATTACAGTTAGATGAAAGATAAAAGTTAATATTTTGAATTAGATTTTTATTCCTTGAAATTCAGTCCCTGTCATGTTTAAAAGTCTGACGTTGATAAAAACAATTATCATTTCTTTCCAGCAGATGTCAGTGCAGGGCACGGAACCATCTATCGCAGACCGGGAGGAGTTGCCGTCCTGCCCTGTGAGGCGGCCCCGACCGTGAAATGCTCCGTCATTAACTGGCTTTACAGCAGAGATCCGTCCCAGACCGAATTCGTGGCAGAGAACGGCAGCGTTAGGAGTAACTCTGCCCGGGCTGCTCGGCTCAGTCTGACCGGCAACTGCACTCTGATCATCAGCAACATCACCGCTGAGGACGCTGGCTTCTACACCTGCCGGCCTGGAAAGACCATTGACCAGAACACACTGGTGTTTCTAAACATTCTGACTAGTGAGTATTTCTACGGCCAATTCTTTTCTTGTGTCTTATAAACGCACCCCACATACTTGAAGAGTTTCAGTAAGTGACGACCATTTAGGTGAAAACTAATTACTAATTTCACTTTATGTGGTGGATTTTAATTAAAGATCTGAAATATCCCTTATCAAAAAGTAGTATACTCGAAGTTCATCTTATTAAGTATACTTGAGTAAGTACTACAGACCATGTACTTATAGTGTACTACAAAGTATACTAATTTAATTCTTCCGGCTAAATTGGAACATTTTAAGTATATAAAAGTATACTTTATAACTAGTACACTAGTAGTATATAGATGAGTGTACTTGTAGTGTACTAGAAAGTATACTAATTTAATACTTCATCGGGCTATATTGGAACGTTTAAAGTATACTTTAAGTATACTTAAAGTATACGTGTAAGTGTTATATAGTATATACTTAGTCTTAGACTTTATACTTTTCAGTATAAGCTAAGTATACTTCACTATACTATACTTAAGTACATGAAATATAGTATATAAATAATAAACTTCAAGTATAATACCTCAATTTTAGTATAAAATAAGTATACTTGTAGTACACTTGAATAAACTTCTTTTTGCTAAGGGTATGTAACGTCTCTTTGCACAAATAAATCTACTTTCTTTGCACTGCCTTTTTGCAGGAACCACTACCTCACCATCTTAAAGTTTTAAAGCAATTATTTATTTGTAAAGTTTATTCCACCACAATATACAGAATGTCTTCATATTTCTCTATATATGTTTCAAAGTGTACTTGTGTTGTGTGGTAATTTCCCCTGTCAAAGTCAAAGTCGTCATTGTTTTGTGTATATATATTTTGCCAAATTCCCACGTAGCTGTGACAAGGTCATTTCCCATACCGGGGATAAATAAACATCTTATGTCTTATGTCTTAGGTTTACGGGTTTCAGGGGACGGGGTTATGATATAGATGGACAATGACAAAAACACGCGCATCAGGGTTTAGTTTGTTTAATCAAATAACATTGTGTAGACCAGGAGCTCTATGAGAATCCAGAGCTCCTGACTTAGCCTAGCTAGGAGTCTTAGCTTCCAGAACATTCTCAGAGAACTCTGAGCACGAAATGGACAGAAACTCTTATCTCACTGTTGCTTGCTGTTGCAATCATTTGTACATTTCTAGTTTGAATCTTGCAGGCAGCAGCTGGAACGGAGACACAAAACAAGTCTGAAAGTGGTGAAATGTTAAAATTTAAATGTGGGAATGTGTTTAGGGACCTTATAGTATATTTAGTGCATGATTTCACGACTTGTTTTCCTACAGTCTCTCCGTCTAAACCAGACACCGATCCAAAGAAGGATGGAAATGTCACATTAGAGTGCTCTCTGCTGAGATACAGAGGATTACCTTTTTGTCAACCAAACAGCATCCGCTGGGTGGATGAGACCGGAGCTTTGCTCGGTGGCCAGAAGAACTGTGTTTCTACCCTGACTGTGAAGCGTCAGAGTGGGAACAACAGAAGATACACCTGCCAGTATGTTGAGGGAAACAGTGTGAAGATAGAAGCTCACTACACTCTTGTCTTCACAGGTAGGACACCAATGTTTAAGTCAATCTTTCTTCTCTCACTAATTTCCATAAACTCTCATTATTTGAACTATCTTCTGTCCACAGACTCCACTCACTCTAACTCTCCTCTGACCTACATCATGTTGGCTCTGCGGGTCACAACATTGATTCTGATGACTAGAATCACCGTTCTTGTCATCAGAGAAAAAGGTGAGATAGTTCTGGTCCTAACTTAACATAAATCAGAAGTTAGGGATTTAATCACAGCCTTCTTTCTGTTTCCAGGAAGCAAGAAGTCACTGGAATACACCAATGTGAGTACAATAAAAAATATTCAGTCAGGAGAGACTTTGTTTTGAGTAAACAATAAACAATTATTTCATAACATGCACATAAGAAATATGTAAAAAAGTCTTTGGCGATTAGACCGAGTAGCATCATAGGAAGATTTTTTTAGTAGAAAGTAAAGCTGTGCATAGTCAGGGAATCCTCCTGGGTGGGATGAAAAGTGGACCCTAATGAGTTTGACCTAGACACAGGATCTGAAAACTGGACGTGACAAGAGCAGAGAAGAAACTTATTTAAAATTTTAAATCAACCAACTTTGTTGGTTGATTGAGATAGTGGCAAAATCTGATGAAACGGTAAACTTCTGCTGTCCCCTGATTACAGCAGCAGAAAGAGAGAGAAAGAGCATCCTTACCAGATGCCCAAGTCACCTCAACTGACTCCTCTCAATGGGGAGGAGTAGCGGCTCTACTCTGAGCTCCTCCCGTATGTCCAAGCTCCTTACCTTACCTTCACCACGACTGACCGGTTAAGCATCACAAAGATGTCGCTGCACGGTCGTAAGCCTTCTCCAGATCCACAAAACACATGTGGACTGGTTGGGTAAATTCCCATCTCCCCTCCAGCACCCTAGTGTAAAGGGTAACGAGCTGGTCCATGGTTCCACCACTGACCGGACCCTCTTTTCCAGAACCCTGGCACAGACCTTGCCGGGTAGGCTGAGGAGTGTGATCCTCTTATAGTTAGAGCATACCCTCTGGTCCCCCTTTTTAGAGATGGGGACCAGCAGCCCGGTCTGCCACTCCAAAGGTACTGCCCCTGATGTCCACACAATGTTGCAGAGGCGTGTCAGCCAGGAGAGCCCTATAACCTCTTTGGAGCCAATTGATAGTCTTCTGCCATAGCCTCACCAAACTCCTCCCATGTCCGAGTTTTTGCCTCTTTAACTGCCCTCGCTACAGACTGGCTAGCCATCCAGTACTGGTCAGCCGCTTCAGACCACCATCGACCTTGTGGCCACAACTTGCAACATCGGCCTTCACAATAGCAGAGTGGAAGAGGGCCCATTCGTACTCAGTGTACCCCACCACCCCAGGACGCGGTTGACTGTCTTGACAGGTTCTTCCACCAGGTATTCCCAGAGGACCCTCTATACTCGTTTGGGCCTACCAGGTCTGCATGCCGTCTTCCCCTGCCATCTAATCCAACGCACCACCAGGTAGTGATCAGTTGACAGCTCTCCTCTCTCCTCTCTTTACCCGAGTGTTTAGAACATACGGTTGCAGGTCAGATGACACGACTATAAAGTCAATCATCGACCTATGACCTAGGCCGTCATGGTGCCAAGAGCACTGATGAACAACCTTATGTTCGAACATTGTGTTAGTTATGGACAAACTGGGTCCAGGGGCAAGCAAAAAGCCCATCCTGCCCCTCCGCCTTGCACCCTGAGGAACTCCAGCAAAGAAAAGGGTCCAACCCCTCGCAAGGACATGGGTTCCAGACCTGGCGCTGTGTCGAGGTGAAGCCGACTACATCCATAAGCATCTTTAAGCTTTATTGTTTGTTGTGTTTCACAGGTTCATAATGTCAATTCCAATCCTGAGGACACACCCAAATAAAGGAAACCATCGTGCTGCTCCTGAACTTCAACAAACCAACTCAGACGAACCAGAGAAAGGAGTAATCGGGATTTTATTTTATGGAGACTGGAGTTTTTATTATTACCATTTCAACCGTACATAGCAGATGCAGTATATAATGAGCTGAGAAGACGTTCCTCTGCGGCCATGGAGCTACATGACCAGTACAATTCATAGGATTGAGTGTGTGCAATCCTATCCTTGTGTTTTCTGGTGTTTCTATTCGTCTGCCCTGGATTTACCTTTTGTCCTTGATTGATGTATCTGTGTTTCCCTTATGGTTCCTTTTCATTTCTGTGCTGATTCTCTATGCAGCACCTATAACTACCTTTATCGTAAGTCCCCATTAAACTGGACTTTATTATTACATCCAGATTTGCTTTTTTTCAATTACTGAATTACCGTTTTTTACAACCAGGACCTTATTTCTGGCATAAAATACAATTGTTTACTTACCCGTATAACTTCGGTGCCATTTGGAGTCATTCGGCCAATATTTAGATCCAGTGGAGCGCCGTATATATCCATATAGTGAGATACTGAAATAACGCATTATCTGCCACAAAACACGGTTTATGTGTTATTTAGCAATTTTTGATTTTCAAGCAATTCAAGCAATTTTTTTTCAAAAAATGGAACTAGTCAAAATGGCTCTGTATTAAGATGTATTGTCTTAAAACAAGTCCCTGTGTCTTGCTGAAATGGTACTCTTTAGGCAACTGTGTCTTATTTTAAGTGTAATGAGATATTTTGACTAGAAATGAGACGAATATACTTGGTAAGAGTTTGGTTTTTTGTGGTGTGCCAAGTGTATGGATGTTGTCATGAGCCAAAAAAGATAATTTTGTAACTCGACCAAAAAACCCAAGGTAGCTTAGTATTGAATGTGCAACAACATCGTATGTTTATCCATGGCACCACGCCCAGTTTAATCTAAAACACAGTTTTCTACAGTTAATACAGTAGGGGGGTGGCTGCTCCATCACTCCATCAGTTTGGGGGTCCTGCACTAAACTACACTGCCACATCATCACAGATGATTACGTGTAATCTTTACAGGAAATCCACAACTTCTTCTTCTTCATGCTGCCGTCATTTTGAGAAGGGTGAACACAAGCTGTGCCTCAAGATGTACGCAAATGTCTGAAAGAACGCCTCCTTGCCGTTACTAATTTTTATCCCTAAGAAAATTTCAACACCCTGGTAGTTGTGCCACAAAGACGACAAACGTTTCAAGAGATCAGGAGAGAGAATGTCTTCACTGGCAATAATCCTAATTTTTCTGCTTCGGTTTGAAGGTAAGTCACAGATTTTTGTTGCTTATTGATCTTTTTACAAGATGTAAACTTTTTAAAATCTAATTTCTGTAGAATGGGTGAAAAATAAACACTCATGGGTTCTTGGGTTTTAACTGACTTCTGTTGATAAGGGGAGTTCTGAATTCAGAGTTGTCATAAGTTCACATCACAATAGTGCTTTACAACGGACCTGAGAGACTTCTAGCATCCCTATTCTCTGGCTGTTCTCATGACAAATACTCATAAATCTGATAATATACTCTCAAAGAACTCTTGATTTTCTGATAGATTGTGCAAAGGCCACATTTCACATGGTACAAAACAAATCCAGTTTCTCATGGAAAAGTCTCCATTTCCTGGTGTGACTCCACACTGTGAGAGCGTTTCCCTGTGTTCCTCTTTTATGACATCTGTGTGCAGCAGACAGAGGCTGAGTCACCTGGTGGTGTTGAGCAACAGTGTCATTTTACAGTACAGTCAGTCACTATGTTTTTGTTGGAAAAATGACACTTTTCAGAGCTGACGTATCAGTATCTCTGAAGATCAGTAAACCTCATATCATCTGATGTTTTCAGGTTTATTTTACGACATGGTCTTTACTTTCCTGCAGGTGTCAGAGGAGAAGAAGTCTATGTTTATTACAGACCAGGAAGTGATGCCATTCTACCCTGTAGCCTTGCATCCTCATCTGGTACACCATGCTCCATCATTAACTGGCTTTACAGCAGAGATGGATTAAATACTGTATCTGAAGTTAATGGAGGAAATGTTATCAAGACCTCAGCTCGAGCTGCCAGACTGAGTCTGTCCAGCGACTGCTCTCTGATCATCAACTACATCACTGCTGAAGATGTTGGGCAATACGCCTGTCGGCCTGGAGAGATCATTGCCTTTGATGCACAAGTGTATCTAAATATTTTTACTAGTGAGTATTTTGACTTGAACACATTAAGCTGGACACAATCTCATGTTCATTGTAAACCGTCCAACAGCATTGGACAATGAGAGACCCTCTCAGTGATTTAGATGGATTTAGCTTTATAAAAGCTAATGTTTTCATTAGACAATTACTCAAACTGTGAGGATAAACATGAACAGGAACTTATTGGTGTCTCGTCATAAAGTCTCTAAAGTTTTTATGCTCCAATAATTATCGTCACTTTTCTTTCAGTCTCTCCATCTCCAGACACTGATCCAGAGGGGGATGGATATGTCACATTAGAGTGCTCTATGCTGAAATACAAGGACACCTCTGATTGTCAACCAAGAAGTATCCGCTGGGTGGATGAAACAGGAGCTGAGCTGCATGGTGAAGTATATTCATACAAGCTCAGTGGACAGAATAAATGTGTTTCTTATCTGACTATGAAACATCAGAGTAGAAACAACAGAAGATACACCTGCCAGTATGTTGAGAGAAACAGTGTGAAGATAGAAGCTCACTACACTCCTGTCTTCACAGGTAGGACACCAAGTACAAGCCAGTCTTTCTTCTCTCACTAGTTTCCATAAAGTCTCATCATCTGAACCATGTACTGTCCACAGATGCCATGGGCCCCTCAGATTCAGCAGACTCCACTCACTGGTCTGCACTGAGCTACTTCATGCTGCTCCTACAGATCATAGGACTGATCCTGTTCATCGTAATCACTGTTCTCATCATCAGACACAAAGGTGAGGCAGTTCAGATAATAATGAACTGAACAGAAATCTCAAATTGGGAAGTTAATCACATCTCTGTCTTTTTCCAGGAAGCAAGAAGCCACTGGAAGACAAGAAGGTGAGTAAAATAATACTTTACATGCCTGGAAAGCCTCTTGTAAACAGTTTGTACTCGTCATCTGCCCCCTGGTGGATTTATCCATGCTCTGCAGTCAGTAGCAGGCTATTGGCAGCCATTTCCAAAATGGCTACTCTCAGGGACTTGCTAGTTTTATGCACTTCATACTTTATACATTATGTTGGAGTAAAATTCAGTTTTATTTACTTTTTGACAGTATTTGTTTAAATTATACTAAAACACACATCCCAACACAAAGCTGCTGCTTAATTTTAAACTGTTAACTGAGGGGAAAGAATTTGGTCAAGCACCTTTGCAGTGTTAGATCAATTCACAACTCTTGAGTGCACTGGACAGGAAGTCTTAGTGACGTTCACCAACTGACTGTTATCCAGCCAATGGGTTGTTTCCCAGACTGGTTACTGTTAGCTGTCACCACAGAGGTTCCCTTGAAGCTCCTCTTAGCTTATCATTTGTTGTGTTTTACAGGTTCATGATGACGATGCCTATGCTGATGACACACCCAACTATGAAAACGAAGCTTCTGCACGGCACTGAACCTCAGCAAAGCAACTTCAGCTCATCATTTGCTTTCTCTTCTGTCATTTGATCCTTCTGTTTTCAGCTGCTCAATTACCTTAAGTGTCTTGGATCAAAATCCACCATAAGATGCTGGTTTTCAGTAAAAAATTTAAATTTATGGATTTGACACAGTTGTTTAAAATTGTTGTGCCATCACCACAAATGATGTGAAATAAGTTAAACTGAGAAGAAGTTAAGAGCAGAGTAACGTTGTTTCATTGTGTCTTTCATAGATGTCAGGGTAATGGTGATTTAAACTATGAATAAGCAGCTTTACTGTCCTCTTAACTTCCTCTCAGAGTCAGTGTGTTAATATGTATTTATTCACTATATTTATATGTATATATACAGAGTGCTTACTTAGGAACTGTTTCATTTCCAACTTCATTCACTTTTAGTCTATTTAGGTTTTCCTTAGTTATTATGTGAGAAAGAGAGAGAAACATTATTTTAGATTTTTCTGTATGTTGTGAACGTATTGAGAAATTGCCAATAAAGAATCTTGAATTTTGAATATACCAAGTGTGTGGACATTGTCATGAGCCAAAACAATTCATTTTGTAACTCGACCAAAAAAAATCCAAAAACATCAAGGTATGTTTAAACATAGCAGTGGCTCAGCTACCCTACTCACTGTAGCTTTGAGATGAACTGATACCAACCTGTGAACAATTTGACTAGTTTAGTATTGAATGTGCAATAACAAGATACGTTTATCCACCAGGCCCAGTTTAATCTAAAACAGTTTTTGTATAGTTAATACAGTAGGGGTCCCTGTTCTGTCTCTCTGTTCGGTCCTTGGCCTGAAAAAAGTTGAAGATACCTGCTCTAAATAATGTTGAGTCCTTCCCCACTGATGATTACGTGTAGTCTACGTATACAGGAAGTCCACAACTACTACTACTACTTCTTCATGCCGCTGTCATTTTGAGAAGGGTGAACACAAGCTGTGTTTCGAGGATATGTGCAGACGTCTAAAAGAACGCCTCCTTGACTCACCCACAAAGAGGAAATGTCAATACTTATGTAGTTTTGCCACAGAGACAAGAAGCGTTAAAAGAGATCAGGGAGAGAATGTCTTCACTGGCAATAATCCTCATTTTTCTGCTTCAGTTTGAAGGTAAGTCACTGATTTCTGTTGCTTATTGATCTTTTTGTAAAATGTAAACTTTTAAAATATAATTTCTATAGAATGGGGCTAAAACTAAACACACGTGAGTTTTTCTGTTGATACCAATAAAATGAAATATAACTCTGAATTCATCGCTAGATTGTGCAAAAGCCACATTTCACATGGTACAAAACAAATCCAGTTTCTCATGGAAAAGTCTCCATTTCCTGGTGTGACTCCACACTGTGAGACCGTTTCCCTGTGTTCCTCTTTTATGACATCTGTGTGCAGCAGACAGAGGCTGAGTCACCTGGTGGTGATGAGAAGCAGTGCCATTTGTACTGTTCAAACTTAATACAGTAGTGTAAAGAGGAAAAAAAAATACAGACACGTAAGAGTGGACGTATCAGTATTTCTGAAGATCAGTAAACCTAATATCATCAGATGCTTTTGTCTATTTCAGGATTACAGTGGTGTTGGGGAGGTTGTGTGTCAGCCCATTTCGTTGCTTTCTCTTCATCTCACTTCACTTTTCTTCTTCAGTCCATGTCAGTGAATTTAATGTGAATGAAAACAGAAAATTTAAATGAAACAAATGATTGTTTCTTTCCTGCAGGTGTCAGAGGAAGAGATGTCTTTGTTTATCACAGACCAGGAAGTGATGCCATTCTACCCTGTAACCATGCGCCCTCATCTGGTACAACATGCACCTTTAACTGGCTTTACAACAGAGATCCATCTAGAACTATATCTGAAGTTAATAATGGAATTGTTAAGAAGACCTCAGCTCGAGCTGCCAGACTGAGTCTGTCCAGTAACTGCTCTCTGATCATCAGCAACATCACTGCTGACGATGTTGGTCAATACACCTGTCGACATGGAAGAACCACCGAATTAGACACATTTGTGTATCTAAATATTTTGACCAGTGAGTATTTTGACTTGAACACATTAAGCTGGACACAATCTCATGTTCATTGTAAACCGTCCCTCAGCTGTGTATGAGTCGACAGTGGGCATTAAACTGCCGTCATGGCGACAACTATTTAAAGTCCATAACAAGATGTTCCTGGTGCATATGAATACCTCCCTTGTTTGGGACAGCACTGAACAACGAGGGACCCCATCTTAGATGGAAACAGGACTTACATGGACATTGTGTCCAATGTTGAAGAAAGCTCAATGTTTGTTAGTCAAACTTGGTTCAATTCACCTTCATGATTAAAGTCGCATTTACAGGAACTTATGTGTCGTATCATAAAGTCTCTAAAGTTTGCTACAGTAATTATCATCACTTTTCTTTCAGTCTCTCCATCTCCACCAGAAGCTGATCCAAAGAGGGATGGATATGTCACATTAGAGTGCTCTATGCTGAGATACGAAAGATTACCTGATTGTCTAACAAGAAGCATCCGCTGGGTGGATGAGACAGGAGCTGAGCTGGATGGTGAAGAAGTTCGGTACGAACTTGGTGGACAAAAGATTTGTGTTTCTACTCTGACTGTGAAACATCAGAGTGGGAACAACAGAAGATACACCTGCCAGTATGTTGAGAGAAACAGTGTGAAGATAGAAGCTCACTACACTCCTGTCTTCACAGGTAGGACACCAAGTACAAGCCAGTCTTTCTTCTCTCACTAGTTTCCATAAAGTCTCATCATCTGAACCATGTGCTGTCCACAGATGCCATGGGCCCCTCAGATTCAGCAGAATCCACTCACTGGTCTGCACTGAGCTACTTCATGCTGCTCCTACAGATCATAGGACTGATCCTGTTCATTGTAATCACTGTTCTCATCATCAGACACAAAGGTGAGGCAGTTCAGATAATAATGAACTGAACAGAAATCTGAAATTGGGAAGTTAATCACATCTCTGTCTTTTTCCAGGAAGCAAGAAGCCACTGGAAGACAAGAAGGTGAGTAAAATAATACTTTACATGCCTGGAAAGCCTCTTGTAAACAGTTTGTACTCGTCATCTGCCCCCTGGTGGATTTAGTGACGTTCACCAACTGGATGACTTGTTTCCCAGACTGGTTAGTGACATCCTGAACCTGTTAGCTGTCGCCACAGAGGTTCCCTTGAAGCTCCTCTTAGCTTATCATTTGTTGTGTTTCACAGGTTCATGATGATGATGCCTATGCTGATGACACACCCAACTATGAAAACGAAGCTTCTGCACGGCACTGAACCTCAGCAAAGCAACTTCAGCTCATCATTTGCTTTCTCTTCTGTCATGTTTAATCATCATCAACATCCTGTCGATTTCCAGAAAAAAATGGAAGTTCATAGAACTGTTGTGCCATCACCACAAATTATGTGAAATCAGTCAAATTGAGGAAGTTAAGAGGTCAGCGATTGTGTAAACTATGAGACTTCTGTTTTCCCTTGAGTGATTATCTGGATGCATAGCTATTTATATCTGAACAAGTTTTTGCTCTGTAAATTTTTGATATGTGAATATGAATAAAGCTGATGAACAATGTGAATCTATCGTGACTCCTTCACTGTATAAGTGTGGAAAGTCCTGTATTGAAGGTCCTTTCCATTACATTTAAAACACTGATATTTTGCTGCATGCTGATTATAAGTGATTGGACATGTGGTTGGTCTGCACCTCCGCTCTTCTTCTAATCCTCTGGTTTTAATCTAGCCACCTTAAGCTACTGCAGAAACACGAGGTGCACCATGTTACACCCAATGGAAGAAGACCGGGCTTCCTATCTAGATATAAAAGGCTCATGCTAAGTTAATTTCAGCAAAATGACCTCATAATACATGATAAAAACACAGCTGTGATTAACATATTCATTTTCTGCTGAGATCCTCGTGAATCTAACACACAGGATCTTTTATGAGGTCATCGCAAAGCAGCTGACTCATACAGACACATACTCGTCTTGCATAGCCTGGTAGGCCCGGCTGCGTGAGACGGCACTAGGGTCAAGTCATGTCAATCAATCACTCAGCGTCGGTGAAGTGTTAAAATAAATCTTGACCAATATTCAAAAACCAGCGTGACACGTCCGTGACGTTTGTATGATGTAATGAAATTTAATTTGGAGCTCATTTGGTTTGTTTTTGCATGGTAAAGACAGGGATTAAAACATCTTGCAACAAAGGCTTTACGTTAAGACAACGGGTTGGGTAGCCTGCTTTAATTTCAACACCATAGATTTGTAAAACTTGACTACAGATGAAGGCTGGCAGGCTGAGAGGGTGGTGAACTGTGTCAAGAGTTTGCTGTGGTGAAAATCACTGGGTAATGACACATCATGTCACTGGAAGTACAAGTTTGATGTCATTTTGTGTGGGTGAGCTTCACATTAAAACTATGACTTTTAGAAAAAGAATGAGAAAACTGTCAGCAGTTACTGGTGTCAGATGTCAGTCTCAGAAAGACGAAAACCCTAAATGTGAGTTGGAAGCTCTAAATGACGGATTCACATGGTGTGTTGAGTGGAAACCGAGTGTTCTATAGCGTCAAACAACTCTCTGAAACGACACTTAAACACACATCAGCTAACCATCCTTGATAATGAATTAATCCGCCGTATAGTGTTTTAGTTCGGCCCAAGTCCCAGCCACTAATATGGAGGGGGCGGGGCTTGTGGACCATACTGGAGCCAGTCACCACTGACTTTGACTTTACATGTTTACAGTCCAGTACAAAATCAGTTTTCGTCTCTATTGCTAATTTGTCCATTCACGACAACTGCACATGTGATGAATTTTATTTTCAGTCATGTGTTTTCAGACTCAACAAACTGATCTGTAAAACCAGTGATGCTGTCGGGGTGGAAGCTGGACTCTTTGATGGATGCTGGCGAGAGTGGAGACCATCCTGGACAACTCATCTCACCCACTCCACAACACACTGGCCAGTCTAAGGAGAAGCTTTAGTAACAGACTCATCCTACGAAATGTACCACAGAACGCCCCAGGAGGTCATTCCTGCCTGTGGCCATCAAATTTTTGTGCTACTTTTATTCTATTGTATTTGCTCTGTTATCTAGCAGCTGTCACTTCAATTTCCTTGAAGGGTTAATAAAGTATCTGATTCTGATGATTAAACTGCTTGTGACACATAATTAAGGACATGGTCGCTTTGAGTAACAGATGAGTGTGCTCATAAGCTGCTAGCAGTCTTCTTCAGCTCCACTTCTTTGACCATTTTTTAATTAGCTGGAAATCAGGCACTGCCAAGATGGCGGCAACCACAGACACCACACTGAGCTTCAAAACCACTCTTCAGGAATCCTACAGGTCACGTCACAAAGGGTTTATCCATCTTTATAAATAGTCATGGCTAGAAACTCACTGACTGTGACTTGTTTGGGGTGTAGCTCTGAGTGATAGCATAACTAACCCGTCCCAACAGCATTTGGTTTTAATATGAGTGACTTCTCTTGTTTTGTTGAATGCATTAGCCATGAACATTCACTGCAGTGTCACACCACACATCAGCTACATGCTAATATCTGTTAGCATTAACCTGAAACCACTGCCAGCAGTGTCTCAGGGCTGCTAGCACGACATATTACCAAATATGTCACTTCCCGTTTTCACCAGTGACATGGCAGAATGGAAATGACAACAATAAAACTTCTGGCTTTCTGTTTGTATGATACTTAAATGACCATCCATCTAAATCAAGATTACTTTTACAAAGAAATTCCTCTTCGTATGTGTAATAAGTTAAATTTAAATTTAGAGGTGGCTCTGTGGTCTGTTCAGAATACGCACACACAATGTGATGAAAGGGATCTTATGACAGCTCATGACAGCTATTGCTGTTAAGGCATTTTTTTCGTCTTAAGCCAACCACAAAGAGGAACTTTCACCACCGTCTACTGATCAGAAGCAGAGTCAAGCTTCACAGCAATCGCCCGCTAACTGAGAATGACAAAGGATGGCCGTCCTGGAACTGATACTAGTTTTATTTCTTCAGTTTGAAGGTAAAACTCTTTATTTCAAATATTTACGAGAGTTGCTGCAAAATACCTGTAAAAGATGAGCAGATATTTATAGAAGTAACAAAGGAATTTGAAGATTACAAATCAGTAGAGAGATTCTCAAATATATTTAGCTGGAAGATAAACGTGGGTAGTATTTAATTTTTTGGGATTCTCTCACAAACCAAATGTTAGTTTTAACGGTGAACTAAAGGAATTACTGTAGAAACTACAAGCTGCTGAATTAAGTCATGAATGAAACTTATTCTAATAAACACTTTCCTCTTTGTGGATGCAAATCAGTGATTAAGCAACGCAGTCTTTTTGAACATGTAGGAACTTTCATTTATTTGCACTTGTGTAGTGTATTTTATTTTACAATGTGGTCTTTACTTTCCTGCAGGTTTCAGAGGAGAAGATGTCTTTGTTTATCACAGACCAGGAAGTGATGCCATTCTACCCTGTAACCATGCGCCCTCATCTGGTTCAACATGCACCTTTAGCTGGCTTTACAACAGAGATCCATCTAGAACTATATCTGAAGTTAATAATGGAAATCTTAAGAAGACCTCAGCTCGAGCTGCCAGACTGAGTCTGTCCAGTAACTGCTCTCTGATCATCAACAACATCACTGCTGACGATGTTGGTCGATACACCTGTCGGTTTGGAAGAACCACTGACTGGGATACACTTGTGTATCTAAATATTTTTACTGGTGAGTATTTTGACTTGAACACATTAAGCTGGACACAATCTCATGTTCATTGTAAACCGTCCCTCAGCTGTGTATGAGTCGACAGTGAGCATTAAACATCTGTCGTCATGGTGACAACTATTTAAAGTCCATAACAAGATGTTCCTGATGCATCTGAATACCTACTTTGTTTGGGACAGCACTGAACAACGAGGGACCCCGTCAGTGATTTAGATGGACACAGGACATACATGGACATGCCTGTTTGTTTTTTCAGACACACCGAGAGGAGCCAATCTGATGGGCCAGTATTTGTTTGTTTGTCAAAAATTGAGCTTTCTTGAACATCTGGTTCAGTCCACCTTCACGATTAAAGTCACATTTTAAATCCATAAATCTAATGTTTTCATTAGACAAACTGTGAAGATAACAAAAAAGGTTTTATGCTACAGTAATTATCATCACTTTTCTTTCAGTCTCTCCATCTCCAGACGCTGATCCAAAGAGGGATGGATATGTCACATTAGAGTGCTCTATGGTGAAATACAGAGGATTACCTGATTGTCGAACAAGAAGCATCCGCTGGGTGGATGAAACAGGAGCTGAGCTGGATGGTGAAGAAGTTAGGTACGAACTTGGTGGACAAAAGATTTGTGTTTCTACTCTGACTGTGATGCGTCAGAGTGGGAACAACAGAAGATACACCTGCCAGTATGTTGAGAGAAACAGCGTGAAGATAGAAGCTCACTACACTCCTGTCTTCACAGGTAGGTTGATATACAGTATAATCAGTAAGGAATCAGTCAAGTGTGTCGTAACGATTTCCATCAACAGATCCCTCTGACCCTAACACGACCATCATCATCGTCGTCGGTGCAGTGGTTGGGGTGGTTGTGGTGCTTCTTGTCATCGCTGCGTGTCTCCTCATATACAGGAGGAGACCCAAAGAGCAGGAGGATCAGATAAACGAAACAAGTACGGTATTTTACTAAAGCAGAGCTGAAGTGTATACATGTTGGGTAGCTGAGCTCTGCAGTCTTGCATCATGTCTTGTTAGGTTGCTTTTGAAACTTTTTCCTTTTCTAAAACCTGTGCACATTTTTCATGTTGATGACTTTTTTCCCCCATTTGTTTGTATTCTGTGCACAGCACATGTGTCTCGAGCTATCAGGGCCACTACGTGTACAAGGAACTGACACATGTGTACTTACACCACAGTCAACTTCCTTAATGTTCCTTAACGTGTTGCCATGGTTACTTCTGAGATTAGCCTTTTCACTAATAGTGTTGTTGCAGCATTTTCATGAGTATGATGACAATAACAACAAACCCTTGATATTTCTAGTTCCAGATGTCCAAAAATCAGCATGCACCCCTGTGAGTAAATTGTTTTTAATTATATGTAATATTTTCTAAAATAATAATAAGAAGAAAAAAAATTACCATGTGGCGTACGCCTTCAGCCTATGTAGACGCTTAAGAGTGCCTACATAGAGAGTGAAGAAATATTAGTGTCGTAAATATCGTCTCAAATGAGCCAGCATTTATTAATAGCTCATTGGTCCTTCTCATCATGAGGCAACATTTAGTTACGCAGACACTTCTGCTTGGCTCAACCAATACACGAACCAACTGCAATGCATTCCAATTGAAATCATTGTTGATTTGTCCACATTTGCAAAGTATAAAATAGTTTGTGGCTTTAATTCTCAAGGACAAACTATTTCAGGATTAACTGGTATTTGTGCTTTCAAAGAAAAGATAAGAAATGTTGTTGAATAATCCTAAAACCTCAAAATGCCATGTTACAGTGACTAAATGTGCTCACTGCTGCCACAAGTGGCCACAGAGTGAATTGCATTGACGTCTCAAAAGTAAATAGTAAGAAAAAGATTTGCAGGTACAATCGAGTAGCACAAACATTAATGCCAAGGAAAAAGTGTGGATTTCATGCTTGCTCTGTGTTTGCACTCAGGATGACCCAGAACCCGGTCTGACCTACGTTACTGTCAACCACGCCAATCAAAAGGCTGCTGCGAGGAAAAAGGTAAGGAACTAGTGGTGTGGAAGATAAACTTTTGGATATACTCAAACCTTCATAGGAAGATTTGTCTCTTTTATGTGGCCATGCAAAAAGTGATGATGGTATTTATAGACACTTTAAGTGAAAAAACATCCTTCTGTGCATGCTACACTGACAGAAAGGAACATCTGTGTAGACTGTGTAGAGAATCATCTACATCCATGGTCTGTTTTGACGTGAACCAGAGACTTATTCATGAGGAGAATCCAGACGAACAGGACTCTTTTAATGTGCATTTTTAAAGTTCTGTTTGTGTTCTGCAGGCCACAGAGGAGAACGTGACTTACTCTGCGGTCAAGACTCCCGTGAAGGTGGAAGATGATCCCGGTAGCCTCTATTGCTCCATCGACAAAGCACATTAACAGAAATGAGAGTTAAGTGCAGTCGTTAAACCTGTCAGGATGTGAATTTGTGCCGCTTTCTTTTGTACTTGCTTTTTCAGCATTAAGGTGTTTGTATTGTTTTAAGATTTTTGATTTCCAGATATGTATCTAAATAAAACGATAAACTTTACCTAATATTAATTTTGTATCTTCAAAAGGTTTACCCACGTTGGAATGAATCATTGTTTAATAAGTTTATTCTACTTCTTGTTTTGTATTATTTTATTGCTGTAATTTTGTTTCATATTGTGATATAACCCTGTTGTAATATCCAGTCAAATGCCTATAGATTGGTTGCTCTCCATTACGACTGGTTAGCTCATCAGCGACTAAATAAATGTGACTCACTCCTGAGGTATTCTTCTCGTCTGTTCTTTAAAATATCAATGTGAGGGTTTTAACTTTAATGGGCAAGGGCAGCAAACTGCAGGTTTTGGAGATTAAATCCAAGTCAGTCAGGCAATTTAAAAAGGGAAAGTTTAGCGTTCAAATGGACTTTAATTTGTTGAGCAGTTAGCTACTCGCTTTTCTTCCCCACCTTTTGTCAACATCAGTTCATTCAAGCTTTACAGGCATCCCAGAGGGCACATTTATTCAAGAAATGGTAGTGGATTGAAGGCTGAAAGTTTTACTGTGAGGTTATTTTCTCCAAACAAGCTATTTGTCGCTTCTGCGCTAAAATGAGCATCAGCATTGATAACGACGGAAGAAATGAAGAGGTTTAACAAAATATTTTTCAGAGAGCAAACTGCTGTTTAGTGGTGATGTAGCGGGTCGATACTCAAATATCGACACCTCCTTGATCTCAAATCAAAGTTATTACCAGTAACACAGTGGAAAGTAACTTAACTATTGAGGTCTTCTCTAAATGGTGGGAACTACTTCTCTCTTCCGCCTGAGTAAGTGCATAATGTGTAATCAGCCTCAATCAGCCTGTAGACACATTGGCAGAGTGTAAACAGAGTCATGTGTGGAGCTATTTCTTGTATCTTTATGAAGCTATGATTTGAAATAAACTACATTTTCATATTTACCAGACACTTTGCACAAAGTATCAGTATTGAAGCTATAGACAGAATTTTACTCCCTATCAACCCTCACTATCGTTTAGGTCAACAAGAGAATAGAGAAATCTACTCACTACCTGACACGCCAAGACTGGTTGTTAACACCGCAAGGTAGCCCCAGTCCAGCCAATCAGAGCTGAAGTCCAGCACTCACCAACAGTCTCCTGATGGCTGTACCATTCCTGTGCTTCATACACCGCAGAGCCCCAGGACATGGTTAATTTAGTAATAATTCTTTTATTTAAATATGAACTCTGGAGAGGCCCGGTTCAGTCATGGTTCGAAACTTTATGCTGGAAACTATGTTATTATTAAGTTAAAGTAAAAACATCTGCAGCAGCATGATGAGACGAGTCTGGCTATGTATGACACTAAGACCTTTAACCGATTTACATGGCCAGCAAAGGTAAAATTACGCCCGAATGTTTAATCTCCCAGAAGTCCACAGACCAGGAAGTGGAAAACTGCAGTCAACAGTCAAGAGGAGCATTTTGGAGAGGAAAAAAATTATACTAAAGGTGGGTTAGCAAAAAATAAAGTCCGTTGTTTTGTTTTTCATTGTCAGTCTTTCCAATGGTGGCACTCGCACCGTCCCATGGCGACCACGAGGGGGCGTAAGAGTTTCTCGGGGAGAGACTTTCTTGAATGATTTGGCTTCTGAAGGTGCCAGAGAGCTGCAAATTGGCTCTAATCCCGCCAATTCATGGCACAGCTTTCCAAACATGCCGTCCTCTAGTTTCCACGAAGGTCCATTCCAAAGGTTAGGCCAGATCAAGAGGGTGAGGGGGTAGCAGGGGAGAGGTTAGGGAAGACAGCAGACTCAAATACCAACAGCCCTCTGCCCTGGAACCTCTTAAATATATAAAAGAAATTAACTGTCATTAATGTTGTAAATGTTGTGTTTGTCTTTCACTGTATTTTAATCATTTTACGTCTCTTGCTGTGCACTTGGCTGAATAACCGTTTGAAAATGAAATGAAGTTATCTCTGTTTATATATTTTTATATCTGGGGTGTTTATATGTATAAATGTATGTAAATGTTAAAATGTGTATTTTGTTTAAGTTGAATAAAGTTTTTTAAAAAGCAAAGGGGATGGGTTAAGGTTAGGGGTTGTTTGTATCTTATGTCAGGCTATGGTTTTTATAGCTTTATTGATATTCACAAACAACTTTACTGTACATATTTCAAACATTGAAGTTAAACAAGTTCCAAAAAAGGAGACGTTTCAGAATCAGAATCAGAATAAGTTCTGTCCCTTCAGTCGAACATATTTAGCGCTTTTGCAGGTGGTTCACTGTTGCATTAATCAAACTCTACTCAGCTCCATTCTAGCACCACTTTATGAATTGATCTGGGAAAACACGAAAGCTCAAATAACATGCAACTCCATTCAGTCCTCCTCCTCCTCCTCACATCAGGGAGACAGCACACAGCTTATGAGGTGAAGGGTTGAGGGAGAAGCCGACACGTGGAGTCAGGTCCAGGTCGTCCTCAGAAACTCCAGGTGGAGGAGTGAAACGGAAGTGCTGCAGGAGGGTGGTGAAGAAGATGAAGAGCTCTGTCCTGGCCAGACTCTCTCCCATACAAATCCTACGGCCTGCGAAAGATAACCAGGCTACAACCAATCGAAACTTTAACAGGATTTTATTTTTGGCCTGCACAAACCTGCAGAAAAAGGCATGAAGGCATCTGGCGTAACAAACTGTCCGTCTTTGTCCAGGAAGTGGGCGGGATGGAAGGAGTGTGGTCTCTCCCACTCGCTCTCATCATGAAGAACAGAAAACAAGAAAGGGTACACAGTTGTTCCCTGTAGAATATACAAAATATATATCAAATCTGTAACAATGAAGATGTGAAGTTGACAAAATGTGTTGTTAGAAATATGTGTCACTTGAAACTGAATTTGAATCACTTTTAAAATGATTAACAGCATCAGAATACATCTCAATTTAAAAAAGCATCATCTGAAATGGGAATTATTTAAATTACGTGTATGATATTCAATTCTTTAATGAAGTTTTTCACATTGGGCAGTTGCACAAATTCAAATATAGTTCTGCCTGTAGAACTTTACCTTTTTAAAGCAGCCTTTATTCTTTAAATAGCATCATGTCACACTACACAAGTTTGGAGAAATCCATATTTGGACACATTTGGTAGAAAATAAAAACCACTGCACATTATTTTTTAGCTGTAAAGTCTTAAATCTAAAGACTAATTGTGAATTTTTTAATCTGTATGCTAATCGCTTTAATAATGTTGCAGACAAATTTCCATTAGCATCTTCATCAGGTTAGCATTTTAGTTTTGATTTAAATACCAAGTACACCCTTCACTCTGTTCATCCATTCTCTTCTTTATGTCCGTTGGACCTGATCCTACATCTAAGTTGTTTCATTAAAGCTGACCTTCTTGATGAAGCGGCCCTTGAAGGTGACATCTTTGTTTGTTCTGTGAGGAAGCGCCAAAGGTGCGATGCTGGCCCGTCTCTGAGTCTCATGGATGACAGCGTTGGTGAAAGGCAGGTTCAATCTGTCCTTGAACTCCACCTGACGACTTCCTATGACCCTGGTTAGCTCATCCTGGACTTGGTCTGGAAGATGAAAGGGAGCCAAAGTCAACTTTTTTTTCTTATATTGATCAAGTTTACTCTATAACTTCTCACCTTGTATCTTGGGATATTTGGCCATAAACAAAAGTCCCCATCTGAGAGTAGTTGATGTTGTATCAGTGCCACCAACAAGCAGATTAATAACTGTAATCAGAAGGTTTTCATCGTGGAAGGGACTGTTGGTAATTCCAGATTTCTGCATATGAAGACCAAAAGTTATTCACCTATTCCCAACCTCACTATAAATTCTGATAAATTTCCCACCTCCAGATTTTGTTTGTGGACCAGAAATGCGTCCACGAGGCCTCTGCACATCTGTGGATTGAGGGTTGCTTTCAAACGGCTCAACAGTTTTAAGTTGTGTTTTCTATGAGCAGCAAATGATTTAGCGTACTCTTTATGGAAAGAAAACAGTTTGCCAATCCATGGGAACAGGTTGTACATCTGTAAAAATAGAACCCCAAAGTATTTGTATTTAAATAAGAAATAGAATTAGACAAATGAAATATTAAGCTATGCTTTTAATTCTAAAGTTAAGAAACTTTTAAATTATACCTGTATTGATGGGGTCCCCAGAAGTTCATTGTTTCTGCATGTGCGATCTACCAGAGACGTGAAATCTACATCATCATATTCAAATCTGTGGCCAAAGGTGACGGAGCAGAGGATATTAGCAACTGCATAGTTTATTACTTGAGTTGTTTCAAAAGCCTCTCCTGCCCAAAAAGGAAACAGAGGAAAAAATAAATAAAATAATTTGCACTAAAAATGTTTCTATTACTATTGCAAATACTTTACCGTTGAAGTTGTTTAAAACTTCAATAAGGCAGCGACTCTCCTGAATGATCTTCTCCTCACACACTTTCTTGCCCATCCCAAAGTCCCTCAGGTTAGTTATGGTAAACCGCCGGAGCTCTTTCCATGTTTCTCCATTGGACCAAATGACACCTGAGTAACAATTTACACATGCGATTTCATTACTTGCTCAATGTAAACAATTTTTTGCACAGTGCAAACCTTAATCAAGTAGGTACTAACCATTTCCATGCATAAATTCTTCCAAAATGTGAATTTGGTCTCTTTCTCCAAACTCATCAGCATAATTTACAAGTGCCTCCTTCACCGTCTTGTATCCTGCCAGCACCACCACTTTTTTAGGTCCCAGATAGATGGTGAAGACTGATCCATACGTCTTGGAAAACTACAACATGCAAACACACAGCGTGCTGACAAGTTGACTGCACTGCTAACAATGTAGAACTAAAAAAAAAATCCTCTCCAGCCATGTCCTCACCTTCAGTAATGTGTTGTAAATTCTCTTCAGGTCGAGTTGCAGCAGGTTACCCAGCAGGGGAAGCGGTCTTGGTCCTGGAGGCTCCTTCCATGGTGCCTGGGAGGTGAAGCCCGAAGACGAGACGAGGTAGACAAGCAATATGACCACCAAGCTTCCCAAAACGAAGACAAAGCTGGACGACTGGAGAAAGACTTCTAATAAGCTCATTGCTCCAGAAAATATTGGTGACCCTTTGTCTTGACAGCAGCGACTGAAGTGTCTTCCCTGCTGTGTTTAGCTCAGCTTCTATAGGATAAACTGCTCAGTCAAACTTAAACATCAGTAACTGATTATTTGACACAACAACTCAAAGCCCAGTTGTGCAGTTTTGTCTTTAGGGTATGGCTTTATCATGCTGGTTAAACATTGGACAAGTGAAGTTGACACAACAAGAGGACATTAACCTTTTCAATATTTAACCCAATTGATATATTTTATGCCAAATTCTCCTTCCTTGCTGTTTTTACTAATGAACCATGGGAACATTTCCTCCTCTGTGTTGTATAAACACTTGATGGAAGGACAAAACTCTGCTAGTAGACCTAATCCAATAACCATTTCATCTCTATTGTCCAAGTCAAGACTTAAAATATATATTTTTTGTTGACAGTTTGGTATGAAAAAGCAGCAATGAAGCAGTTGGGGTCGTACGTAGTTGGAAAAACTCATACTTATGGTGACGTGTAAATATTTGAGACCTATATATTTTTTTTTTCGCATGGTGTCCTAAGTTAGCATGCTAATGCCGTGTTAAACATGCTGCTGTTATTTAGCTAATGGTCAGTTTCTGTGTGTCTGTATGTTAGCATGTATGCTAACAGACTGGTGTTTAGCTCCAGTGGTGTTATTTAGAGCAAGTTTTCTGTTTGCCGCGTGTGTGCTACCGTAGAACAGATTTAGCCCGTTGACTGCTAACTGGTACAGAGTTACTACGTCTTTGAGTCAGAATCTCCGTTAACATATTTTAGTATTACTGGTCCACCGTATGTACTTAAGAGCGCCGGGCTGCTGTATCGATACGCTGAGCGGTTACCAAGGCAACAATGAGACTCTGATGAGTTTGTCAATAAAGTTGGGAGGAGAAGCTAATTGACGTTCTTGCTTGATACACGTTAAAATACCTGCGAGTTAGTTCTGATAGAAAATATTACCTCACAGGCCGGATACAGTTATGGGCCTTGAGTTTGACATGTGTGGTTTACGAATGATCATTTATTTAATATACAATAGTAGTAGCCAATATAAATATTATATATGGCCATTTAAAAAAACAAGTCATACTAATAGATTAACAGTTAAATAAATACATTTTGTTTATATTTAAAAAATTCATTGGTACAGATTTCATTTAATTAACTGCACTTTATAAAACAATACATTCATTCTTAAAGAAGCGTTTCAAGTACTAAGTATGACTAATTGTTTTTTTGATCATCCCTTTACTAAAATCACCAGCTCAAGATAAAACATACCAATGCTGCATGAGCAGAACTGAGCTGCAACTAGCATGGCATGGCCCTCCGAGATATTTAGTTTCTCATGTGGCTCCTTGGGAAAAATAATTGCCCACGCCTGCTCTAGTGGCAGACTGAGGCAATGGCATCTGTGGAAGACTGCATACAAGCTCCACCAAATGTCATTGCTTCCAACTGACTCTCATTCACTTGTCAGCCAAAGGATTCCTCTGCAGACACTTTGTCCCACCAGCTGATGGCTCTGTGTCCCACTCGGGGACGACTTCGCCACAGCATGGACCCCTTCACTGCAGTGAATAGTAGTAGTTTTGGGATGCTCCTAATGCATCAACGTATCCCTTAATAAATTAAAAATGAACTGCACTCCATTCAGAGGAAATAATACTCTTAAATATAATAGTTCTTATTTTTATTATCGATATTAAAGCTTATTAAAATCACAGATTTGTTTCTAGTTGGAAAATAAGACAGTTATGTTGAGTACACATAATAATTTAAAGTTAATGGTGTAGGTTATCAATATTTTATCAGGCAGGTTATTATATAACTTTACTGTAGTGATTTCAGACTAAGTCAAACAGTTCATGAAAAGGCGGAAATTGAATTTCTGCATTGATTTTTTTTTAACACAAATAAAGAGCAGCTGCTGACAACGCTCAACATCAGCGCCGGATTTAAACCTTTGACATAAGTTCTGTCCTTTCTGTTGACCATACTCAGTCAATGAAAGTACTGCTTTATCAATTGATTTGGGATAACACAAAGGTTCGAATGATGTTCAGCTCCGTTCAGTCCTCCTCCTCCTCCTCACATCAGGGAGACAGCACACAGCTTATGAGGTGAAGGGATGAGGGCAAAACCAGCACGTGGAGTCAGATCTAGGTCGTCCTCAGAAACTCCAGATGGAGGAGTGAAACGGAAGTGCCGCAGGAGGTTGGCGAAAAAGATGAAGAGCTCCGTCCTGGCCAGACTCTCTCCAACACAAATCCTACGGCCTGCGAAAGATAACCAGGCTACAACCAATCGAAACTTTAACTAGATTTTATTGTTGGCCCTTACAAACCTGCAGAAAAAGGCATGAAGGCATCTGGCTTGACAAACTTTCCGTCTTTGTCCAGGAAGTGGGCGGGATGGAAGGAGTGTGGTCTCTCCCACACGCTCTCATCACGAAGAACCGAAAACAAGAAAGGGTACACAGTTGTTCCCTGTAGAATATACAAAATATATCAAATCAGTAACAATGAAGATGTGAAGTTGACAAAATGTGTTGTTAGAAATATGTGTCACTTGAAACTGAATGGATGGGCAAATTTGGAGAAATCAAGATAGCAGCTAAACACTCCATGTTCTTTAGGCCTGATCCTACATCTAAGTTGTTTCATTAAAGCTGACCTTCTTGATGAAGTGGCCCTTGAATGTGACATCTTTGTTTGTTCTGTGAGGAAGCGAAAAGGGTGCGATGCTGGCCAGTCTCTGAGTCTCATGGATGACAGCGTTGGTGAAAGGCAGGTTCAATCTGTCCTTGAACTCCACCTGACGACTTCCTATGACCCTGGTTAGCTCATCCTGGACTTGGTCTGGAAGATGAAAGGGAGCCAAAGTCAACTTTTTTTCTTATATGGATCAAGCTTACTCTATAACTTCGGCCGTCTAAACAGGTCATAGCTTCTCACCTTGTATCTTGGGATATTTGGCCATAAACAAAAGTCCCCATCTGAGAGTAGCTGATGTTGTGTCAGTGCCACCAACAAGCAGATTAAAAACTGTCATCAGAAGGTTTTCATCGTGGAAGGGGCCGGTGGTAATTCCAGATTTCTGCATGTGAAGAGCAAGTTATTTACCCATTCCCAACCTCACTATAAATTCTGATAAATTTCCCACCTCCAGATTTTGTTTGTGGACCAGAAATGCGTCCACGAAGCCTCTGCACATCTGTGGATTGAGGGTTGCCTTCAGATGGCTCAGCAGTTTTAAGTTGTGTTTTCTATGAGCAGCAAATGATTTAACGTACTCTTTGCGGAATGGAAACAGTTTGCCGATCCATGGGAACAGGTTGTACATCTGTACAAAAAAGTATTTGTGTTTAAATTAGCAAATACAGTTATTCTGTTGATTCCAAACAGAATGTATACATGTCTGTTGCGTAATTGAGTTATGAAACATGATGAAAGTGATACCTGTACTGATGGGCTTGCCAGAAGTTCATTGTTTCTGCATGTGCGATCTACCAGAGACTTGAATTCTACATCATCATATTCAAATCTGTGGCCAAAGGTGACTGAGCAGATAATATTAGAAACTGCATAGTTTATTATTTGTGTTGTATCAAAAGCCTCTCCTGCCCAAAAAAGAAACAGAGGAAAAACAATTAGAATCAGTCATTCAATCATCTTCTGTAACTGTGGAGGGGCATGGTGGGGTTGGAGCGTATCCCAGCTGTCATTGTGCGAGAGGCTGGGTACACCCTGGACAAGTCTATCGCAGGGCTAAGTATCAAAACAATACTTTACCGCTGAATTTCTTTAAAACTTCAATAAGGCAGCGACTCTCTTCAATGATCTTCTTCTCACATTCTTTCTTGCCCATCCCAAAGTCCCTCAGGTTAGTCATGGTAAACCGCCGAAGCTCTTTCCATGATTCTCCATTGGACCAAATGATGCCTGAGTAACAATTGCCAGCAACATGTATGATTTCAATGTTTTTTGCACTGTGCAAACTATACTTAAGTAGATACTAACCATTTCCATGCATAAATTCTTCCGAAATGTGAATTTGGTCTCTTTCTCCAAACTCATCAGCATAATTTACAAGTGCCTCCTTCACCGTCTTGTATCCTGCCAGCACCACCACTTTTTTAGGTCCCAAATAGATGGTGAAGACTGATCCATATTTCTTGGAAAACTACTTGGAAAACATGCAAACACACAGACATGACACACACAGCGAGTGCAGACATGCTGACTGTAATGATAATGATGTAGAGCTAAATAAAGAAAATCCTCTCCAGCCATGTCCTCACCTTCAGTAATGCGTTGTGAAGTCTCTTCATGTCGAGTTGCAGCAGGTTACCCAGCAGGGGAATTGGTTTTGGTCCTGGAGGCTCCTTCCATGGTGCCTGGGAAGTGCAGCCCGAAGGTGAGACGAGGTAGACAAGCAATATGACCACCAGGCTTCCCAAAAGAAAGGCAAAGCTGGACGACTGGAGAAAGAACTCTGGTAAGCTCATTGCTCAAGAAAATATTGGTGACCTTCTGTCTGGACAGCAGCGACGGACCTGTCTTCCCTGCTGTGTTTAGCTCAGCTTGTGTAAAATAAACTGTTCAGTCAAACTTGAACATAAGTAGTTGTGGTTGTGACACAACAACTCAAAACCCAGTTATGCATTTAGGGTATGGCGTTATTATCTTGGTGACATACTGGATATGTCAAGTTGACATAACAGGAGCACATTAACCCTTTCAATTTTTAACCGATATGACATCCTTTGACCAAAATGTTCCTTCGTTGTTATGTCTACTCAAGAACCATTGGTACCATCTCCTCTGCGTGGTGCAAACACTTGATGGAATGGAAAAACTCTGCTAGTAGACATAATCCAGTAAAATATTCATCTTTCTTAATTGTCCATGTAAGGACTTTAAAATATATATTTTTTGACTTTCATATCAAAAGTAGCAGTTGAGCTCATACTGTATGCAGGTGCAAATCCTTATATGACTGGCAGAGAGTGCAGAGAGTATCCCCAAACCTCTATCATATTTAGGGTGTTTTTTACAGTAAACATCTATGATGCATTTGCATACATTTTCTTTGATACAAATGCAGGGAATATGAAAAGGTTCATGCACAAACATTGATACATGTTTATTATTACATCCACATTTCGGGAAATGTTCTAAACGCATCTGTGTTATTTTAAATAAAATCACTGGTGTCGATCATGGGTTCAACCCTTCTACCCGACAAACCTGATTCCAGGTTCAGAATTATATTATCATTACATAAGAAATTATGTGATAAAGTGGGTGAGAGCACACCATTTGTCAACATACTACATCCTGGTCAAACCATGCATATGATTAGATTCTTTTAGCCACCTTTGAAGTAACGTCCGGATACTGACTACCACAGCTTTGTAGAAACAGAGAAAATATGCAACAAAACCTTGAATTTCGCATTCACCATGTTCAAATTTCTTCTGAATGTCTCAATATGTCATAAAATCCAGAGACATCAGATGCAATTAATATTGCTTTTATTACCTTTTGTGGTCCTTTTGAGCTTATTCCCACAATTCTCAAAATTCATGCTCATTGTGGCACCACATGGTGACTCGCCTGACAGAGTCTGAGTGAGCTAATGGTGGTACAACCAATAACAAACTCAGACTCATTACTGGGCAGTTACATATGTGTTCGTCATGGAGAAAATATCAGATGTGCATGGATTGTACCATCTGCACACTTGTAGAATTTGATGTATAAAAGGTAAAAATCCAATTTGGCACACTTTGGATAATTTGGTTTGGATCTAAAACCAAATGTACTGTCTGTCTGGTACTAGTTTTATTAAAACCTTGCTTTGTTGCATTTCTAGAAACTGTTGGTACAGTTATAGGCAAGGGGTTGCTGAATGAGTGCAGTTGCATCTCTGTGCAGCAGATCATTGTGTTCTGGTTGTTTTTCTACTTAACCTTTATGTCAGAGTTCTACTTTTGAGTGCATTTTGCCTTTTGACACATTTTGCCTTTTGACACAATGCTGTATAACATTACATCCCTGTGTTTATACAATGCCTGTATTGAAGGAGGGACAAAAAGTTTATTGCATTTATTTGCTTGATCCTATATAAATGTAAATTCTGGATAATCGTACTCAAATCTTCACCTGTAGACCATGGCAGAGATAAAACCAGAAATTGTTTACTCCATTGGTTTGGTGGTGTAAAAATCAATCAGTCAATGCTTTCTTGTCTGTACTTGTGTTCTTGTGGACTTGTAAAACATTGTCAGTCATTGCTCAAGTAATGTTCTGATTCAAAGTACACATCTTAACAAATACAATCCAAATGCCTAGATGTGCTCTTGGTTAAAGGTTAAAAAATGTTCCCTGATCATGTGTTTTCAAAATGAAGACACTAACCTTTGAATTTCTCAGTGGCTTTAATGACCACTCAAGAATAAGGGACGAGAGGTTATTGAAAATTAAAATTCACATGATGGGTTCAATCCCCCCGGGAGCTCAGTTAACTTAATTAAGACATGGAAGGAATATGACACATACATAAATCTACCTAGAATAGCCACCAAGAAACATAGGAATACCCTCAAAGAGTAGTATTGGTTTGTCACCAGTCAAAGAGAGTGGCAAAACTCGTATTAAATCCCGAGTAGAGTTTACCCAAAGAGATGTGGGAGACTCCAAGATTCTTTGGTTTGATAAAACCAAACTTGGGCTTTTTGGCCATCAGACTAGATTCTATATTTAGCGGAAATCAATCACTTTATCTGTATTTATTGGTCTCATCATTCTATGTAAGCAAACACTTGTGATTTAATGCTGCTGAATGGATGAAGCTTTATTATTTTACACGACAATACAAGATAATACAAACATGACATTCAATACACGACATCCAAATATTTCATTGTCATTCAGATTCAGATTCCGAAAAACTTTATTTGTCCCCGGAGGGCAATTTAAGGCACAAGTGAGCAGCGTAACGTGCAAGTACAGACATTTAAGGTGCAGAAAAACCCAAAAACATTTACAACACAACATACAAGTGAACTGGATTTCATTCCTGATGGTCATAGTCATAGTGTCACTGTCCAAAGTGTATGTAAAAGGTTCACTTCACTTTTTAATTGTGTCAGTTGTGTTTTCAAGCCCTCCCCTTCACATACGGGAGACAGCACACAGCTTATGAGGTGAAGGGCTGAGAGTGAAGCCGACGCGTGGAGTCAGATCCAGGTCGTCCTCAGAAACTCCGGGTGGAGGAGTGAAACGGAAGCGCTGCATGAGGGTGGTGAAGAAGATGAAGAGCTCCATCCTGGCCAGACTCTCTCCGAGACAAATTCGGCGACCTGTGAGAGACAGCAGCGTAAATGCCATGGGGTGTCTGAGAGCATGTCGCTCCTTGAGAAGAAGTGATGCTAAGGCTCACAAACCTGCGGAAAAAGGAATGAAGGCGTCTCGCTTGACAAAGTTTCCTTCTTTGTCCAGGAAGTGGGCGGGATGGAAGGAGCGTGGCTTTTCCCACTGAGTCTCATCGTACAGAACTGACGTCAGAAGAGGGTAGACTGTGGTGCCCTGTTGACAAAATGGAAAAGCTTCCCTTGAAGATTTGTATCTATAAATTGTTTCACACTACATACATTTTAAGGAATTATTCATTAAATTCTTCTAAATTCTTTCATGTTCCTGCTGCCATCAGGATATATCCAACCAAGTGTTGCTTTTACTCATCATTTGAGACATTTGTTCTTTATGTTCCGTTTGCTCATAGGTCTTACTTATTTTATTCACTCAGACCTTTTTGATGAAGTAACCCTGGAAGGTAACGTCCTTGCTGGTCCTGTGGGGCAGTGACATGGGGACGATGTTGGCCAATCTCTGTGTCTCATGGATGACGGCGTCGGTGAAGGGCAGGTTCTTCCTGTCCTCAACCTGTGCCTGACGATCTCCTATCACCCTGCTCAGCTCTTCGTGGACCTTTTCTGAAAAACAATAAAAAAAACAAAAAACCTGTAATCTTTCTTGTTTTTTATGTTTATGCATAAATTTATATCTCTTTACCTTGTATTTTGGGATATTTTGCCATAAGTAAGAGCGCCCATCTGAGGGTGGTTGAAGTTGTCTCGGTGCCGGCATTGAATAAATTGAAAACTGTCATCAAAAGGTTTTTTTCGTTGAAAATATTTTGGGTCGCCTTAGATTCCTGCACAGAAAGAGTGACAAGCTTTAAACACAATTCAGCTGTAAAGATGGACATTTTAACATGGAGATCTATGAAGGTTGAGGTGCGTTTGCAGAAAGCCTCAAGTGGTAATTTGCGGAACTGCAGCTTTCTGCATTTACAATTGGGTTTTGCCAAAATAACATGTTTACAAATGACTGTAAAGGAGTTTGACTACATTTAACAATGTGCTATGTTGTGAGCTATGGAAATAAAAACCAAACTGGACGCAAAAGATGTTGCACTTACCAACATGATGCGATATTTAACTTAAATATTACTGAGCAGTTCTTATATGTCATGGTTTTCCTACCTCCAGATGTTGTTTGCGGACCAGGAAGGCATCCACAAAGCCTCTGCACATCAGTGGGTTGAGGGTTTCTTTCAAACGACTGAACAGTTTTAAATTCTGTGTCTTATTGGCAAGAAACAACTTCTCCTGTTCCTTCCTGTTCGCAATCAGTTTGCCAATCCACGGGAACAGGTTGTACAGCTGCAAATAATAAATAAGAAGATTTTACCAAATTGACCAAATTATTCTGTACATTGATATGTTCATGTAATACAGTATGAACAGGGACTCTTGAAACTATACCTGGATTGAAGGAGAGCCTACAAGTTGAATGCTTCTGTTTGCTCTGTCAACCATAGACGTGAACTCCGGATCATCGTACTCAAATCTGCTTCCATAAACCATGGAGGAGATAATGTTAGAGACGGCATAGTTCATTGGTTGGGTTGTATCAAGAGGTTCTCCTGTGAATAGAAAAAAAAAAAAAAACTCAGATGTTTTATTAAGGTTGAAATGAAAACCCATCCTGTGTCTGTCCTTTTTTTTTAAGACACTCACCTTTGAATTCCTCAATCACTTTAATGAGCTGGTGACATTCCTCAGTGATTTTCTCCTCACATGCCTTCTTGCCCATCCCATAATCTCTCAGGTTAGTCAAGGCGAAGCGTCTCATTTCTTTCCATGTATTCCCATTGGACCATAAAACCCCTGAAAAGAAGTACTGTCGTGTTAAATAATTAACCGGTCAAAGTTGAATCATGTAAACATTTGCTAAAAAGTCAAAAAGTAACAGAGAATTGTCTTGTTTCCAGCTCCATACCATGTCCTTGGCTTAATCTATCCACAATTCGAAGCGGGTGTCTTTCTCCAAACTCTTCATCATGGTTGACAAGCGCCTCCTTCACCGTCTTGTATCCTGCCAGCACCACCACTTTTTGGGGTCCCAGATAGACGGTGAAGACTGATCCATATTTCTTGGAAAGCTGAAAACAAAAAGAACAAAGTGACAGATGTGGTATGCGGTGCCGCCTACGTACACAAGCCAATGCTCTACTCCGCCTCACCTCCAGGAGGGTTTGGTAGGGTCTCTTGAGGTCCAACTGCAGCAGGTTGCCGAGAACGGGAAGTGGTCTCGGCCCTGGAGGTTCCTTCCGGTGCTCCTGGGTGTTGAATAAAATAAGATAGGTGAGAAGAAGAAAAACCAGAGCCCCCAGAATGGAGAGAGAAGTGGAGGACTGCAGGAAAATGTCTAACATCGCGATGGCTTGAAAACTAGCTGTGCTCAATGTGATGTATGTCAAGCGTGAACGTTCTGCTGTCTGACAGTGCAGGTGGTGGTGGCAACGGGTGGAGTTTAAATATTTACTCACTGAGGTCAGTTAATGATTTACACAAACTTGTTTCAACATAATTGATGGATTATGATTATGATTAAGAGAGGGAATTATAAAGCAGTAGCACCCATGTGTTAAACTGATCTCATTTGGGCATATGCCATATGTCAAAACTTCCCAACCGGGTATAAACAACAAAAATCTTTATTTTTTATTCATACTTTGAAAGAGTAATAGTTTGCTATCATGGTGGCATAAGCCAGATTCTGATGGCACAGATATGACTGGCATCAATCTCTGGGATTTGTCACTATGAACAATCTTTGAATAGTCTTAAATTGTGTGTATGTACCATGTACAACTAATAAGGGTTTACTCTACGGCAAAGCGCTGGTACAAAACTACTGGTGGAGCAAGATGACCAGTGGTATGCCACTATGAAGCACAGATGTAAACACTGTGTTTCACTGTCTAATTAAAAGCGTTCATGTTCTAGAAAATATCAGCTCTGGTTCAATGGCTGTAAACCAAGACAAGGGCAAGTTATTCAATGGGTATATATTTATATATAGATATAGGTTTACAGCTTATTCCCCTGGAGGAAGATGGCATAAGCCGAGTGAGGTCAGTGAACGCAATCTAGAGCTGACATAGCACATCACCAACCCTACTGAAGTGGTATGTTATTACCAAGTGAAATGCCTTCATTGCTTTTTATACTTACACTCTAAAACCACAAAATTAACATTTTTATCATTTGACAATTAGACAGTTATGTTATATAGACCACACACCTCACAGTAATAAACATGTACCATCTCATCTCTATTACTGACATACAGTAGACACAGGGACTTTTAGTGAATGAAGTGACTAAAGCATTAAGGATTTTACATCAGACTGAAATTCTATCTGTTACCTTTCCCCCAGAATTATCTTATCTACTAAAAAGTTCAAAGTAAATATTTAACTTGAAGCCATTCAATCCATTTATATAAGACAATAAACTAAGTTTCACCTTTGTCTACAGTTTATGTATTGCGGCATTGCTTCAGTTTTACAGTTCTTGCAGACAATGCAAACCTTTCCATTTCATCATTTCAACAGACTGCTGGGATTCGCTCAGAAAAAGAAACTCCTCATCTCAGAAACCACCCTAAAGCTTTTACTTTACTCTGTGAACTGTGAGGGTAAAAATGTAGAGATGAATGTAAAATGATAGGTGCAGCCAAGACTAAACCAACAACCTTTGAACCAAATCACCACAAAGTGAAGCATATTGAGCCCGACTCTGGATAAACATTCAGTGAATACTGGGCTAGGCCAAAGGTATCAGACTCTGCAGATTTTTGAGGAACTTTGTGTGACTGCCAATATTTTACGGCGAGGTGTAACCTAGAACTGTTAACCGATAGGATGGTGGTCTTCAGGTGTGTAGTAGTGGTTAGAGATGCAGCTTGGGACTGGAGGGCAGCTTGAGGAACTTCCTACTCTGTTGTGACCAAAATGACGCCAAGGAAGACTCAACATTGTTGTCTACTAAACGTATCTCCACGATAAATATCTGATATCAAGCATCAGGAATAGATGAAGAGTTTGATTCTTCATGCGTCCATTATAGTGACCACTGAATAACAATAAATACAATACGATGAAGTCATGAATCATGTATCCACACTGATCTGCAAACATTCAGGAATCACATGCAGAAACACTTCACTGCCTGAGAAATAAAGGGCTGTAATGGCAAACTTCGACCAGCTGTAGGTGGTGGCGCTGTTTCACAAGGTTTTCACCTGTTTCAGACTGTGACCAGCTTTGACCTCAGGTTTATCAATGATCGTAGAAGTTCTGACTTCAACTTACACCCAATTACAAAGTGTTTGCTAGGTTCACAGGAAGTTATTTTTTTATTATTATTATTATTTAGGAGAATGGGTTTTAATGAGCATTAATTTATGAAGAATCTGCGACTTGTTGTGTTGTCGTCTTTGTTGTTTAATTAATATTAAAAGCAACATATTCTGAAATGAGCAAGCACCTAACCCCCAAATTGCTCCCTGGACGCGGCCCTGCTAGAGGCTGTACTGTGTGTGAATGAATGCATTTCTCAAATCAGTGCACTATTATAAATGAATAGGGATCGCTCAAAGGTTTCTGATTCCTCTCTTATCTTTGTTTTACCTTCTTGTTCGGTTATTGTTAGTTTGAGAGTTAAGTTGGTCAAGAGTCAGATTTGTAGACCAGAGGTTAACATGCTCTCCCTGTCTCACAGAACAATAAATCACATATTCTCAAAGTGCATCACTGTAAATGTTTTCAAGACCAACAACGCCCTCTAGAGTTTAATGAAACCCGAGGCCTTTGCCTACAGAGTCCTCACATCCACACTGTATACATACATCTGTTTATGGAGATAAAGCTGAGGCTCATTTGCCCTGTGTACGGTTACATACAGTTATTAATAGCTTTTTTTCTTGTGTGTATGAGCTCTGCTGCTACTGCTGCTACTGCTGCTGCTGCTGCTGCTGCTGCTGCTGCTGCTGCTGCTGCTGCTGGTGCTGCACTTCCTACTTACGTCTTGAGACAAAGCTGCAATGAGGAACTAGTGGGTTACAAACCCCCATAAAGTATAACGTGATTATAAGAACTTAATTTTAAGTTTGAATTGGGTGTGATGCTCAGTCATGATGACATCAACGCATGAACCGTGCCTCGATGTTTATCTGATCGTTGTCAGGAAGACGCCCAGAGCTCTGCTGCTGCAGCCACTTCCTCACTTACTTCCTACTCACTTGTGACCAGTACGACACCCAGGATGAGCCAACGTTGTTATCTGCTAAGGTATCTCCATGGTAAATGACTGATATCAAGCATCAGGAATAGGTGAAGAGTTTGATTCTTCACGTGTCCATGATAGTGACCGATCGCTCGTATGCAAAGAGCTGAAAGAAGTCAAATGCAATACAATGATGTCACAAAGAGGAGGAGGTGTCAATGAGGAAGTAGAGGCTAAACTTGTCTGTATGAGGCACTAGTGCAGAGACTGAGAGAGCTCAGGGTGTGAGAAGAAGACGGAAGAACAACGGTTGAGTTCAGATCATTTAAAATGCCTTTGTTTCTGATGCTGACGCTTCTATCGCCAGGTAAGGAAACGTATCACTGTGATGAGGCAGCTAAGTTTCTTGAAACATGCATCTAAAATGAAGCAGAAACCGAAAAGCTGTACTTTTGTCTAAGTTTATTTTTTGTATTTCTCTCATTTTTTTGAACAGCAGTAACTCAAGCTTCCACCATCACTGTCAGAGCTGGAGATGAAGTCACTCTGCCTTGTGAAAAAATGAAAGATCTTAAAGATAAATGCCATGGCACTACGTGGATTTTCACTGATACATCGTTAGCTACGTCAACACTGTTTGAAGAAGGGACGATGCATGAAGATGCTGGATCTAAACCAGACAGATGGAGAATCACAACAAACTGTTTACTGGTTATAAAGAAGGTCACAGATGAGGATGCTGGTACTTACACCTGCAGACAGTTCAGATCAAGACAACAAATTACAGACTGCGATACCGATCTGTTTGTTATTATTGACGGTGAGCATTTCCATCATAATGTTTTTGTCATAATGTTGCAGTGAGGACGTTTGTAAAGGCACAGATGAAGGAACATGCATGTTTGTCTATGTGTTAAATTTAACACTGTGCACTGAAACTGTTTATTGAAAGGTTTGGAAATGACGTCAGTGGGCGAGGACAAAAGCGAAGCACCAGTTATATCCACTCACATGACTTCCTTAGCAACAGCAGTGATACATGAAGCCACAACAATGAAGTCATCCACACTTGGAGCCACAGTTGTATCAGCCAGAGTTGAAACCTCCACAGCGACAGAAGAAAGCACAAAGACAGGTACAGCAGTAACAATATCATACAAACCAAAGAACGACTTCAGAGCTCTGTCTGAACCAACATCCTGTTTCATGTGTTGATCTCTCTGAAGGTCTCTGGTGCAGGTCCATCGTTGTTTCTGTGGGTTTAGCAGCACTCATACTAACTGTTGTGTCGGTCAACATATGGACGAGAACAAAAGGTGACACATTCACAGCTGAAACTATTGGATACTAGATGTTTGGACAAACCTGAATATTTAATATGAAGACGTTTGTATTTTCAGGTTACAAAGGTCATCGTGGAGACTGATGTTTAAGTGAAATGAATGTTTTTTGTTGTTGTTTTTAGTGACAAAACAAAATAAAGTAAGTATTGTAAAGTGCCTGAGTTGCTGTCATATATGAGATGCAGGAACATACATGCATGTACTTCAGTTAAAAACTCACATGTGAGTCAAGTCAATGTTTACTTGCGTAGCACATTCAAAGACAACCTCAGCCGACTAAAGTGCCGTACAAGCAAAAGAAATATTAATCAATTAACAATCTCAATTAATATAAAAATCTGAAATAGGCAATAAAACATCCACAGATAAAACCACAGTTAAATAAACTGCGTCTTGCGCAATGAAATTCAATATATCCTGCTAATCCTGGACTGAAGGTCAGCAAGAAGAAATGGGTCCTCAACAAAGATTTAAAATGACCCAAGGTCTGGGCAGCTGTCATACAGGAGGGTGTGGCTGTGGGGGCCAACACCGAAAGGGCTCCATCGCCTCCTTTATCTGGAGAAATCTAATAGTAACTGGTTTGTTGGCCTCAGTGATGTGGCTGAAGTGTGACGATGTAGGAGCTCAGACGACCAAGGTGGTGCCCGGTCATTGATACTCTTAAAAACCACTGATATAAAACCACTAATACAATTTCTTTAAATCCTAAAATAGACTGGAAGCCAGTACAGCATTTTTCTCTCTGTCAAATGGTTGGCCCCTGCATTTTGTACAGCCTGCAGGTGACACATTGCAACTGGTCAAGCCCAACATATCATCAACTCTACCTGTGTATATGTGTCTATGAGAATCACAGAGATGGAGAGAGTCATGAAAAATTGTGCTCAGCATATGCATTGATGTGTTTGATGTATGCACGTTTTTCAGTCCACACTGATTTGCAAACATTCAGGAAGCAATGCACATACAGACACACTTCACTGCCTAAGAAATAAAAGACTGTAATGGCGAACTGTGACCAGCGGTCCATGGTGGCGCTGTTTCACAAGGTTTTCACCAGTCTCAGACTGTGAGCTGCTTTGACTTCAGGTTTATCACAGATTGTAGAAGTTCTTGCTTATACCCAATGTCAAAGCATGTGTTAGATTTACAGGAAGTTTTTTTTATTATTATTATTATTTAGGAGACAGTCTTAATGAGCAGTCATTTATAAAGAATCTGTGACTTGCTGTGTTGCTGTCTGTGTTGTTTTACTATTATTAAAACAGTAACATATTCTGAAATTACATACATAATGACAAATAAATGCTGCTATTCTTCATATATTTAATGATTTTAATACAACACTTTTATCCAGAGCATTGCTCAATTCATCAGGAGCAACTTTTAGTTTGTTCTGCCGCCCCCTGGTGGACAAATAAAATGCCTACATCACATGCAGTTTGGGTTCAGGGCAAGGTCAAATAGGTTTATTGAGGTTCAATAGAGGTTTATTGTCATTCCAAGCATATATAGCAGGTGCTGTACAAAGTGAGATGACAGGATGTTCCTCCAGGACCATGGCGCTAAATGAAGACACAAGACTAAGTACAATACAAGCAACTGAGCATAAAGAGTAAGCTTATGCAGACAATACAAAGCAGTGTAAACAGTGCAAAGGGCCGAGAAGAGGTTATGATATGATTGTGGGTGTGAGTGAGTGTGGGTATCCTGTCAGTCCTGCAGCTACAAGTGAGTCAAACTAAACTCACTCATTTAGAATAAACAGGACAATATGATATGTATTTAACACTCTTATTTTTAAACACGAGTCAACGACCTATTGAAGATTTACAGGGTAAAGGGGACTGTGTGTGATGATTAGTAACATCAAATGTGCAGACAAAGGTCAGTGTTTATTTGGCCATCCTTTTTGGGTAGCACCTCCACAGCTCTACTGCTACCGCTGCTATTGTAGTCACTTCTTCACCAAGCCACTTCCTGCCCACTTCTGAGAAAATTAATAGGAGTAAAAGTCAAAAGGTCTCAGACTGCTACAATACTATCTGACAAATAAGTATCATTAGTTTTTTTTTACTGGAATATGTCTCTGATCCAGAAAAGGTTGCAATATTATAACCTATAATGCTGTTAATATTGTTTTCTTTCTATTTTTTTGTATCAAATAATCTTAAATAGAAGCTAATGTGATCCGCCTGCATTAACACTGATGCCACAAAGAGGAGGAATGTAGTGTCTGTAATGACAAACTTTGACCAGCTATCCGTGGTGGCGCTGTTTCACAAAGTTTTCACCAGTTTCAGACTGTGAGCAGCTTTGACCTCAGGTTCCTCACTGATTGTAGAAGCTCTGACTTCAACTTTCAAACTGTTTGTTCGGTTTACAGGATGTTTTATTGATGATTTTTGCCAAGATGAGTGTCTGTTGGTCGTGAATGTGTGCTAGAGTTCTTTCAGGGAGGCCGATGAGCTTGACTGAAACAGTGCTCTGCAATTGGTTTCTGTTGTGGAGGCTGATGGAGTGAAACCAGCAGGTTATTTTAGAAGGTGATGATGCTCTCAATAAAACTAATAAAAATGTCTGTATAATGTCTTTGCTGACTCCAAAAGAGCTGAGGTTCAGGAAGTAAAGTCGTTGCTCTCACCTTCTAAGAGTCTCTTCAGTGTTGGAGGAGAGTTTCATGGATGATGGTGGTGGCTGCTGTAACCAGGTCCCTCTACTTCTTGGAGACGGTCACCACCATCTCCTTGGTTTTACTGATGTTCTGTTCCACCTGTGAGCTGTCGCACCACTCTATGAACTCCTGAAGAGCTGGTCCGTTGTGATGTGAGGGTCTCGACAGCGGCAGGAAAACTGTGTCGTCAGCGTACTTGACCAGGTGGCAGATGGGCTGTGTGGATCTGCAGTCATCAGTGTACAGGATGAAGAGCAGGGGTGATGGCACACAGCCCTAGGGGAGCCAGTCGAGGTAAAACAGGGGTCTGAGAAGGTGTTGTTGACCAGGACTCTCTGGGAGCTGTTAGTGATTAGGTCCAGGATCCACAGAATTAACTGGTCGTTTAGGTGGAAGTGGGAGGAGAGTTTTGTGGCCAGGATGTGGGGCTGCAGGATGTTGAATGCTGAGGAGAAATCAGCAAACAGTCGTCCTGCTGAAGAGTCAGGGTGCTCACCACGTCCTGTGTGTTGAAGGTGAACGGAGAGCTGCTGGGGTTAAGTGTAGATCTTATGTTGTCTAGCTGGATGGTGTTGTCTCTCTCGAATCTGGTGTAAAAGGAGACGTCCTCCACCCCCACCTTCTCCTGGTGCACAAACTGCAAAGGGTTGAGAGTGTGACGGACCTGGGCCCTGATGTGATGGAGCAGCAGCCTCTCAATGGTCTTCATGATGCTGGATGTCAGGGCAACAGGTCTGTAGTCATTCAACTCCCTCTGGTGTAACTTCTTGGGGACAGGGATGATGCAGGATATATATTCAGAAATGACAAACATGATTCAAAATAACTTGTTCCAATAAATTGCTCTTCATATATTTCATGATTTTATACAACAACACTGCTGCCCCCTAGTGGACAATAAGTCTCTACATCACACAGTTTGGTATCAGGGCTAATTTTCACAGCTCATCTGAAGCTAACCACTGATACAGGAAGTAGCAAATAGTAGCAAGTAGTACACTATACTCACTCATTTAGAAGAGACAGGAAGAGCCAGTGTTTTGTATGAAATAACAAAATCCAAATTACACCTATGTTGTTTGACGTTGTATATTCTGAGTGAAGCTCAGCACAGGTTCAATCAGGAAGACTATCACTGACATATCTACATGCATGCTCTCTCTCCCTCTCTCTGTCTCTCTCTGTCTCTCTCTCTTTTTTCTCACACCTAACTCATCACACCATCTGACTGAGGAGGCTCCTCTTTCTATCTAACCAATCAGATTTGACCACAACCTCTGAGCCAATCATCTCACTGCTGTTATTTTTAAATGGTTCCTCTTTCTGTCAGTGCTTAAGTGTCTAAAGCAACAGTAACACACAGCAGATGTATTTATCTATTAGTTGGTTTAAAAAACATTATCACATCAAGAGAAGAATACAACATAATTAAGATGAGGATAGTTTGATGTTTCCATCCCTGTGCAGCAATAAATTCATTCATTCATTGATATTCTGTAACCTCTTGTCCTGTGAAGGGGGGTTTGGAGCCTATCACAGCTGTCACTGGGTGAGAGGAGGGGTCCACCCTGGACAGATAACTCTAACTCTGATGTTATCTGTCTGTTCCCATGACGTTTGTCTCATTCTGGTGATCATGTCGTCATCTTTAGAATCTAACACCTCCAGAGCTGCTGCTGCTGTTGAAGCGACATTCTCACTAAAGCACTTCCTTATCAGTTCTTGAAAAAAGCTGAACCAGTTTCTTACAAACCTCACAAAATAACATGAAAATACACAATAATATGACAATATGATGATCTGTTCAGAACTCAGCCTTTTCATTTTAAACATGCATCAACATTTTTTTAAAGGGGTCTGTGTGTGACGCTCAGACACTTCAGCAGAGTTCATTTCTAGTTGACATGAATGTGTGAACAACGTCCAGTGTTCATGTGATCATCATTTGTGGGTAACACCTCCACAGCTCTACTGCTGCTGCTGCTGCTGCTGTTGTCACGTGACGACAGAGGAGCAGATCACCACGTACCCCAACCAGAAGCCATGGGTGTGGCTCCTGCTGAAAGCCCATTACGCTGCCTTCAGATCAGGGGAAACACAGGCCTACAGCACATCCAAGGCAAACCTGAGGAGGGGCAACAAAAAGGCCAAGCACTGCTGCAAACTGAAGATAGAGGGTCACTTCTGCAACTCTGACTCCAGATGCATGTGGCAAGGCATCACTGACTGACGCTAAGTCTGATGTTGTCTGTCTGTTTTCATGACCTTTGTGTCATTCTGGTGATCACGTCGTTAAGTTTAGAGTCTGACACCTCCAGAGCTGCTGCTGCTGTTGTCGCGCCATTCTCACTAAAACACTTCCCTTTCAATTTGTGAGACCAAACTACAATGAGGAACCACGTGGTAACAAACCCCATGAAATAACATGAGAATACACAATAATATGATCTGATCAGAACTCAGCCTTTTCATTTTAAACATGCACCAACATTTTGTTAAAGTCGTCTGTGTGTGATGCTCAGACACTTCAGCAAAGTTCATTTCTAGTTGACATTAGTGTGTGAACCACGTCCAGTGTTCATGTGATCATCATTTGTGGGTAACACCTCCACAGCTCTACTGCTGCTGCTGCTGTTGTAGCCACATTGTCACCAAACCACTTCCTAGTTCTGAGAAAAATGACTCTGAGAAAGAGTCAACAGGTCTCTGACCACTACAACATTATCTGACAATGAAGTATCATTATTTAGTTATTGTTACTGGAATATGTCTCTGATCCACACCAGGTCACCATATTACAACCTATAACGTAGAAATGTTAACAGGTTTGTATCAATAAGATATTAAATAGAAATGAATGTGATCCACCTACATTAACACTGACGCCACAAAGAGGAGGAGACATCAGTGAGGAAGTAGAGGCTACATTTGTCTTCATGAGGCACTAGTACAGAGACTGAGAGAGTTCAGAGCGTGAGAAGAAGACGGAAGAACAACGGTTGAGTTCAGATCATTTCAAATGTCTCTGTTTCTGATACTGATGCTGCCATTAACAGGTAAGGAAACATAGAATATGCTTTAAATACTAACTATGTATTGATATTACTAATGAAAACTGTGAAGTAACATTCATTTACTAACACAGTCAAGTTTCCTGTATGTGTTTAACACGGTGTGTTCAGTGTATTCTTCAAACATGGATCTAAAATGAAGTAGAAACAGAAAAGCTGTACTTTTGTCTAAGTTTATTTTTTGTATTTCTCTCATTTTCTCAACAGCAGTAACTCAAGTTTCCACCATCACTGTCAGAGTTGGAGATGAAGTCACTCTGCCTTGTGAAAATATCAAAGATCATAATGATAAATGTCACAGTACTACCTGGATCTACAGTTATTCAGGAAAGACATCAACACTGTTTGAATATGGGAAGATTCACAAAGACGCTGGATCTAAATCAGACAGACTGAATGTTACAACAAACTGTTTACTGGTTATAAAGAAGGTCACAGATGAGGATGTTGGTCTTTACACCTGCAGACAGTTCAGATCAGGACAACAAGTTACAGACTCTTCTGTTCATCTGTCTGTTATTAACAGTGAGTATTTCCATCATAATGATTTTATCAGAATCTACTGAAACATGACAATAATTCTGGTTCCATTGATGAAGTTTAATGACACTGATACAGTTACATTATCTTTCTCTGTGTTGACACATGGTTCAGATGACATCACCTTTTATTTATATAGTTTCTGTAGATGAGAACATGTGATATCTTCTCACTGTACTGTTTGTTGGGTTTTGATGTGTTTAAGGAGAGAAAACAACAACAACGACCACAAAGGCAGTAGCAACATCACCTAAAACTCCACCACCACCAATGACAACTAAAACAACAACGACACATAAAACAGGTGAAATTAATGCGGCCGGAGCACACAAGGAGAAACCAACCAAACAGTCAAAGGAGGAAATAGATAGACATGAAACCTCAAGTAAGAACTTTACAAAATAAAACAGGAAACACAAAGAAAAACAAGAGGTTCAAATGAAATATTCAAAACTCAGAATCATGATAAACCTCTGAGGAAAATAATTTTACTTACAATAATACACATGTAGGATGTGAACATACAATGAGATGTCTAATGCAGAGTTTACTTAATATATATTTTTAATTCATCACAAAATATAAAGAATATAAAGAATATGACACAGTGACTGAGTTGATAGACAGATGGCATGTCTTTTTATTAATCTAGTTTCTTTAGATATAAACATGACAAATGTTCTCACTGTAGTTTGTTGGCTTTTGTCATTTTTAGAAGAGGGAACAACAACAGCAACAACAACAACAACAACAACAACAACACCTAAAACAGCAACAACAACAACAACAACAACAACACCTAAAACAACAGCAACAACAACAACACCAACACCACCAACAACAACAATATCTAAAACTTCACTTCCAGTTAAGATATCACTGATCGTTGTAGCTGTGGCTTCAGCAGCTCTCATAATAACTGTTGTGGCAGTCGTCAGATGGAAGAGAACCAAAGGTGAGAACATTCACAGATTAAACCTTTAAAGTTTTCTTCAGGTTTCAGTGTTGAACATGAACTCTTTTTGTCTTTTCAGGGAACAGAACACAGACGGCTGAAAACATGGTGAGTCTTTAAACTGAATCATCAGATGTTTACAGATATTTGTCGTCCTGACACGGTGAGTGTTTGTTCTCCAGCATGGAGCTGTGTCTTGTTTCCCTCTCCTTCCTGGTGTGTTTAGTCCATGTGACGTCCCTCATTAGTCTCACCTGTGTCTTGTTATCTCCCTCTGTGTTTGTCACGTCATCTGTTTGTAATTACTCTCACTGCCAGCAGGGGGAGACAGAACTGATTCACTGTAGTCAAAGCACTCACTAAACTGAACATCCTTGTTGCTATTATATATATTAAAGGTGTTATTATCACTCATCTATGAAGATATAAGCATATTTTTTGTCTGTGGTTGAAGTGAAGCTCTGTCTCTACTACTGTGCTCACATTCATCCACTGTTTATCTTCTCTGTGTAGGCTGATCCTGCAGATGGTGTTTACTACTCCTCCATCAAACACATCAAGAACACCAACAGTAAAGCCAGGGTAAGCTCTCTGATTGGTTATTACTGGTCTGAATTAGCATCAGTTCCAATGGATGAACCCTGATGTTTTCTTTTGTTTGTTTCTCTGGTCTCACATGTTCAGGGTGAATCTAATGAAGATGATGCAGTGACCTACTCCACTGTCAGAGCTCCGCCCACTTCAGATGGAGCCTCCACTGATCCTCGCTGCCTGTACTCCACTATCACATTTAAGAACATGTAAGAGGACATAGCATGGCTCCTATTTTGTATGAAACAGTAAACATACTTAAATTGTTTTCTGTTACACTGTTGTGATATTAGGAGCTTAACATGTTGTAATGATGTTTTTCTTGTTTTTGAGTCAGTTTGTTGAACATTTACAGAATTGCTGTAAATCATTTTGTCCAACATCGTAAACATTCATGTTTCTCCTTGCAGAGTGTAACATATTCTGATAAATTTAAAATATTTTTACTGCTATGTTGCAGCATATCATTGTTTGTTCAGCTATACATCTGTCAGTTCATTAGGGACACTAGAGAAAACATTCTAATACCAGATGATCGCAGGCTAACACAAAGGGGTCCATGCCATGGTGAAGTCGTCCTCAAGCTGGACGCAGAGGCATAAGTCACCAGTAGTGCCCCCTATAGACCGTATTGGTGGGCACGAAACTTGGTGATGTTGTAAGGAGTCATCCACAGATGATTATTATCACATTTCGAGCAGTTTAGTGTGGTGGTTTGTCAATGGTTGCTAAGTGTCATGAGGATTGGGTGAATACTTCAAAATTTCTGGGCCTTAAAGTCATATGGAATGTGTCCGTGTCACCTGTAGCGCCCCCTGTAGACATAATGTCACACAACATGATGGGTGTATTGTACAGATTGTGTATGCCACATTTCATGAAGTTAGCTATTGCAGTTTTTGACATATTGAAATATTGCTTTTGTAGCGCCCCCTAGAGACCAAAGGTTACAAAAGTTGGGGTGCTTGTACAGAATCATAATATTATCAATGATATGAAGTTTGATTAAGTTTGGGTATATACCTCACAATATATTAACTTTGGAGTTATACTGCACCACGTTGTAAAAATGAATAAGTCATTAATTTTGTAATCAATAACCTGCTAAAGTTCTTTAGAAGAATTTTCATCATCTTTGTCCATAAACGATACATGTCAAGTATGGTGAGAATTGGATGAACGGCCTAGGAGGAGCTGATTTTACTTTGAAGTGCAGTTTTTGCTGAAATAGACATGGCCTAGTCCATTACAACCAGGGCTCTGTAAGGAATCAGAGGAAGAATTCTGTTTCTAGGCAAACGGTTCTTGAGATATGACCCAAAGCGTAAATTAACATATTATTGCGCCACCTAGCTGTAGGCATGTATATTGACACCTTGGGAAAGTGGAATGGCAGGACTTCTACGTCATTACCAGGTGCGCTGACGCGTTTTGCCCTTGCAGTTTGTCCTGGGCAGACACTTGTAGAAAAATCACAACAAAATTAATCCTGCAGCTTCACTGCATGGACCCCCAATAACAGTCCTGCTCTAAATCTAGTCTTCATGAATGTTCTGGTGTTCAGCTTTAGTTTCAAATAACTGAAGGAGCTTTTGATTCAGCTGTGTTTTCATCGTGGAGTCTGTGGTTTGTAGAACTATTGAATCATGTTGTGTTGCAGCGACACATGTTCCCATTATTTTGACAACTGCATTTTAGTCAGTGGGCTAAATAACAGAAACTTTTAGTGTTTAATTCAATCCAGTTTAACAGCACCACAAACTACACCCTCCAAAATGATCTTCGGGTTGAATCACTGTGTTTCTGACACTGTTTCATCGCCAACTGAGCTTTAGATCAGCCATGGAGGAGGATTTAGTGCTGGACTGTCATATAGTTCGAGAGTGTCAAAATGATCACTTGTGTACCTAACAAACTGGCAAGTGTGTTTCATTGCTTTTGGATGAAATGCTTTGGTGCAAATGTACTGAAAGAATGACTATATAAACATTGTTCATGTTATAAATATCACAGTACGACAAGGCTTTTAATGACATTGCTGTTTGGACATGAGAAGATTCATAGTGTTACAGCAAATTGTTCTTTGGTTGTAAAGAAAGTCATAGTTGAGGATGTTGGTTGTTAACCTGTAGACAGTTCATGTAACAGCGTGTAGAGCAGAATGCAAAGTTATTTTTCAAATAAATGCTCCAGTTTTTAATACTTTCCTTTTCTCTTTAGTCCAGAGTTATTTGCAAACATAAAGAAACAAACATTTATTCCCAGTCTGCTGGAGCCTATCCCAGCTGTCATCGGGCAAAAGGTGGGGTACACCCTGGACAGACAGACAACCATTCACACTCACACCTACGGCCAATGGACGGTGGGAGGAAGCTGGAGAACCTGGAGAGAGAAGAGCTGGATAGATGGTGTTTTATTTGATTCGTAGACTTCATGTATTTGGACTCATGAATGGACAGATTAGACTTTGAAGGTCAAAGGTTACTTATTTTTGGCCATATATTACTTATTCATGTTAATTATGGCAAATTTTAACCTAACATCTAACAGGATAGAAGGATGAAAAAAGTCAAAGGTCAGAGTCTTGACTACTTCAGAGTGTCAGCTATATTACATATGGAGTGAAGAGGTGATGTGGGTTACAAAGTTCTTATATGTAAAGCAGGACATTTTAACATGGAGGTCAATGGAGATTGCTTGTAAATGCCTCAAGTGGTCATTCAAGGAACTGCACTACTTTTAGTACTTCCACATTGGCTTCATCCTTCATCCTTGATGGAAGCTGATTAGATATGGCAGGACATTCAGTCTCTGCTCTCAACACGGATGGTCCCTGCATATTCATATACACACACCTAATTATAGAGAAGAAGCTGGAGATAATTTACGTTGTTGTTTTTTTCTTATGTTTCATGTTGTCTGTCTGTTCCCATGACCTTTGTGTCATTCTGGTGATCATGTCGTCATCTATAGAGGCTAACACCTCCAGAGCTGCTGCTGTTGTAGCCACATTCTCACAGAAACACTTCCCTATCAGGTCTTGAGAAAAAGCTGTAATGAGGAACCAGTGGGTAACAACAATTTAAAATAATTAATTTGTAATTGACATCAGTGTGTGAACAACGTCCAGTGTTGATGTGATCATCATTTGTGGGTAACACCTCCACAGCTCTACTGCTGCTGCTGCTGTTGTAGCCACATTGTCACCAAACCACTTCCTAGTTCTGAGAAAAATGACTCTGAGAAAGAGTCAACAGGTCTCTGACCACTACAACATTATCTGACAATGAAGTATCATTATTTAGTTATTGTTACTGGAATATGTCTCTGATCCACACCAGGTCACCATATTACAACCTATAACGTAGAAATGTTAACAGGTTTGTATCAATAAGATATTAAATAGAAATGAATGTGATCCACCTACATTAACACTGACGCCACAAAGAGGAGGAGACATCAGTGAGGAAGTAGAGGCTACATTTGTCTTCATGAGGCACTAGTACAGAGACTGAGAGAGTTCAGAGCGTGAGAAGAAGACGGAAGAACAACGGTTGAGTTCAGATCATTTCAAATGTCTCTGTTTCTGATACTGATGCTGCCATTAACAGGTAAGGAAACATAGAATATGCTTTAAATACTAACTATGTATTGATATTACTAATGAAAACTGTGAAGTAACATTCATTTACTAACACAGTCAAGTTTCCTGTATGTGTTTAACACGGTGTGTTCAGTGTATTCTTCAAACATGGATCTAAAATGAAGTAGAAACAGAAAAGCTGTACTTTTGTCTAAGTTTATTTTTTGTATTTCTCTCATTTTCTCAACAGCAGTAACTCAAGTTTCCACCATCACTGTCAGAGTTGGAGATGACGTCACTCTGCCTTGTGAAAATATGAAAGATCTTAATGATAAATGTCACAGTACTACCTGGATCTACGATGATTCAAGAAAGACATCAACACTGTTTGAAAATGGGAAGATTCACAAAGAAGCTGGATCTAAATCAGACAGACTGAATGTTACAACAAACTGTTTACTGGTTATAAAGAAGGTCACAGATGAGGATGTTGGTCGTTACAACTGCAGACAGTTCAGATCAGGACGACAAGTTACAGACTCTGCGGTTCATCTGTCTCTTATTAACAGTGAGTATTTCCATCATAATGATTTTATTAGAATCTACTGAAACATGACAATAATTCTGGTTCCATTGATGAAGTTTAATGACACTGATACAGTTACATTATCTTTCTCTGTGTTGACACATGGTTCAGATGACATCACCTTTTATTTATATAGTTTCTGTAGATGAGAACATGTGATATCTTCTCACTGTACTGTTTGTTGGGTTTTGATGTGTTTAAGGAGAGAAAACAACAACAACGACGAAAACGACAACGACCACAAAGGCAGTAGCAACATCATCTAAAACTCCACCACCAATGACAACTAAAACAACGACACATAAAACCACAACTGATCAACCATCAATATCAGCCACAGATGACTCCAGCTCTATAACAACCACAGGTAAATCAGCCTCAGTAACACATGTAGAACAAAACACATGTGTGAATGAACAACAACATTAACAACAGTTAGTTCTCAGTCAGTCTTAATTAGTTCACACAGTTTTATTTCTTACTCTTTCTGACTGCACATTTGTTAAACATCAGACATATCTATATGCATCGTCTCTCTCACTCAACACAGCAGGATGAGGCAGGAGTAAGAAACAAACTGTATTAATGAAAACTTTAATCAGGACTAAAGGCACTGCGGGAGAGAGGCAGAGGAATCTAAGAACACAAATTAAAAAAGATAAAATAAAAATCACATAAAAACTAAAACCAAGACTTAAACTACGGAACAGGAAGAAGCACAAGTCTAAGGTAAAACAAGGTAACATGAAAGAGCAGATGAAAGACGGGAAAGTTTGCAGACGACACAACAGAGAACAAAGAGAATGTCAGGTCTATATATACATGTGGGCAGGGAGCTGATGAGACACTGGTGAAACTAATGAAGGTGGAGCACATGAAGAGAAACTAATCCTGAAGTCAAATGGGGACAAGAACCCCCAAGGAAGAACTTTACAAACTAAAAGAGAAAACAAAGAAAAACAGTTAATCCGTGACCCTCACCCTCGAGGGACGGTTCACATTAATAAGATATTAGATAGAAATGAATGTGATCTGCCTACATTGATCCACTTTGATCTGGAAACAAGAATATGATCAACAGTTTGATCTCAGATTGATTTATTGAACGCTTTTGAATTTTAAGATGACATTATTCTTAATTCATGTAGTTACTGGTGATGTAAACAAGAGCTATGTTCACATTTTAGAGCTTGTTGACTTTTGTCTTGTTTTAGGAGAAGAAACAACAACAACAAGAAAAACAGCTACTACTACATCTCCAGTGACACATAAAACCAGAACAGGTAAATCATCTGAACGCAGCACAAACACAGTTACAGTACAAACAATAAGACAGAGAAGAAGAAAACACATTTGTTCTTGTGTTCATTTCATGATCAGATGGTGCTGTCATGAGTCATGAGTGTAATCATCAGACTAACAGTGATCAGTGACTGGTTATCATGTCCATGAGGACAACACACAGCTGTAAATAAGACAATGATCATGAAACTCTTCAGAATCAGCAGATACCAGTCAGCCAGTACAAGAACAACTTCAGAGCTCTGTCTGAACTAACATCCTGGTTCATGTGTTGATCTCTCTGAAGGTCTCTGGAGCAGGTTCATCATTGTTTCTGTGGGTTTGGCAGCACTCACACTAACTGTTGTGTCCGTCAACATATGGACGAGAAGAAAAGGTGACACATTTACAGATGAAAGTTTTAGAAACTAAACGTTTGGATGGATCTGAATATTTAATGTGAAGACTAAAAGAGAATTCCTCTTTTGTCTTTTTCAGGTTACAAAGGTCATGATGGAGAGATTGTGAGTTTTAAAACTAGACTAATAAATCAAATGTCCATGTGAAATTACATTAAGATAAATTAATTTCTTCTTCAGTACAAATTTAATTTATTTAGTTATAACAGAATTTTATATTGTAAAGGTCAAATCACAGACAAGAGAGAAATGATGCACGCCGTTCTGCTGACATTTTGTGTTTTCACAGGTGTACAACAATGAAGATGAAGATGTGGTGACGTATGAAAATACTGAAGACCCTTCTGCTTCTGTTAGATTCCACAGATCAACAAATTAACAGTGAAATTATGTCTTAACTGCAACAAAAAGAATATAATCTACTGTAACAGCAGGGCCAGAAATTTGTGTCAAGACAATAAACCTGAAATATGTTCTTTGCAAAAAAGAAAATATATTTACTATAGATAAACTAAAGCTTTTTACTGTATATACTAAGATGTTTTATGTGTTTTTCTCAATAACTTTATGATTAATTATCAGATTTAATTTTCGTTTGTTCTACTGCCCCCTAGTGGACAAAGTAAAAGTTAACCATAAAGTGTACATGCACCCAGACTGTGTGTGATTTCATTGTGGGTGTATATGTACAAACTAACATGACATGAAATTCTGGATCATTGTGTCTGACATGGACTCATAGCGTCATCTTTAATTTTTTAGGTTACAAATATATGAAACATGTCTTTCATGTAGACCAATACTAGACCAATCAAAATGAATTGTTTAATTAGTGGCAACTTCATGTAATGACACATGTGATGATTGCTAATATTTAAAATACATGTCAACACATTTTCATCATTAATCAATTTAATTTATTGATGTAATGAAATAAGTGCATTTGGTTTTGTATTCATATTAATCTGGTGTAAAGAATATTCATAGCTTTTTAATAAATAAAAAAATAAAGAGACAGATGTTGAAAACTATTTTTATGTTCTCATGATTTTACATGTTTTTCAGTTCACACTAATTGCACTTAGGAACATTGAGGAAGCACAGAAACACTTTACTAAGTAAAAACTGCAATGACAATCTTTGACCAGCTGCCCATGGTGGCGCTGTTTCACAAGGTTTTCACCAGTTTCAGACTGTGAGCAGCTTTGAACTCAGGTTTATCACTGATTGTAGAAACTCTGACTTTGACTTACACCCATTGTTTGTTTGGTTTACAGGATTTTATTCTTCTGCTTATTTATTTATTCAGGAATGAATAAATGAGCAGTAATTTATTAAGAATCAGCGCCTCAGTGCTGCTGATGTTAGTCACGGACGTGCAGTTCCCCAACCTGACATACTGAGGTCTCCCAGTGAGAAAGTTCACTATCCAGGAGGTGAGGTGTGAGTCCACTCCCATCTCTGTTAGCTTGTCCCTCAGTAACATGACCTGGACGGAGGTGAATACACTGGAAAAGTAAAAAAAAAAAACCTGATCCTCACAGCAGCATTCCCCTTGTCCAAGTGTGATAGAGTCCCATGGAACAGGTAGAGGATGGTGTCCACCACCCCCAGTTTCCTGGTGCGCAAACTGCAGTAGGTCGAGAGTGTGGTGGACATGGGACCTGCTGTGATGGAGCAGCAGCCTCTCAATGGTCTTCATGATGCTGGATGTCAGGCCAACAGGTCTGTAGTTGTTCAACTCCCTCGGGTGAAACTTCTTGGGGACAGGGATGATGCAGGATATATTAAATTACATACATACATAATTCCAAATGTTCTTCATATTTTTCATGATTTCATACAACAACACTGTTCAATTCACACACACAGGAAATGACCAGGGCAGCACATTGGAAAGGTGGTTAGAGTTGATGCATCAAAGCCAGAAGATCCAGGGTTCGAATCCATGTGTCACAAGGCAGAAAAATGTTTTAGCATGACTGTATTTCTTTTTATAGATTTTATTGAGTTTTTACTATTGCATGCTTTTATTTGTGTTTTTAATTGATACATTTATAATGTTTTTAATGTATGCATGTGGTTTTAATTACTACCTGTGAACACACCTTTTTATTTCACCTAGAAGGTCCTGCCCTTTTACAACAACCAGTCGGTGGCAGCGATATAAAGAGAGACACGAACTGGGGAAAAAAAAAGAGAGACAATATGGGAGCAAGACACCAGAGTGACGGACTTGGCACTGAAACATCATGTGAGAGGGGCGCCAGAGGGACATCGGGGCAGCACAAGGGGACGAGAACGAGGAGGAGGCCGAGAAACAAGCCAGGGCAGTGAGTGTGCCGGCTGCAGTGAAGAAGAAACCACAGAGCATTACAATACGAAATAAGTTTCTCCCTATGGGCCATAGTAACGCTCTGGTGTGTGGTTGTGCAGCGGCACAGTAACTCATGCATTGTGTGGACACCCATACTGGCCTTGTGTTCTTATCTTCCAGGTGACCTTTAGGAATCCCACTGCATCTGGAGCGGCGTCACCATGCCTCCATCACCTCCTCTCTGAGCCGCCTTGTACTCTGTCTAGACTGTTTTTAACATTTGTTTGCATTTTTAACTTTTGGTTCTAAAACCTTTTAAGGTTTTAGAGATTGCGTTTTTTTTTAAATTATTGTTATTGTTCCTAAGTTCCTGACAATAAAGCCATTGGTTTAGTAAACCAGCATCAATTGGTTTTCCGCCTCTCTTTCCTCTGGGTGCTGTCAGCATTCTCTCTCCCCTGATTATTCACCAGCACCTGTGTTCCCCCTTTTGACAATAACTTTCCCTTCATCATTATTTCATTTCCACATCTCATCTCCCCCTACTCCCTTATTACTCATAGGCTGACTGGTTCCTTTCTGTGTGTAGTTTGCATGTTCTCCCTGTGTCTGCTTGAGTTCTCTCCAGCTTCCTCCCACCATCCAAAGACATGCTCATTAGGTTAATTGGTGATTCTAAATTGGTTGTGAGTGTGAGTGAATGGTTGCCTGTCTCTATGTGTTAGCCCTGTGATGGACTAGAGATCTGTTCAGGGTGTACCCCTTGCTCGTGCCCAATGACAGCTCGGATAGGCTCCAGCAGACCTCGTGACCCTTAACAGGAATAAACGGTTACAGATGGTGAATGAATGAAATGACCACCAGGATCAACTTTTAGTTTATTCTGCTGCCCCCAAGTGGACACATAAAGTGTCTTCATCAAACAGTTTTGTATGAGGGCTAATTTTCAGAGCTCCTCTGAAGCTAATCACTGCTACAGGGAGTCAAACTATACTCATTCATTTAGAAGAGACAGACCAATGTTTAAAAATTCCAGATTGAAATTATCTCCATGCTCCAAATAATTTAAAGACTGTGTTCCCCAAATTCCACTAGCATTCTCCCTACCACACCAGAGGAAATAAGACTTTGGACTGTGTTCACACAAACACGGTTTTCTTTGTTCCTCATCAACCATGTCAGAGGATACACAGGCCTACAGTGCATCCAGGCCAAACCTGAAGAGGGGCATCAAAAAGGCCAAGCACCACTGCAAACTGAAGATAGAGGGTCACTTCTCCAACTCCAACCACAGACGCATGTGGCAAGGCATACAGACCATCAACGACTACAAGCACAGCAAGCCCACCCCCACAGCCACGGACATCTCCTTCCTGAGCGTGCATAACAACTTCTAAGCTCACTTTGAGAGGGACAACGGAGACACCGCCAGCAAGACAACGCTCCCTGCAGACCACCAGCCCCTCACACTCTGAGCCAGATCACCCCAGTGTCATGTGAAGGACTCCCTCCCTCCCACACTGGACCCACACCAGTTTGCCTACCATAGCAACAGGAGCATTGACGGTGCAGTCTCACTCTGTGCTCTCACACCTGGACGACAATGACACCTATGCACGATTGGTGTTTGCTGACTTCAGCTCAGCATTCATCGCTGTCCTCCCCTCCAAGTTAATCACCAAACTAGGAGCCTTGGGCACCAACACCTCCCTCTGCAAGTGGATCACGGACTTTCTAACCACAACACATGAGGTCAGGCTACATCTGCACCACCGCTGTCATACAACACCCATGTGCCACGAGGCTGTGTGCTGAGCCCCTTTCTCTACTCTTCACTCACGACTGCAGACCTGTGCATGGATCCAACTCCATCATCAAGTTTGCAGACGACACCATCGTGATTGGTGTCATCACCAACAACAAAGAGAGAGCCTACAGGGATACAGCAGCTGGCCTTAGCAAAACGAAGGAGCTCCTTGTGGACTTCAGGAAGGAGAGAAGAAAGATGCATGACCTCATTCACATCAACAGAATGGCCATCAAGCAGGTCTCCAGCTTCAAGTTCCTGGGGACCCACATCTCAGAGGACCTGTCCTGGACCACCAACACCTTCAGCCTGGTCTAAAAAAGCTCATCATCGGCTGTTCTTCCTGAGGAAACTAAAGAATAACCAACTTTCTTCAGCTACCTTGGTGAACTTTTACCGTTGTGTGACTGAGAGCATCCTAACCAAACTCTGTCACAGTCTGATATGGGAGCTGCTCTGTTGCGGAGCGCAAACACCTGCAGTGTGTAGTGAAAACTGTCCAACACATGACAGGAACTCCACTCCCTACCATTGAGGACGTCCAGAAGAAGCGCTGTCTGCGTCAAGCTAGCAGCATTCTCAAGGACTCCTCCCACCCGGCACATGGACTATTTCCCTCCTGCCCTCAGTCAGGTGCCTCAGAACCCTCCGGACAAGGACCAGTAGACTGAAAAATAGCTTTATTCCCAGAGCTGTGACCTTACTGAACTCAGACCCACACTGACCCCTCCCCCACACACACCCCTGCTGACCCTAAGAATAGAATAGAATGCCTTTATTGTCACTATACATGTGTACAATGAGATTAAAATCCAGCTGTAAAAAATAGGTAATATACAGTAAAGATAAACAAAGTAATAGTATGAAAAAGGGAGGTGATGTGCACAGTGTTAAACATATATATATTTCACATTGTGGTAAGAATAGTGCATATTGTAAGGTATTGTGCAATGGTCCCAGTGGTGACTGAAGAGAGTCTGGTGGTTGGGTTGGTTGGACTATGAAATCAGTGCATATGAGAGTTCAGAGTGGTTATTACTTTTTGTGTTAAATCTGTTTGTTTTGGACCTAATGCACCTTTAGCGCCTCCCTGAGGGCAACAGGTAAAGTAGGTCAGAGCCAGGGTGGGAGCTGTCTTTGGTGATGATTATGGCTCAGCGTGACGTGTAAATGTCCATCAGGGAGGGGAGAGGGCAGCCGATGATCTTCTGTGCTGCCTTTACATCTCTCTGGAGCCTTTCACTGTCTGCAGCGGTGCAGCTGCCATACCATACTGTGATACAGTATGTCAGCAGGCTCTCAATGGATGGCCGGTAGAAGGTCAGGAGTACGTTGGAGGCTGTGCTTCTTGAGGACTCTTGGGAAATGCAGCCGCAGCCAGGAGATGCTGGCAGAGATGAGGACGCTGAGAAACCTGAAGGGTTGGACACTCTCCACACTCACCGTTGATGTAAAGAGGTGCTGGGTCAGTGCTGTGCTTCCTGAAGTCAATGATGATCTCTTTGGTTAGAGACTCTCTGAACACCAGGCAGCCAACTTCAGGAACTCCTCTCTGTAGGCTACCTCATCACCCTTTAAGACGAGTCCGTCCACTGTTGACAAACTTGACAATGTGATTATTCTTGTGGGTTGAACTACAGTCACCGAATAACAGAGCTGAATAACTCTAAGTCTGATGTTGTCTGTCTGTTCCCATGACCTTTGTCTCATTCTGGTTGTCATGTGGTCATGGTTAGAGTATAACACCTCTAGATTCTAATGCTGCTGTTGTAACCACATTGTCACTGAAACACTTCCCTCTCAGTTCTTGAAAAAAAAAAAAAGCTGCAACAAGGAACCAATTTGTTACAAACCACGTAAAATGACATCAGAAAACACAATAATATGATCTGTTCACAACTCAACCTTTTCATTTTAAACATGCACCAACACTTCTTTAAAGGGGTCTGTGTGTGATGCTCAGACAGTTTAAAATAGTTAATTTCTAATTGGCATCAGTGTGTGAACAACGTCCAGTGTTGATGTGATCATCATTTGTGGGTAACACCTCCACAGCTCTACTGCTGCTGCTGCTGTTGTAGCCACATTGTCACCAAACCACTTCCTAGTTCTGAGAAAAATGACTCTGAGAAAGAGTCAACAGGTCTCTGACCACTACAACATTATCTGACAATGAAGTATCATTATTTAGTTATTGTTACTGGAATATGTCTCTGATCCACACCAGGTCACCATATTACAACCTATAACGTAGAAATGTTAACAGGTTTGTATCAATAAGATATTAAATAGAAATGAATGTGATCCACCTACATTAACACTGACGCCACAAAGAGGAGGAGACATCAGTGAGGAAGTAGAGGCTACATTTGTCTTCATGAGGCACTAGTACAGAGACTGAGAGAGTTCAGAGCGTGAGAAGAAGACGGAAGAACAACGGTTGAGTTCAGATCATTTCAAATGTCTCTGTTTCTGATACTGATGCTGCCATTAACAGGTAAGGAAACATAGAATATGCTTTAAATACTAACTATGTATTGATATTACTAATGAAAACTGTGAAGTAACATTCATTTACTAACACAGTCAAGTTTCCTGTATGTGTTTAACACGGTGTGTTCAGTGTATTCTTCAAACATGGATCTAAAATGAAGTAGAAACAGAAAAGCTGTACTTTTGTCTAAGTTTATTTCTTGTATTTCTCATTTTCTCAACAGCAGTAACTCAAGTTTCCACCATCACTGTCAGAGTTGGAGATGACGTCACTCTGCCTTGTGAAAATATGAAAGATCTTAATGATAAATGTCACAGTACTACCTGGATGTACAGTGATTCAAGAAAGACATCAGCACTGTTTGAATATGGGAAGATTCACAAAGACGCTGGATCTAAATCAGACAGACTGAGTGTTACAACAAACTGTTTACTGGTTATAAAGAAGGTCACACATGAGGATGTTGGTCGTTACACCTGCAGACAGTTCATATCAGGACAACAACAAGGAGCAGACTCTTCTGTTGATCTGTCTGTTATTAACAGTGAGTATTTCCATCATAATGATTTTATCAGAATCTACTGAAACATGACAATAATTCTGGTTCCATTGATGAAGTTTAATGACACTGATACAGTTACATTATCTTTCTCTGTGTTGACACATGGTTCAGATGACATCACCTTTTATTTATATAGTTTCTGTAGATGAGAACATGTGATATCTTCTCACTGTACTGTTTGTTGGGTTTTGCTGTGTTTAAGGAGAGGAAACAACAACGACGACAAAGGCAGTAGCAACATCATCTAAAACTCCACCACCACCAATGACAACTAAAACAGCAATGACAGATAAAACCTCACTCCATCAACCATCAACATCAGCAACAGATGACTCCAGCTCTAAAACAACCACTGGTAAATCAACCTCAGTAACAAATGTAGAAATAAACACATGTGTGAATGAACAACAACTTTAAAACTTCAACATTAATGACAATTACGTCTCAGTCAGTCTCAATTAGACATCACAGATATCTATATCCATCGTCTCTCTCACCTGACACAGCGGTATTAATGAAAACTTTAATGAAAACTAAAGAAGCCGCAGGTGAGAGGCAGGATAATCTAAGAACACAAATTCAAATGGAACAAACGGGTAAGAACTAAAACCAAGACTAAAACTAAGGAACGTGAAGAAGCACAAGTCTGAGACAAAACAGTGTAACCTAGCACAGCTGAACAGAAGTAACAAAACAAGGGAAAAATGGGGAAAAAATGGAAAGGTAAAACTAATGAGGGTGGAGCACACAAGTTTACTGAATATGTACTTTTAATTCATCACAAAATATAGAGAATATAAAGAATATAACACAGTGACTTACTGATAGTTGATGGACAGATGACATCACCTTTTATTTATATAGTTTCTGTAGATGAGAACATGTGATATCTTCTCACTGTACTGTTTGTTGGGTTTTGCTGTGTTTAAGGAGAGGAAACAACAATGACGACGAAAACGACAACGACCACAAAGGCAGTAGCAACATCACCTAAAACTCCACGACCACCAGTGACAACTAAAACAGCAACGACACATAAAACCACAACTGATCAACCATCAACATCAGGCACAGATGACTCCAGCTCTAAAACAACCACAGGTAAATCAACCTCAGTAACAAATGTAGAAATAAACACAAACATGTGAGAATGAATAACAACTTTAAAACTTCAACATTAACGACAGTTAGTTCTCAGTCAATTTCAATTAATCAATTCAATTCAGTTTCCACAGTTTTTGATTTCTCACTTTTTTGTCCATGGGTCGACTGCACAATTGTAAAAATATAGGAAGAAAAGATGCTTAATATTAAGTATTAAATAATTATATATTATAATATTTAATAAAATGATTTGCTGATTTTCTAGTTACGTTGATCGTTGTAGCTGTGGCTTTAGCAGCTCTCATAATAACTGTTGTGGCAGTCGTCAGATGGAAGAGAACCAAAGGTGAGAACATTCACAGATTAAACCTTTAAAGTTTTCTTCAGGTTTCAGTGTTGAACATGAACTCTTTTTGTCTTTTCAGGGAACAGAACACAGACGGCTGAAAACATGGTGAGTCTTTAAACTGAATCATCAAATGTTTGTAGATATCATTTGTTGTTATAACTTTGTTTTTATTTTTCCAATGCTGGAACTAGAAACTGTAACTAGACTGTGTTTGTCCAGGAACTGAATCCATGAAGGGGTTTGCGCTCATTAGTCTCACCTGTGTCTTGTTATCTCCCTCTGTTTTTGTCACTTCATCTGTTTGTAATTACTCTCACTGCCAGTAGGGGGAGACAGAACCGATGCACTGTAGTCAAAGTACTCATTAAACTGAGTATCCTTGTTATGTATGTATATATATTTAAAAAAAAACGTCCCTCTCACCCTCCTCGGGTGGTATCTGTGTCATCCTCAAGCTCGGGTCCTCTACCAGAGGCCTGGGAGTTTGAGGGTTCTGCGCAGTATCTTAGCTGTTCCTAGGACTGCGCTCTTCTGGACTGAGGCTTCTGATGTTGTTCCTGGGATCTGTTGGACCACACTTGCCTTGACCTTCCACATCTGCTCCAGCTGTTCTTTCAACCCTTGGTACTTTTCAACCTTTTCGTGTTCCTTCTTTCTGATGTTGGCATCTGCTGGTATGGCCACATCTATCACCACCGCCTTCTTCTGCTCCTTGTCTACCACCACTATGTCCGGTTGATTGGCCAGGACCTGTTTGTCAGTCTGGAAGCTGAAGTCCCACAGCACCTTGGCCCTGTTGTTCTCAGCCATCTTCTGTGGTGCGGCCCATTGGGACTTGGGTACGTATATTCCATCCTGGGTACAGATGTTCCTGTACACTATTCCAGCCACTTGGTTGTGTCTCTCCATGTACGCTGACCCGGCTAGCATCTTACACCCTGCTATTATGTGCTGGACTGTCTCAGGGGCATCTTTGCATAGTCTGCACCTTGGATCTGATCTACTCTTGTAGATCTTGGCCTCTATGGCTCTTGTAGCTAGGGCCTGTTCTTGTGCTGCCATGATCAGTGCCTCTGTGCTGTCTCTCAGTCCAGCCTTTTCTAGCCATTGGTAGGTCTTCTCGATATCAGCCACTTCTTCAATTTTTCTTCAAACCCTCTAGGGTTGTCTTCCACATTCCCATCGGGTTCTGGATGAAGGCCCTTAGATTCCTGTTGATCTTATACAGTTCCAGACATTCCAGTATCCGTGTGTGGCATTGAGTCGTAAGCTTTCTTGTAGTCAATCCAGGCGGTGCACAGGTTGGTCTGTCTGCTCTTACAGTCTCGGGCGACTGCTCTATCGACCAGTAGCTGGTGCTTGGCTCCTCTGGTGTTGCTACCAATTCCCTTCTGAGCCCTGCTCATGTATTGACCTACGTGCTTACTCATCTTAGCCGCAATGATGCCTGACAGGGCCTTCCATGTTGTGGAGAGACAGGTTATTGGTTATTGGTAGTTGGATGGGATGGGCCCCTTCTGGGGGTCCTTCAGGATTAGGACTGTCCTGCCCTGGGTTAGCCACCCCGGGTGGGACCCATCCCTTAGCAGCTGGTTCATTTGTGCTGCTAGGCATTCATGGAGTGCTGTTAGCTTCTTCAGCCAGTAGGCATGGATCATATCGGGGCCTGGTGCTGTCCAGCTCTTCATCTTTGACACTCTTTCTTGGATGTCTGCCATTGAGATGGTTACTGGTTCTTGTTCTGGGAGGTTGCTGTGGTCTGCTCTTAGATCCACTAGCCACGGGGCATCTGGGTTGTGTGATGCCTCTTTTTCCCATATGCCCTTCCAGTATTCTTCCACCTCAGCTCTTGGTGGGTCTGACCGGTTGTTATTTCCTCCCTGCCACTGAGAATACACCTTGGCTGGTTCAGTGGAGAACAGCTTGTTGTTTGCCAGCAACGGGTGGCCAGCGCTGTTAGTCTCTGTTTGGCAGTTTCGAGTGCTTCAGGTATGGAGAGCTTGTTGTACCTCCTGGGTGACCCTTTATTCACCATGTTGCCTTTCTGCAGTTCTATTAGTTGGCTGATTTCTCTCCGTGTCGCCCTTATCTTGGCCTCTAACCGTATTCTCCATGATGGGTGCTGTCTGTCATGGTTTGAGCCCATCTTGTAGCCAAGCATTTCTAGGATTACTGTTTACTGATTGTTGTTAGTGCAGCATTCACATCCACTAGCAGATCTTCTGAAGGTACTTTACAAGTCAGCTTCGGTATTTGTCTGGGGTTCCAGGCTTCTAATTGTGCCATGATCTTCATTCTCAGGTCAGCAGCTCTTGCACTAAGGCTGGTAGTTGTTGGGGCTTGGTACCAAATCTCTGATTGTGGGGATGATGGTGGCATCCCCCGTCCTGGTGCCCCTTGCCGTAGCATCGTTGTTGTATCTCATCAATCTCTAGTTGTGATAGGAGTTTTTGATTGCGGATGTTGGAACACTGGGCTAACAACTGTTTCATTGTTAGCCTTGATTGTGGGTTTCGAAGTGACCATTGGTCCCACATTCGCTGCGTGTTCCCTTCTCTCTGGGGTTGCTCGTATAGTCACATTCCAACAGTTCCGTGTTTTCCGCCCTTGTCCATCTGCGTCTTGTTCCAGTAGCCCATTTCTCATCAGGGTGCCCTGGTTCCCAAGCACCTGACACGGACCTTGTTGACCCGGGCGACGTCCGAGCCGGTGTGACTCTGTCATTTGTCTGTACTCTCATGTTCCTGAGGTAGGCCTCATACATTAAAGATCTTGCCCAAGGATCCTCACTGGACGCAGTTGTTGTGTATTTGCCCTCATTGGCATATGTGCCCCAACCGGGATTCGAACCCTCTCCCGTGTGGTAGTCCATATATATATATATATATATATATATATATATATTGGTCCCACATTCGCATTTATAAAAGGTGTTATTATCACTCATCTATGAAGATGTGAGCATCATTTCTTTGTGTGGTTGAAGTGAAGCTCTGTCTCTACAGCTGTGCTCACGTTCATCCACTGTTTATCTTCACTGTGTAGGCTGATCCTGCAGATGGTGTTTACTACTCCTCCATCAAACACATCAAGAAAACCAACAGTAAAGCCAGGGTAAGCTCTCTGATTGGTTATTACTGGTCTGAATTAGCATCAGTTCCAAGGGATGAACCCTGATGTTTTCTTTTGTTTGTTTCTCTGGTCTCACATGTTCAGGGTGAATCTAATGAAGATGATGCAGTGACCTACTCCACTGTCAGAGCTCCGCCCACTTCAGATGGAGCCTCCACTGATCCTCCCTGCCTGTACTCCACTATCACATTCAAGAACATGTAAGAGGAAATAGTATGCTTCTGCTTCTATTTTATATGAAACAGTCAACATTCTTATGTTGTTTTCTGTTACACTGTTGTGATATTAGGATTTTATCATGTTGTAATAATGCTTTTCATGTTTTTGAGTCAGTTTGTTGAACATTTATGTAACTGCTGTAAATCATTTTGTCCAGTAGGGGGCATCGTAAACATTCATGTTTCTCCTTGCAGAGTGTAACATATTTTTCTTTTTACTGCTATGTTACTGCATGTCATTGTTTGTCCAGCTATACATCTGCCAGTTCATTAGGGACACTAGGGAAAACATTGTAATACCAGATGATCGCAGGCTATCACAAAGGGGTCCATGCCATGGTGAAGTCATCCTCAAGCTGGACGCAGATCCATAAGTCACCAGTAGTGCCCCCTGTAGACCGTATTGGTGGGCACGAAACTTGGTGGGCTTGTAAGGAGTCATCCACAGATTATTATTATCAAATTTCGAGCAGTTTAGTGTGGTGGTTTGTCAATGGTTACTAAGTGTCATGAGGATTGGGTGAATACTTCAAAATTTCTGGGCCTCAAAGTTATATGGAATGTGTCCATATCACCTGTAGCGCCCCCTGTAGACATAATGTCACACAACATGATGGGCGTGTTGTACAGATTGTGTATGCCACATTTCATGAAGTTAGCTACTGCAGTTTTTGACATATTGAAATGTTGCTTTTGTAGCGCCCCCTAGAGACCAAAGGTCACAAAAGTTGGGGTGCTTGTACAGAATCATAATATTATCAATGATATGAAGTTTGATTAAGTTTGGGTGTATACCTCACAATATATTAACTTTGGAGTTATACTGCACCACGTTGTAAAATTAATAAGTCATTAATTTTGTAATCAATAACCCTGCTAACGTTCTTTAGCTGTAGGCATGTGTATTGACACCTTGGGAAAGTGGAATGCCAGGACTTCTACCAAGTTACCAGAGGCCTCATGTACTAACGTTGCGTACGTACAAAAACGTTCCGTACGTACTCGCTCACGTAAAAGTTCAGATGTATCAAGAGAGAAATGTCCGTGAATTTTGTACGTGCCAACGGCAACTACGTGGCTGGCGTACGTATGATTCTACAGATGTGGATCCTTTGGCGACACTTGGAGGTCATGCCGGGAAACTGTCATCATAAAACTGTGAAAACTATGTGCACATCAGAGAAACACGACAAATTTGCACTGATGAACAATTAACAAACCCAGGTGTTCGTAATTATATGAGTGGATATAAAAGCATGCGCAAAGAGGTGCAGAAAATGTCGTTAACAACAACAGCAGCCTTAGCATTATTAGAATATATCGCAAACGGTGAAAGAGAGCATGCATTCAGAGACAGAGATGATTTCCTGGCTAATAACGACAACTGGCTCATCAGCCGCTTTAGGTTCCCGAGGGTAATCCTTCTGGAACTGTGCGCAGAGCTTCGGCCGGCATTGGAGCGCTACACGGCAAGGAGCCATGTGTTACCTGTGTCCGTACAGGTACTGACCACACTGGGGTTCCTCGCAACCGGGGCATTCCAGAGGGAGCTGGCCGACCGATCGGGACTGTGCCAGCGCTGTGCAGAACCATACAAGCCGTGTGGGACGGAATTATACGCATGTCAGCCAGGTATATCAAATTCCTATACAATCTGAACAGTTCAACATTTAGAGCAATCTGCAGCGAGAGACGGTTTTTTGAATGGAATCAGAGCTATCGACTGCACACACATTGATAGAAAAGCGCCATCGCATGAATTTGTAAATGTCAACAGGAAATATTTTCATTCATCAGTGTAGATCATACGTAGTGCGCAAATGCAAGTTAACATTGTGGCTCATTCTTATGTTTTCGTTTTCTGATCGCACAGACAGGGGAATCTCAGGTGCAGGGTCAATTTAAATATAATTTGCATATTTAAAAGAGGCGTGGACACGGAGTTGCATATTTAAAAGGGGCGTGGACAGGGAAGGAGTCCGGTACGTTTGATTGGGATGTACAAAGGAAATGTGCTTCGGAATGCTTGTAAATCTGAGCTTACGTCACGATTTAGTAGGAAATCTACGCAACTGTTAGTACATGAGGCCCCTGGTGTTCAGCTTTAGTTTCAAATAACTGAAGGAGCTTTTGATTGAACTCTGTTTTCATTGTGGAGTCTGTAGTTTGTAGAACTATTGAATCATGTTGTGTTGCAGCGACACATGTTCCCATTATTTTGACAACTGCATTTTATTCAGTGGGCTAAATAACAAAAACTTTTAGTGTTTAATTCAACCCAGTTTAACAGCACCACAAACTACACCCTCCAAAATGATCTTCAGGTTGAATCACTGTGTTTCTGACACTGTTTCATCACCAACTGAACATTAGATCAGCCATGGAGGAGGATATATTTCAAGAGTGTCATATCAGAATACAATCACTTGTGTACCTAACAAACTGGCAAGTGTGTATAATTGCTTTTGGATGTATGTGGTGCAACTGTGCTGAAAGAATGAGTATATAAACATTGTTCATGTTATAAATATCACAGTACGACAAGGCTTTTAATGACACTGCTGTTTGGACATGAGTGTTACAGCAAATTGTTCTTTGGTTGTAAAGAAAGTCATAGTTGAGAATGTTGGTTGTTACACCTGTAGACAGTTCATGTAACAGTGTGTAGAGCAGAATGCAAAGTTATTCTTCAAATAAATGCTCCAGTTTTTAATACTTTCCTTTTCTCTTTAGTCCAGAGTTATTTGCAAACATAAAGTAACAAACACTTATTCCCAGTCTGCTGGAGTCTATCCCAGCTGTCATCGGGCAAAAGGTGGGGTACACCCTGGACAGACAGGCAACCATTCAGACTCACACCTATAGCCAATATATGGCCAGTCACCAATGAACCTAACCAGCATGTCTTTGGACGGTGGGAGGAAGCTGGAGAACCTGGAGAGAGAAGAGCTGGATATATGGGGTTTTATTTGATTCGTAGACTTCATGTATTTGGACTCATGAATGGACAGATTAGACTTTGGAGGTCAAAGGTTACTTATTTTTGGCCATATATTACTTATTCATGTTAATTATGGCAAATTTGAAAGTAACATCTAACAGGATAGAAGGATGAAAAAAGTCAAAGGTCAGAGTCTTGACTACTTCAGAATGTCAGCTATATTACTCATTGAGTAAAGAGGTGATGTGGGTTACAAAGTTCTTATATGTAAAGCAGGACATTTTAACATGGAGGTCAATGGAGATTGCTTTTAAATGCCTCAAGTGGTCATTCAATGAACTGCACTGCTTTTAGTACGTCCACATTGGCTTCATCCTTCATCCTTGATGGAAGCTGATTAGATATGGCAGGACATTCAGTCTCTGCTCTCGACACGGATGGTCCCTGCATATTCATATACACACACCTAATTATAGAGAAGAAGCTGGAGATAATTTACGTTGTTGTTTTTTTCTTATGTTTCATGTTGTCTGCCTGTTCCCATGACCTTTGTGTCATTCTGGTGATCATGTCGTCATCTATAGTGGCTAATACCTCCAGAGCTGCTGCTGTTGTTGTAGCCACATTCTCACAGAAACACTTCCCTCTCAGGTCTTGAGAAAAAGCTGCAACAAGGAACCACTGGGTAACAAACCTCATAAAATAACATGAGAAAACACAATAATATGATCTGTTCACAACTCAGCCTTTTTATTTTAAACATGCAACACTTAAAGGGGTCTGTGTGTGATGCTCAGACAGTTTAAAATAGTTCATTTCTAGTTGGCATCAGTGTGTGAACGACGTCCAGTGTCCATGTGATCATCATTTGTGGGTAACACCTCCACAGCTCTACTGCTGCTGCTGCTGTTGTAGCCACATTGTCACCAAACCACTTCCTAGTTCTGAGAAAAATGACTCTGAGAAAGAGTCAACAGGTCTCTGACCACTACAACATTATCTGACAATGAAGTATCATTATTTAGTTATTGCTACTGGAATATGTCTCTGATCCACACCAGGTCACCATATTACAACCTATAACGTAGAAATGTTAACAGGTTTGTATCAATAAGATATTAAATAGAAATGAATGTGATCCACCTACATTAACACTGACGTCACAAAGAGGAGGAGACATCAGTGAGGAAGTAGAGGCTACATTTGTCTTCATGAGGCACTAGTACAGAGACTGAGAGAGTTCAGAGCGTGAGAAGAAGACGGAAGAACAACGGTTGAGTTCAGATCATTTCAAATGTCTCTGTTTCTGATACTGATGCTGCCATTAACAGGTAAGGAAACATAGAATATGCTTTAAATACTAACTATGTATTGATATTACTAATGAAAACTGTGAAGTAACATTCATTTACTAACACAGTCAAGTTTCCTGTATGTGTTTAACACGGTGTGTTCAGTGTATTCTTCAAACATGGATCTAAAATGAAGTAGAAACAGAAAAGCTGTACTTTTGTCTAAGTTTATTTTTTGTATTTCTCTCATTTTCTCAACAGCAGTAACTCAAGTTTCCACCATCACTGTCAGAGTTGGAGATGACGTCACTCTGCCTTGTGAAAATATCAAAGATCTTAATGATAAATGTCACAGTACTACCTGGATCTACAGTGATTCAAGAAAGACGTCAACACTGTTTGAATATGGGAAGATTCACAAAGAAGCTGGATCTAAATCAGACAGACTGAGTGTTACAACAAACTGTTCTCTGGTTATAAAGAAGGTCACAGATGAGGATGTTGGTCGTTACACCTGCAGACAGTTCAGATCAGGACAACAAGTTACAGACTCTCTGGTTGATCTGTCTGTTATTAACAGTGAGTATTTCCATCATAATGATTTTATTAGAATCTACTGAAACATGACAATAATTCTGGTTCCATTGATGAAGTTTAATGACACTGATACAGTTACATTATCTTTCACTGTACCTAACAGAACAGAGCAGAAGTAACAAAACAAGGGAAAAATGGGGAAAAAAAATGTGAAGGTGAAAGTAATGAGGGTGGAGGATAAACCAATCCAACAATCAAAGGAGGAAAATCACAGGAAGTAACACAAGACAAGAACCCCCAAGGAAGAACTTTACAAAATAAAACAGGAAATCATCTTACTTAGAATAATTCTGGTTACAGTCAGGAAGTTTCATGTAAACCTACACATGGAGGATTTGAACAGAATGAGATGTCTCATGAAGAGTTTTTTTAATATATAGTTTGAATTAATCACAAAATAAAAAGAATATAAAACAGTGACTTATTGATAGTTGATAGATAGCATCACCTTTTATTTATATAGTTTCTGTAGATGAGAACATGTGATATCTTCTCACTGTACTGTTTGTTGGGTTTTGCTGTGTTTAAGGAAAGAAAACAACACGTAAAACTCCTCGACCACCAATGACAACTAAAACAGCAACAACACATAAAACCACAACTGATCAACCATCAACATCAGTCACAGATGACTCCAGCTCTAAAACAACCACAGGTAAATCAATCTCAGTAACAAATGTGGAAATAAACACAAACATGTGTGAATGAACAACAACATTAAAAGTGCAGTTTTTCACTTTTCTGTCCACGGGTCAACTGCACAATTGTAAAAAATATAGGAAGAAAAGGTGCTTTATATTTAGGATTTAATTAATTATATATTATAATGTTTAATTTAATATTTCGCTGATTAATTTTCCAGTCATGTTGATCGTTGTAGCTGTGGCTTTAGCAGCTCTCATAATCACTGTTGTGGCAGTCGTCAGATGGAAGAGAACCAAAGGTGAGAACATTCACAGATTAAACCTTTAAAGTTTTCTTCAGGTTTCAGTGTTGAACATGAACTCTTTTTGTCTTTTCAGGGAACAGAACACAGACGGCTGAAAACATGGTGAGTCTTTAAACTGAATCATCAAATGTTTGCATTTATTATTTTTAGTTATAACTTTGTTGTTACGTGTCTAATGCTGGAACTAGAAAACTGTAACTAGACTGTGTTTGTCCAGGAACTGAGCGTAAACCCTGAACCAACTTGGCCTGGTCCAGGAATCAGACGTCCAGACACAGTGAGATCACACACCAGTGTGAAGTTACACTTTTCTTATTTTACAAGTGCTCGTTCTCCAACATAGAGCTGTGTCTTGTTTCCCTCTCCTTCCTGGTGTGTTTAGTCCATGTGACGTCCCTCATTAGTCTCACCTGTGTCTTGTGATCTCCCTCTGTCTTTGTCACTTCATCTGTTTGTAATTACTCTCACTGCCAGCAGGGGGAGACAGAACTGATTCACTGTAGTCAAAGTACTCATTAAACTGAACATCCTTGTTGCTATTATCACTCATCTATGAAGATGTGAGCATATTTTTTGTCTGTGGTTGAAGTGAAAGTCTGTCTCTACAACTGTGTTCACATTCATCCACTGTTTATCTTCACTGTGTAGGCTGATCCTGCAGATGTTTGTGTTTACTACTCCTCCATCAGTGACATCAAGAACACCAACAGTAAAGCCAGGGTAAGCTCTCTGATTGGTTATCACGGGTCTGAATGAACATCTATTAAGATTCCCTCTCCGATAGATGAACCCTGATGTTTTCTTTTGTTTGTGTCTCTGGTCTCACATGTTCAGGGTGAATCTAATGAAGATGATGCAGCGACCTACTCCACTGTCAGAGCTCCACTTACTTCAAATGGAGCCTCCACTGATCCTAACTGCTTCTACTCCACAATCACATTTGAGAACAATAGGACAAAGTGTGCTTCTGCTTCTATTTTATATGAAAACAGTCAACATACTTATGATAGTTTCTGTTACACTGTTGTAATATTTTATTGGTTTTAACATGTTGTAATGATGTTTTTCTTGTTTTTGAGTCAGTTTGTTGAACATTTATATAACTGCTGTAAATAATTTTGTCCAGTAGGGGGCATCATAAACATTCATGTTTCTCCTTGCAGAGTGTAACATATTTTCATAAATTTAAAATATTTTTACTGCTATGTTACTGCATACCATTGTTTGTTCAGCTATACATCTGCCAGTTCATTAGAGACACTAGAGAAAACATTCTAAACGTTCGCAGGCTATCACAAAGGGGTCCATGCTGTCACAAAGTCATCCCTGAGTGGGACACAGAGGCATAAGTCACCAGCAGTGACCCCTATAGACCATATTAGTTGGCACAAAACTTGGTGCTGTTGTAAGGAGTCAAAGATTATTATTGTCAAATTTCAAGCAGTTTACTGTGGTGGTTTGTGAGATATAAACATGTAGTGACTGTAAACTCAGAATGATTGTACTCAAGCATACTACAATGACAATTGTTAAGTGTCGTAAGGACTGGGTGAATACTTCAAAAATTATAGGCCTTACAGTCATATGGAATGTGTCTGTGTCACCTGTAGCGCCCCCTGTAGATGTAATGTCACACAACATGATGGGCGTCTACATAATATTTTAGAGATTGTCGATGTCAAACTTCATGAAGTTAGCTATTGCAGTTTGTGACATATTGAAATGTTGCTTTTGTAGCGCCCCCTAGAGACCAAGAGTCACAAAAGTTGGGGTACTTGTACAGAATCATATTATTATAAATGATCTGAAGTTTGATTAAGTTTGGCTATATACTTCACAGAATATGAGCTTTGGAGTTACACTGTTGCGCACCATGAAAATGAAATAGCCATTGACTTTGTAATCAATAACCCAGCTAAAGTTCTTTTGAAGAATTTTTATTATCTTTGCCCGATAAACGATATATGCCAAGATTGGTGAGATTTGGATGAATGGGCTAGGAGGAGATGATTTTGCTTTGAGGAGTAATTTTTTCAAAATGACGGAAAACAATGTCAGACAGACATTTTGTTTCTAGGCACATAGTTCTTAAGATATGACCCAAAACGTAAATCGACGTATTATAGAGCCACCTAGCTGTAGGCATGTGTATTGACACTTTGGAAAAGTGGAATGGCAGGACTTCGACATAGTTACCAGGTGTGCTGTCGTGTTTTGCCCTTGCAGTTTGTCCTGGGCAGACATTTGTAGAAAAATCACAACAAAATTAATCCTGCAGCTTCACTGCATGGACCCCTAATAACAGTCATGCTGTAAATCTAGTCTTCATGAATGTTCTGGTGTTCAGCTTTAGTTTCAAATAACTGAAGGAGCTTTTGATTCAACTGTGTTTTCATTGTGGTGTCTGTGGTTTGTAGAACTATTGAATCATGTTGTGTTGCACCGACACATGTTCCCATTATTTTGACAACTGCATTTTAGTCAGTGGGCAGAAACATTTTAGTGTTTAATTCAATCCAGTTTAACAGCACCACAAACTACACCTTCTAGAAAGATCTTCAGGTTGAATCACTGCCTTTCTGACACTGTTTCATCACCAACTGAACATTAGATCAGCCATGGAGGAGGATTTATTTCAAGAGTGTCATATCAGAATACCATCACTTGTGTACCTAACAAACTGGCAAGTGTGTTTCATTGCTTTTGGATGTATTTGGTGCAACTGTACTGAAAGAATGAGTATATAAACATTGTTCATGTTATACATATCAAAGTACGACAAGGCTTTTTAATGATTGAAGAAATACAGCACTGCTGTTTGCACATGAGAAGATTCATAGTGTTACAGTAAATTGTTTTTTGGTCGTAAAGAAAGTCACAGTTGAGGATGTTGGTTGTTGCACCTGCAGAAAGTTCATGTAACAAAGCGTAGAGCAGAATGCAAAGTTATTTTTCAAATAAATGGTACAGTTTTTAATACTTTGCTTTTCTCTTTAGTCCAGAGTTATTTGCAAACATCAAGAAACAAACTTCTATTCCCACTGTTCCCTTTTTAAAATACTGTCATTGCATGATGCCAAGTGACCACAAAGCCCAGCTCGTCTTTCAGTTTGTTCTGCTTCCCCCTAGTGGTCAACATTATAAACAGATGTGCTTCAGATCAAACTCTCAGAGCGGAAATTGGAAGAGGTGGAGCTCACCACTTCTAGAAAAAGACAAAGCATGAATTAGGTCAGTCAGTCTTTGTTTCAGTCAAACTTTTCTCATGTCATTGTCTCCCCTTCCTTCAAGAAATCTAAGTTTATTGCACAAACAGTACTTTTCTGCATCTGTGACTTGATGGATTGTGTTTTTTAGTTGTCTGATCATCCATCCATGTCATTCTTGCGAAGTCAATATATCAGGAGGGAAATATATTTCATTGAATAGAGGACAAATATCTACTTGTTTAGCAGACCTAGCAGAGTCCTCTGCCATTTGGCATCCAGTTAAGCTGCAACCTCTCCAGGTTTACTGCTGCAAAAGTCACATTAAATTCTGATCAACTTGAGCCAGGACTGAAATTTATAATGTCAGCACCATCTCATTAGAAGGGACTCTAACCACAGAGCTTCTAAATGTTCTAATGTTGACCATTTAAATACAAACCACTGACCCTTCAAAATAAAAGCCCAGATGCTTTACCCGATTCAGTTTTTTTTTTAAACGTCAGGACCAGTGTGTGCTGTTAGCTTGAGCTGTTTTACTTATTAATATGTTAATAATGGCAAACTTTTAAACAAACATCTAGCAGGATAAAATGATCCAAAAAGTCAAAGGTCAGAGTCTTGTGTGAGCTTTATTACTCATTGAGTAAAAAGGTGATTTTAGGTACACAGTTCTTATATTTGATGAGCTTGAAGTGCTAGTTAGCTCACTGTCAGTGTATGACCAATGACTGTATATAAACATGGACAAACACGCTATGATAGCAGAGTGAGTGGAGCTGAGACAGTAAGCAACGTGTGATGACACTCACATGTCATTCAAAGCAGCAACAACTTTATTATTTATATCTTTAAACCTTCATATACCAGCCAGTAAACATGTTCATTCGCAGCTGTAAAGCAGGACATTTCAACACAGAGGTCAAGTGGTCATTCAAGGAAGTTCACTGCTATTAGTACTTCCACATTGGCTTCATCCTTAATCCCCGATGGAAGCTGATTCGATATGACAGGACCTTCAGTCCTCCTTGAACCGTAGTGGAGGAGTTTGAATGTCCTAATGACCCTAGAAGCTATGCTGTTTGGAGCAACTTGCCCCTGGTAGGCCCCCTAAGGCAGACTTAGGCGAAGGGCCAGACCAAGAATGGTTCATGGGTGGATGACAGGGTTGCTTCCCTGCGCCTTTGGGTCTTGGAACAGGTCCTGACTGTTGTCTGGGCACATGCGCCGAACGGCAGTTACGAGTACCCGCCCTTTTTGGAGGCCCTAAGATGGACGCTTCAACACTCATGTGGGCAATGACAGTGTGACCTGGAGGGGCGTGGGAGGTACCTGTTCCCATTCTGTTCATAATTATTATGGACAGAATTCCTAGCCGTAGCCGGGTGGGGAAGGAAGCTGGGTTCAGTGACTGGAGGATCTCCAATCTTCAAGTATCTCGGGGTCTTGTTCACAAGTGAGGGTAGGAGGGAGCGGGATGTTGACATGCGGATTGGAGCGGCATCTGCAGTGATGCAGATGCGTAACCGGTCGGTCATGGTGAAGAGAGAGCTAAGCCAAAAGGCGAAGCTCTCAATTTACCGGTCGACCTACGTTCCAATCCTCACCTATGGTCATGAACTTTGGGTAATGACCGAAAGAAGAAGATCGCGAATACAAGCGGCCAAAATGAGTTTCCTTCACAGGGTGGCCAGGCTCAGCCTTAGAGATAGGGTAAGGAGCTCGGACATATGGGAGGAGTTCAGAGTAGAGCTGCTGCTCCTCTATGTTGAGAGGAGTTGTGGTGGCTTGGGCATCTGGTAAGGATGCCTCCCAGACTCCTCCCAGGACACGATGGAGGGGGATTATATCTCTCGTCTGGCCTTTGAATGTCTGGGGATTCATCCGGAGGCGCTGGCTGAAGTTGCTGGGGAGAAGACTTCCCTGCTGAAGCTGCGACCCAGATAAGCGGAAAAAGACGACCATGAAGACAAAGATGAAGGATATTCAGTCCCTGCTCTCCACATGGATGGTCGCTGCATATTCATATACATATATATATAATTATAGAGAATAAGCTGGAGATAATTTACGTTGCTGTTTTATTCTTCTGTCTGTTTCCATGACCTTTATGTGATTCTCGTGATCATGTTGTCATCATTGGAGGCTAAAACCTCCAGAACTCTGCTGCTGCTGCTGCCCACATTCTCATCAAAACATTTACCTCTCAGGTCTTGAGAAAAAGCGTCAATGAGGAACTAGTGGGTCACCAACCTATAGAAATAACAGGAGGATATAGAATAATGTGATTTGTTTAGAACTCTCCTTTCTAAAGTCTCTGTATGAAACTCAGTCTATTCGAAATGGTTCATTTTTAGTTGCCATCAGTGTGTGAAAATGGGTCAGTGTTCATGTGATCATCATTTGTGGGTAACACCTCCACAGCTCTACTGCTGCTGCTGCTGTAGCCACATTGTCACCAAACCACTTCCTACTCAGTTCTGACAAAAATGACTCTGAGAAAGAGTCAACAGGTCTTTGACCACTACAACATTATCTGACAATGAAGTATCATTATTTAGTTATTGTTACTGGAATATGTCTCTGATCCACACCAGGTCACCATATTACAACCTATAACGTAGAAATGTTAACGGGTATAAATAGAAATGAATGTGATCCACCTACATTAACACTGACGCCACAAAGAGGAGGAGACATCAGTGAGGAAGTAGAGGCTACATTTGTCTTCATGAGGCACTAGTACAGAGACTGAGAGAGTTCAGAGCGTGAGAAGAAGACGGAAGAACAACGGTTGAGTTCAGATCATTTCAAATGTCTCTGTTTCTGATACTGATGCTGCCATTAACAGGTAAGGAAACATAGGATATGCTTTAAATACTAACTATGTATTGATATTACATAGTTATTTTTTGTATTTCTCTCATTTTCTCAACAGCAGTAACTCAAGTTTCCACCATCACTGTCAGAGTTGGAGATGACGTCACTCTGCCTTGTGAAAATATCAAAGATCATAATGATAAATGTTACAGTACTACCTGGCTCTACAGTGATTCAAGAATGACTTCGGTACTGTTTGAAGATGGGAAGATTCACAAAGAAGCTGGATCTAAATCAGACAGACTGAGTGTTACAACAAACTGTTTACTGGTTATAAAGAAGGTCACAGATGAGGATGATGGTGTTTACACCTGCAGACAGTTCATATCAGGACGACGAATTACAGACTCTCTGGTCGATCTGTCTGTTATTAACAGTATTTCCTGTTGTGTCCGTCAACATATGGACGAGAAGAAAAGGTGACACATTTACAGATGAAACTATTAGAAAGTAAACGTTTGGATGAATCTGCATATTTAATGTGAAGACTAAAGGAGAATTCCTCTTTTGTCTTTTTCAGGTTGCAAAGGTCATGATGGAGAGATTGTGAGTTATATATCAAATGATGTGAAATTACATTTAGACAAATTCATTTCTTCTTCAGTATAAACTTAATTTACTTATAACAGAATTTTATATTGTAAAGGTAAAATCACAGACTGAGATATGGTGCACACCATTCTGGTGACACTTTGTGTTTTCACAGGTGTACAACAATGAAGATGAAGGTGTGGTGACCTATGAAGATATTGAAGACCCTTCTGCTTCTGTTAGATTCCACAGATCAACAAATCAATAATGAAACCATGTCTTATCTGTATCACACTGTAAACCTGGATATGTTGAGTTTACTTAAAACATTTTGAGGAAACCGGTTGCCTTAAAATGTTTAAGTAATGTGTGATGAAAACTAGAGCGAAATTAACTAAAAAGTTGAGTGGATGATTGACATGTTTTCTGTCATGGTTTAGTTTTTTGGGTTTCTGTTTATTGTGTTTTGTTAACATCTTGGTTTTTCATAGTTGTGGTTAGTGTTTAGTTCTTCTGTTCTGTTTCCTGTTTGTGTTACTCCATGTCTTTTTTCGTTTTGATTAGGTCATTGGTTTCTCCTTGTCTTGTTCCTTGATTTGCTTCACCTGTGCCTCATCACCTCTCTGCTCCTCATGTTATATACAGCCCTGCCTTCCCCTTTGTTCCTGGTCGTGTCGTACTGTTTGTTTGCCAAGTTTGTGTTTTTTTGTACCATTGTTTTTTCATGTTTTCCATGCTATAGTTTTACATGTCTTGTTCTATTTTTTTCGTAGTTTTATGATTAGTGTTTTGGATGTTGGATTTCCTGTAGTGATGGGCAATCGAGCCTCTGTTGAAACCTCGACATGGGATTTAAAAAAAGGTTCATTACTTGAAGCTTCAGTGACACAGTGCTCTATTAGGACCTCTAGTGGACAATAAAATATAGTACAATCGAGATGTGTCTCACTGGTTCATGCTTGTATGGGGCTTGATTTGCCATGCACATTCCTGTTCGACTACATTACATGGATATGTTTTTTAAAGCTGATAATAAATAAATGTTATACATATAACAATAAAATACATAAAAAGCAATTAATGGGAATCAAACCCCTTTTTCACTAACGGAAGACAGTTGTCTTTTCAATGTACCACTAGCCCCTTTCATATTGGGCTTTTGTTGTTGGACAGTTTTCAAGTACGTCACTACTACGCTCTATGTAATTTACTAAATATGCAGTCTGATACAACACTACTAACTCTCAAAGCAACTAACACCAACAACAGCAACAAACAACCTACTCTGAAAAGAAACATTCAAATTAACACCACTAAATAGGGATAGGATATCCGGGATATCCCTGAACACACTCGATCCCACCAGGTGATTCACACGATAAACCAAACCCCTCAGGTGATTTGTTTGCCCGCTGAAGCACTTGAACTGCATCCAACGTCACTCAAGTGTTCTCCCTGTGTCTTTGACCGTGGTGGTGTTGTTTTTCAAGGTGAGCAGCTTCGACCTCAGGTTTATCACTGGTTGTAGAAGCTCTGACTTTAACTTTCAAAGTGTTTGTTTGGATTACCTTTTTTTTTTATTATTGTTTATTCATTTTAAGAATGGGTATAAATGACAAGGGAGCAATGGAGTCAAACTATACTCATTCATTTAGAAGAGACAGGAAGAGCCGGTGTTTACAGAGTGAAAATCTCCAAGCTCCAAATAACAAGAGGAGTAAGAGGAGAAACGTGGTGACAGAGGTAAAAGGACTCACAGATGAATTTTATAAGGCTTTCTGGGACATCTTGGCTCAGGACATACTGGATATTTTTGATGAGAGCCTGTCGTCTGGATCACTTCTCCAGTCATGTCAGAGAGCCGTCCTCACCCTCCTGCCCAAGAAAGGCAACCTACAGGAGATCAGAAACTGGTGTCCTGTCTCTCTCCTCTGTACAGACTATAAAATACTGTCCAAAGCCTTCGCCAACAGGCTAAGAGGAGCCGTGGACCAGATTCTCCACCGGGATCAGACGTACTGTGTGCCCAGAAGGTCTATGGTAGATAATATCTACCTCATTCGGGACGTTTTGGAGGTCTCCAGTTCATTAGGCATAAACACTGGACTGATCTCATTAGATCTTTTGACCACGTTGAACGCAGCTTCCTCTGGAAGGTCATGGAGAGGTTTGGTTTCAGCGCTGGTCTCATAGCCAAGATCAAGGTGTTGTACAGTGACATTGAGAGTGTGCTGAAGCTTCATGGTGGTCTGTGCTCCTTTTAGAGTGCATAGAGGCGTAGAGGCGTCCGGCAGGGCTGAAGCTCCGCCTACAAAACATAAGGTTATCTGTTCAAGTCCTGGTTCTACCTGGTTTTAGCAGCAGTGCGGTTTTATCTGCTTATGCTGATGATGTCGTTGTTTTTGTTAGAGATCAGCAGGATGTATGTGCTTTAGACTCAGTAATAGAAACATTTTCTGCTGTGTCGTCTGCGAGGGTGAACTGGAGGAAGAGCGAGGCCCTTGCTGTTGGTGAAGGGCGTGAAGGTCTCCCTGTTCTCCCTCAAAGCTTAACATGGAAAAAAGAAGGCTTAAAGTATCTCAGCATCTTCATAGGAAACAATGACACTCAGAAGAAAAACTGGGAACATATTTTAGAAAAAGTGGAGGTGGCTCCACACACAGATGTCTTTAAGAGGGAGGGTCCTAATCCTGAACAACCTGGTGGCCTCCCTGCTATGGCACCGGGTTAGCCTGTCTGGACCCTCCATCAGGTCTCATTGCCTAGATTCAGGCTAAGATGGTAAATTTCTTCTGGGATAAATGACATTGGATACCTCAGTGTTGTTTTTATCCAGAGATGAGGGGGGGCAGGGCCTGGTCCACCTGGCCAGTAGGACAGCCACCTTCAGGCTCCAGTATATTCAGGCGTGTCAATAATCTGGGGCTGGATGCTGCTGTTTTTAACTGACTTTCTGAAGTTAGGTGGGTTACCTTCTTTTTATCAAGGTGTTTTTAAATCCTGGGTGTTGTTCAATTACAAGAGAAGTGAGAATAGTCGATAATCTGTGGTGCCAGACTGCCTGGGCTGATGGGGGCGCTGTGCAGCTCCCACACCATCTGCCTGAGTCAGCTGGTAGATGCAGTAGGACCGGCGCTGACGGAAAGCCAGGCTCTGAGCTCCGTGTTGGGGGTGCGTTCCCCCCGGCTGACACAGAGGATCCTGGAGCTCTGGAGGAAGAGGCTGACGGAGAAGGAGAGAGTCCTCCTCCTCAAATACAGCAGAGGAGAAGATGAGCCCGACCAGAGATCCCAGAGATCCACCTTTTCCCCGGGTTCACAGAACTCAGTGGGCCTCTGAGCCAGACAGACTGCAGGGTGGGCTGAGTGCTGACCCTGAGACTCACAGGGTCCTGCATGAAGGCCAGACTGAGGCTGGAGTTTGGCTTCCACAGAATCACAGGAAACATAGATGAGTTTAAAGAGCAGTGGGCTCATAAGGAGCTGCTGTGTAAGGTGATCAATGGAGAATTAATATTTGCACCATTTTTAAACTGACCTATTGATCATATAACGGTTTGTTTGTTCTGCAAAAACTGTAAATAAAGTGCTGTTTTGAAAATCAAAAAATTCTCTCTCTCTTCTCTCACCTAACTCATCACATCTGGTGACTGAGGATGTTCGTCTTCGTATTTAACCAATCAGATTTGACCACAACCTCTGAGCCAATCATCTCACTGCTGTTATTTTTAAATGGTTCCTCTTTCTGTCAGTGCTTAAGTGTCTAATGCAACAGTAACACACAGCAGATGTATTTATCTATTAGTTGGTTTAAAAAACATTATCACATGAAGAGAAGCATCAAAATAATTAAGATGAGGATAGATTGATGTTACCATCCCTGTGCAGCAATAAATTAATTCATTCATTCATTCATTCATATTCTGTAACCTCTTGTCCTGTGGAGGGTCAAGGGGGGTTTGGAGCCTATCACAGCTGTCATTGGGTGAGAGGAGAGGTCCACCCTGGACAGGTCTCTAGTCTATCTCAGGGCTAACACAGAGAGACACTCACACCTACGACCAATTTAGAATCACCAATGAATCTAACCAGCATGTCTTTGGACGGTGGGAGGAAGCTGGAGAACCTGGAGAGAACCCACACAGACACAGGGAGAACATGCAGACTCCACACATAGAAAGGAACCAGTAGACCTGAATTCAAATCCGGAACCTTCTTGCTGTGAACACCTCCAGAGCTGCTGCTGCTGTAGCCACATTCTCACAGAAACACTTCCCTCTCAGTTCTTGAGAAGAAGCTGCAGTGAGGAACCACTGGGTAACAAACCTCATGAAATAACACGAGAATACACAATAATATGATCTGTTCACAACTCAGCCTTTTTATTTTAAACATGCATCGTCATTTGTGGGTAACACCTCCACAGCTCTACTGCTGCTGCTGCTGTTGTAGCCACATTGTCACCAAACCACTTCCTAGTTCTAAGAAAAATGACTGTGAGAAAGAGTCAACAGGTCTCTGACCACTACAACATTATCTGACAATGAAGTATCATTATTTAGTTATTGTTACTGGAATATGTCTCTGATCCACACCAGGTCACCATATTACAACCTATAACGTAGAAATGTTAACAGGTTTGTATCAATAAGATATTAAATAGAAATGAATGTGATCCACCTACATTAACACTGACGCCACAAAGAGGAGGAGACATCAGTGAGGAAGTAGAGGCTACATTTGTCTTCATGAGGCACTAGTACAGAGACTGAGAGAGTTCAGAGCGTGAGAAGAAGACGGAAGAACAACGGTTGAGTTCAGATCATTTCAAATGTCTCTGTTTCTGATACTGATGCTGCCATTAACAGGTAAGGAAACATAGAATATGCTTTAAATACTAACTATGTATTGATATTACTAATGAAAACTGTGAAGTAACATTCATTTACTAACACAGTCAAGTTTCCTGTATGTGTTTAACACGGTGTGTTCAGTGTATTCTTCAAACATGGATCTAAAATGAAGTAGAAACAGAAAAGCTGTACTTTTGTCTAAGTTTATTTTTTGTATTTCTCTCATTTTCTCAACAGCAGTAACTCAAGTTTCCACCATCACTGTCAGAGTTGGAGATGAAGTCAATCTGCCTTGTGAAAATATGAAAGATCTTAATGATAAATGTCTCAGTATTACCTGGATCTACAGTTATTCAAGAAAGTCATCAACACTGTTTGAAGATGGGAAGATTCACAAAGACGCTGGATCTAAATCAGACAGACTGAATGTTACAACAAACTGTTCTCTGGTTATAAAGAAGGTCACAGATGAGGATGTTGGTCGTTACACCTGCAGACAGATCAGATCAGGACAACAAGTTACAGACTCTTCTGTTGATCTGTCTGTTATTAACAGTGAGTATTTCCATCATAATGATTTTATTAGAATCTACTGAAACATGACAATAATTCTGGTTCCATTGATGAAGTTTAATGACACTGATACAGTTACATTATCTTTCTCTGTGTTGACACATGGTTCAGATGACATCACCTTTTATTTATATAGTTTCTGTAGATGAGAACATGTGATATCTTCTCACTGTACTGTTTGTTGGGTTTTGCTGTGTTTAAGGAGAGGAAACAACAACAACAACGACGATGATGACAAAATCTCCACGACCAATAACACATAAAACCACAACTGATCGACCATCCATCCAGGTTCTCCAGCTTCCTCCCACCATCCAAAGACATGCTGGTTAGGTTCACTGGTGATTCTAAATTGGTCGTAGGTGTGAGTGTCTCTCTGTGTTAGCCCTGAGATAGACTGGAGACCCGTCCAGGGTGTAAATAAGACAACGATCATGAAACTCTTCAGCATCATCAGATACCAGTCAGCCAGTACAAGAACAACTTCAGAGCTCTGTCTGAACTAACATCCTGGTTCATGTGTTGATCTCTCTGAAGGTCTCTGGAGCAGGTTCATCTTTGTTTCTGTGGGTTTGGCAGCACTCACACTAACTGTTGTGTCCGTCAACATATGGACGAGAAGAAAAGGTGGCACATTTACAGAGATTAGAAACTAAACATTTGGATGAATCTGAATATTTAATGAGAGGACTAAAGGAGAATTCCTCTTTTGTCTTTTTCAGGTTACAAAGGTCATGATGGAGAAATTGTGAGTTTTAAAAATAAATCAAATGTTGATCTAAAGTTACATTTAGACAAATTCATTTTCTTCAGTTACTTTTTTAGTTAAAACAGAATTTTATATTGCAAAGGTCAAATCACAGCAAGAGGAATGATGCACGCTGTTCTGCTGACATATTGTGTTTTCACAGGTGTACAACAATGAAGAAGAAGATGTGGTGACCTATGAAAATACTGAAGACCCTTCTGCTTCTGTTAGATTCCACACATCAACAAATTAATAGTGAAATTATGTCTTAACTGCATCACACTATTGAGTTCACTTAAAAGAAAAATGAGGAAAACGGTTACCTTAAAATGTTTGAGGAATGTGAGATGAAAACTTTAGTGAACTTAATTTAAAAGTCGAGTGGATGATGCCATCATTATTTTGAGTTCAGTATACTTAATACCAAGTTTGTTTAACATAAAATCATTAGTAATATCAATTGCTTTGTATATTTATTTCACTTACCTCCAAGTTGATTATCCTTAAGAATTTTTTTTACCCAATTATTCCACTTAGTATCTGGAGAGTAAAATAAAATCTACAAATTTTAAATTAAGAAAAGTCACCTTTAGTGACAAGACGGGACCTTGGGACCGTAAGCAGGGCTGCACCAGCGGATCTCAGGCAGCGGTCAGGCTCGTATCATAAAAGCAGGGCATGGATGTAGGCAGAAGCTTGACCATGCAAGGCTTTAAAAACAAGTAGTAAAATCTTAAAATCAATTCTAAAACTCACAGGCAGCCAGTGGAGAGTGGCGAGGGTTGGAGATATGTGGTCACTTCTCTTAGTACCTGTTAAAAGCCTGGCAGCTGCATCTTGAATGAGTACATAAGTACATTCTTTCCAAGTTTTATTGAACTTGAGGCACAAAAATCTTGCATCCAACAATTTTAACATTTTCAATGACCATGTCAGTACTTATACAACGTGAACTTTATTGCAGTCACTGATAAGTTTGTATATTAAACAGTGCTTACAGTAAACATGGTGTTTTAAAAGTGCAGCATCATGAGTAACTCACATCCAGATTAGTGGTACAAGTATTCAGGACGCTGTTTTAAAAAGGGTCGTTGTATATACTGTCTATATATTTTGTGTATTGTTCTATATTTGAGAGGCAAGCTTCTTTATTTATTTAAATAATGAGTGCAACAACACCAAAGCTAATTCCTTGTACTGTATGTACAAACATGCTTGGCAATAAAGTCTTTTCTGATTCTGATTCTGATTCTTCATAGACTGGATTTTGGGTTTCAGTTCACCTCTGCCCAGGTTGAGCATGACCTGTTGAATAAAGCGGAAGGTGCTTTTCATGCACTTGGGCTAATCCAGACATACATCAGTCCAAAAACGACACAGGGGGCTTGTGGCAGGTTAGCCAGCTCCTCCATTACCTCACTCTCTTCCAAGTCAATGTTCACTCTGGATGGGTTGAGCTGAGGATGTTCATCAATGCAGAGGATTCCCACTGAAGTTTCACTGGTCAAGTGCTTGTCAGTCACATCCTAACAGAGAAAGAAACAGACAAGGAGAGGACATTATGATGTCAGTTCAATGATGCTGTGTTGACCACCAAAAGTTAAGAAAGGACAATACCAATTTTAAATGGCCATATATTGATCTGTGCATTATAAGATCCGTTTGAAGCCCTGTGTGCTGAAATGGTTTTATGGTTCAGCAGAGATAGAAAGTTATTTTAGTCCCAGTCAAGCTCAAAAGTATTGCCAGTACAGAAGCAACTGTTGCAGTTGATACAAATTTAAGACCAGTGTTGTCCAACTTTTTGAACTGAGGTGAAATATGTGTAGCAGATGGAAAACGTTGGTTGACTGAAAACGTATTTTTCACTGCTCAAAACCACTTTAGATGAATTAGTTTAGTTTATAAAAATGTGAGTTTAACTGATTAAACAGGTTTTCTCTCACTGTTCACCACCACTAGAGGTCTAATGTGACAAACAGGTGACACATGAGCTGTTAGCTAACTTTAGCTAACGTTAAAACACTTTCACTGCCCACCAGCTCCAGCCAACAGGTCTCTAACTAGTGAAAATATCAGTATTAATACTTAAAACAGCATTTTCATCGCTCACAAACAGCCACTAAAGCTACATTTGACTGCAGTGAGATAAAATGTCTGTTTTACTGGTTAACATGTCTTTACACTGCTCTGTATAGGGTTGCAAACTCTTTTATGAAATATTTTTAATACAAAATAACAAAGTTAGTATAGTCTGCATGTTCTCCATGTGTCTGTGTGGGTTCTCTCCAGGTTCTCCAGCTTCCTCCCACCGTCCAAAGACATGCTGGCTAGGTTCATTGGTGATTCTGAATTGGCCGTAGGTGTGAGTGTCTCTAGCCCTGAGGAGATGGACTGGAGACCTGTCAATACGGGACACATACTTTTGTTTCTAAGTACAGGACGATTCCATTTTTCAAGGGACGGTTGGAAACCCTACACTGTAACCAGAATGTGTCTAACATTAGCATGTTCAGTCGTCCCCTCACTCTCTTTACTCTCCTCCACTTGAGGCAGTGTCCGCCGACCGTTTGGTGATGAAAGTAGCGTCCAGATCCGTGGTAGTGGAACTGCTGTTTCCACTACTTAATAAAGTACTCCTCGTTATACAATGAGAAATAATCTGTAAAATGTCTTTTGGACTCAACAGCAGCGAGTACACAACAGATGAACGTCAATACAGGAGTAGTAAGGTGCTGCAAAGTTTTTAGGCCTTCAGACTACCAGTTATGCTGCATTCATGGGGTGACAAACCTCACATGAACACACTGCATAGCTTACATTTGTTTTGCTCACATGTGACGTGAATTGTTGTCCATGTAGAGTGACCTAGATTAGTGAGAAAGGTCATTTATTTGCATGAACACTGATAACAAGGGGCACAGTTAGCACTGATGCCTCACAGCAAGAAGGTCACCGGTTTGAATCCATGGCTGGCCTTTCTGCGTGGAGTTTGCATGTTCTCCCTGTCTCTGTGTGGGTTCCTCCCACCATCTAAAGACATGCTCGTTAGGTTAATTGGTGATTCTAAATTGCCTGTAGGTGTGAGTGTGAATGGATGTCTGTCTCTGTGTTAGCCCTGCGATGGACTGGAGACCTGCCTCTCGCCCAATGACAGCTGGGATAGGCTCCAGCAGACCCCCGTGACCCCTAACAGGACTAAACGGGTATAGAAAATGACTGACTGATAACAAGTCAATAGTGATTTTAGTGATCATAGAGTACTTGTACAACAACAAGTCTGGGATAAAATCGCTGATATAAAGCTTGAAAACTGGTTATATTTATGATATGACAATGAAATGTCAAGGGAGCAATGGAGTCAAACTATACTCATTCATTTAGAAGAGAGAGGAAGACCCAGTGTTTTAATTTTACAGACTGAAATGATCTCCAAGCTCCAAATAACACCTGTTGTTTGACGTTGTATATTCTGAGTGAAGCTCAGCACAAGTTCAGTCAGGAAGACTATCACTGATAGATCTATGTGCAGTCTCTCTCTCCCTCTCTCTCTCTCTCTCTCTCTTCTTCTTCTTCGCATTTAACCAATCAGATTTGACCACAACCTCTGAGCCAATCATCTCACTGCTGTTATTTTTAAATGGTTCCTCTTTCTGTCAGTGCTTAAGTGTCTAATGCAACAGTAACACACAGCAGATGTATTTATCTATTAGTTGGTTTAAAAAACATTATCACATCAAGAAAAGCATACAACATAATTAAGATGAGGATAGTTTGATGTTTCCATCTCTGTGCAGCAATAAATTCATTCATTCATTCATTCATTCATATTCTGTAACCTCTTGTCCTGTGGAGGGTGGAGGGGGGTTTGGAGCCTATCACAGCTGTCATTGGGTGAGAGGAGGGGTCCACCCTGGACAGGTCTCCAGTCTATCACAGGGCTAACACAGAGAGACACACACATCTACGGCCAATTTAGAATCACCAATGAACCTAACCAGCATGTCTTTGGACGGTGGGAGGAAGCTGGAGAACCTGGAGAGAACCCACGCAGACACAGGGAGAACATGCAGACTACACACAGAAAGGAACCAGTCGGCCTGGATTCAAACCCGGAACCTTCTTGCTGTGAGACATCAGTGCTAACCACCTGTCCACTGCGCCGCCCCCAATAAAAGACATGAATAACTCTAAGTCTGATGTCTGTCTGTTCCCATGACGTTTGTGTCATTCTAGTGATCATGTCGTCATCTTTAGAGTCTAACACCTCCAGAGCTGCTGCTGCTGCTGTTGTAGCCACATTCTCACAGAAACACTTCCCTCTCAGTTCTTGAGAAAAAGCTGCAACAAGGAACCACTGGGTAACAAGGCTCATGAAATAACATGAGAAAACACAATAATATGATCTGTTCACAACTCAGCCTTTTTATTTTAAACATGCACCGTCATTTGTGGGTAACACCTCCACAGCTCTGCTGCTGCTGCTGCTGTTGTAGCCACATTGTCACCAAACCACTTCCTAGTTCTAAGAAAAATGACTGTGAGAAAGAGTCAACAGGTCTCTGACCACTACAACATTATCTGACAATGAAGTATCATTATTTAGTTATTGTTACTGGAATATGTCTCTGATCCACACCAGGTCACCATATTACAACCTATAACGTAGAAATGTTAACAGGTTTGTATCAATAAGATATTAAATAGAAATGAATGTGATCCACCTACATTAACACTGACGCCACAAAGAGGAGGAGACATCAGTGAGGAAGTAGAGGCTACATTTGTCTTCATGAGGCACTAGTACAGAGACTGAGAGAGTTCAGAGCGTGAGAAGAAGACGGAAGAACAACGGTTGAGTTCAGATCATTTCAAATGTCTCTGTTTCTGATACTGATGCTGCCATTAACAGGTAAGGAAACATAGAATATGCTTTAAATACTAACTATGTATTGATATTACTAATGAAAACTGTGAAGTAACATTCATTTACTAACACAGTCAAGTTTCCTGTATGTGTTTAACACGGTGTGTTCAGTGTATTCTTCAAACATGGATCTAAAATGAAGTAGAAACAGAAAAGCTGTACTTTAGTCTAAGTTTATTTTTTGTATTTCTCTCATTTTCTCAACAGCAGTAACTCAAGTTTCCACCATCACTGTCAGAGTTGGAGATGACGTCACTCTGCCTTGTGAAAATATGAAAGATCTTAATGATAAATGTCACAGTACTACCTGGATCTACAGTGATTCAAACAAGACATCAACACTGTTTGAAAATGGAAAGATTCACAAAGACGCTGGATCTAAATCAGACAGACTGAGTGTTACAACAAACTGTTCTCTGGTTATAAAGAAGGTCACAGATGAGGATGTTGGTCTTTACACCTGCAGACAGTTTAACACATCAGGACAACTAGTTACAAATTCTCTGCTTCATCTGTTTGTTAGTAACGGTGAGTATTTCCATCATAATGATTTTATTAGAATCTACTGAAACATGACAATAATTCTGGTTCCATTGATGAAGTTTAATGACACTGATACAGTTACATTATCTTTCTCTGTGTTGACACATGGTTCAGATGACATCACCTTTTATTTATATAGTTTCTGTAGATGAGAACATGTGATATCTTCTCACTGTACTGTTTGTTGGGTTTTGCTTTGTTTAAGGAGAGAAAACAACAACAATGACCACAAAGGCAGTAGCAACATCATCTAAAACTCCACCACCACCAATGACAACTAAAGCAGCAACGACACATAAAACCACAACTGATCAACCATCAACACCGGTCACAGATGACTCCAGCTCTAAAACAACCACAGGTAAATCAACCTCAGTAACAAATGTAGAAATAAACACATGTGTGAATGAACAACAACATTAAAGACAGTTAGTTCTCAGTCAGTCTTAATTAGTTCACACAGTTTTATTTCTTACTCTTTCTGACTGCACATTTGTCAAACATCAGACATATCTATATGCATCGTCTCTCTCACTCAACACAGCAGGATGAGGCAGGAGTAAGAAACAAACTGTATTAATGAAAACTTTAATCAGGACTAAAGGCGCTGCGGGAGAGAGGCAGAGGAATCTAAGAACACAAATTAAAAAAGATAAAATAAAAATCACATAAAAACTAAAACTAAGACTTAAACTAAGGAACAGGAAGAAGCACAAGTCTAAGGCAACACAGGGTAACATGAAAGAGCAGATGAAAGACGGGAAAGAGAATGTCAGGTCTATATATACATGTGGACAGGGAGCTGATGAGACACTGGTGAAACTAATGAAGGTGGAGCACATGAAGAGAAACCAATCCTGAAGTCAAATGGAGACAAGAAACCCCAAGGAAGAACTTTACAAACTAAAAGAGAAAACAAAGAAAAACAGTTAATCTGTTGACCCTCACCCTCGAGGGACGGTTCACATCAATAAGATATTAAATACAAATGAATGTGATCTGCCTACATTGATCCACCGTGATCTGGAAACAAGAATATGATCAACAGTTTGATCTCAGATTGATTTGTTGAACGCTTTTGAATTTTAAGATGACATTATTCTTAATTCATGTAGTAACTGGTGATGTAAACAAGAGCTATGTTCACATTTTAGAGCTTGTTGACTTTTGTCTTGTTTTAGGAGAAGAAACAACAACAACAACAGCTGAACACCGAAGCACAAACACAGGTACAGTACAAACAATAAGACAGAGAATAAGAAAACACATTTCTTCTTGTGTTAATTTCATGATCAGATGGTGCTGTCATGAGTCATGAGTGTAATCATCAGACTAACAGTGATCAGTGACTGGTTATCATGTCCATGAGGACAACACACAGCTGTAAATAAGACAATGATCATGAAACTCTTCAGAATCATCAGATACCAGTCAGCCAGTACAAGAACAACTTCAGAGCTCTGTCTGAACTAACATCCTGGTTCATGTGTTGATCTCTCTGAAGGTCTCTGGAGCTGGTCCATCTTTGTTTCTGTGTGTTTGGCAGCACTCACACTAACTGTTGTGTCGGTCAACATATGGACGAGAAGAAAAGGTGACACATTTACAGATGAAACTATTAGAAACTAAACATTTGGATGAATCTGAATATTTAATGTGAAGACTAAAGGAGAATTCCTCTTTTGTCTTTTTCAGGTTACAAAGGTCATGATGGAGAGATTGTGAGTTTTACAACTAAACTAATAAATCAAATGCCCATGTGAAATTACATTAAGATAAATTAATTTCTTCTTCAGCACAAATTTAATTTATTTAGTTATAACAGAATTTTATATTGTAAAGGTCAAATCATAGACAAGAGAGAAATGATGCACACCGTTCTGCTGACATTTTGTATTTTCACAGGTGTACAACAATGAAGATGAAGATGTGGTGACGTATGAAAATACTGAAGACCCTTCTGCTTCTGTTAGATTCCACAGATCAACAAATTAACAGTGAAATTATGTCTTAACTGCAACAGAAAGAATATAATCTACTGTTCCAGCAGGGCCAGAAATTTGTGTCAAGACAATAAACCTGAAATATGTTCTTTGCAAAAAATAAAATATATCTACTATATATAAACTAAAGCTTTTTACTGTATATAGTCAGATGTTTTATGTGTTTTTCTCAATAATTTTATGATTAATCATCAGATTTAATTTTCGTTTGTTCTACTGCCCCCTAGTGGACAAAGTAAAAGTTAACCATAAAGTGTACATGCACCCAGACTGTGTGTGATTTCATTGTGTGTGTATATGTACAAACTAACATGACATGAAATTCTGGATCATTGTGTCTGACATGGACTCATGGCGTCATCTTTAATTTTTTAGGTTACAAATATATGAAACATGTCTTTCATATAGACCAATACTAGACCAATCAAAATGAATTGTTGAATTAGTGGTAACTTCATGTAATGACACATGTGATGATTGCTAATATTTAAAATACATGTCAACACATTTTCATCATTAATCAATTTAAGTTATTGATGTAATGAAATAAGTGCATTTGGTTTTGTATTCATATATAATCTGGTGTAAAGAAATATTCATAGTTTTTTAATAAATAAAAAAATTAAAAAGACAGATGTTGAAAACTATTTTTATGTTCTCATGATTTTACATGTTTTTCATTCAATACTAATTTCCACTTAGTAAAGTGTTTCTGTGCTTCCTCAATGTTCCTAAGTAAAAAACTGTAATGGCAAACATTGACCAGCTGTCCATGGTGGCGCTGTTTCACAAGGTTTTCACCAGTTTCAGACTGTGAGCAGCTCTGACCTCAGGTTTATCACTGATTGTAGAAACTCTGGCTTTAACTTACACCCATTGTTTGTTTGGTTTACAGGATTTTATTCTTCTGCTTATTTATTTATTCAGGAATGAATAAATGAGCATTCATTTATTAAGAATCAGTGCTTCGGTGCTGCAGATGATAGTCCCGGACGTGCCATTCCCCAACCTGACATACTGAGGTCTCCCAGTGAGATAGTTCACTATCCAGGAGGTGAGGTGTGAGTCCACGCCCATCTCTGTTAGCTTGTCCCTCAGTAACAGGAGCTGGATGGTGTTGAATACACTGGAAAAGTAAGAAAAACATGATCCTCACAGCAGCATTCCCCTTGTCCAAGTGTGATAGAGTCCCATGGAACAGGTAGAGGATGGTGTCCACCACTCCCAGTTTCCTGGTGCGCAAACTGCAGTAGGTCGAGAGTGTGGTGGACCTGGGGCCTGATGTGATGGAGCAGCAGCCTCTCACTGATGTCAGGCCAACAGGTCTGTAGTTGTTCAACTCCCTCGGGTGAAACTTCTTGGGGACAGGGATGATGCAGGATATATTAAATTACATACATACATAATTCCAAATGTTCTTCATATTTTTCATGATTTCATACAACAACACTGTTCAATTCAAACACACAGGAAATGACCAGGGCAGCACATTGGAAAGGTGGTTAGAGCTGATGCATGAAAGCCAGAAGATCCAGGGTTCAAATCCATGTGTCACAAGGCAGAAAAATGTTTTAGCATGACTGTATTTTTTTTTTTAGATTTTATTGAGTTTTTACTATTGCATGCTTTTATTTGTGTTTTTAATTGTTACATTTATTATGTTTTTAATGTATGCATGTGGTTTTAATTACTGCCTGTGAACACACCTTTTTATTTCACCTAGAAGGTCCTGCCCTTTTACAACAACCAGTCGGTGGCAGCGATATAAAGAGAGACACGAACTGGGAAAAAAAGAGAGAGACAATATGGGAGCAAGACACCAGAGTGACGGACTTGGCACTAAAACAACATGTGAGAGGGGCGCCAGGGTGACGTCGGGGCAGCACGAGGGGACGAGAACGAGGAGGAGGCCGAGAAACAAGCCAAGGCAGTTGGTGTGCTGGCCGCAATGAAGAAGAAACCACGGAGCATTACAATACGAAATAAGTTTCTCCCTATGGGCCATAGTAACGCTCTGGTGTGTGGTTGTGCAGCGGCACAGTAACTCATGCATTGTGTGGACTCCCATACTGGCCTTGTGTTCTTATCTTCCAGGTGACCTTTAGGAATCCCACTGCATCCGGAGCGGCGTCACCATGCCTCCGTCACCTCCTCTCTGAGCCGCCTTGTACCCTGTCTAGACTGTTTTTAACATTTGTTTGCATTTTTAACTTTTGGTTCTAAAACCTTTTAAGGTTTTAGAGATTGTGTTTTTTTTTTTTAATTATTGTTATTGTTCCTAAGTTCCTGACAATAAAGCCATTGGTTTAGTAAACCAGCATCAATTGGTTTTCCGCCTCTCTTTCCTCTGGTCGCTGTCAGCATTCTCTCTCCCCTGATTATTCACCAGCACCTGTGTTCCCCCTTTTGACAATAATTTTTTCTTCATCATTATTTCATTTCCACATCTCATTTCCCCCTCCTCCCTTATTACTCATAGGCTGACTGGTTCCTTTCTGTGTGGAGTTTGCATGTTCTCCCTGTGTCTGCGTGGGTTCTCTCCAGGTTCTCCAGCTTCCTCACACCATCCAAAGACATGCTCATTAGGTTCATTGGTGATTCTAAATTGGTCGTGAGTGTGAGTGAATGGTTGTCTGTCTCTCTGTGTTAGCCCTGCGATGGACTGGAGACCTATCCAGGGTGTACCCCTGCCTCTCGCCCAATGACAGCTCGGATAGGCTCCAGTAGACCCCGCGACCCTTAACAGGAATAAGCGGTTACAGAAGGTGAATGAATGAAATGACCATCAGGAGCAACTTTTAGTTTATTCTGCTGCCCCCAAGTGGACAAATAAAGTCTCTTCATCACACAGTTTTGTATCAGGGCTAATTTTCACAGCTCGTCTGAAGCTAATCACTGCTACAGGGAGTCAAACTATACTCATTCATTTAGAAGAGACAGACCAATGTTTAAAAATTCAAGATTGAAATTATCTCCATGCTCCAAATAATAGTGATCTTAATCACTCAGACTTAAAGACTGTGTTCACACAAACACGGCTTTCTTTGTTCCTCATCAACCGTGTCAGAGGATACACAGGCCTACAGCGCATCCAGGCCAAACCTGAAGAGGGGCATCAAAAAGGCCAAGCACTGCTGCAAACTGAAGATAGAGGGTCACTTCTCCAACCCCAACCACAGATGCATGTGGCAAGGCATACAGACCATCAACGACTACAAGCACAGCAAGCCCACCCCCAAAGCCACGGACATCTCCTTCCTGAGCGTGCATAACAACTTCTATGCTCACTTTGAAAGGGATAACGGAGACACCGCCTGCAAGACAACGCTCCCTGCAGACCACCAGCCCCTCACACTCTGAGCCAGATCACCCCAGTGTCATGTGAAGGACTCCCTCGCTCCCACACTGGACCCACACCAGTTTGCCTACCATAGCAACAGGAGCATTGACGGTGCAGTCTCACTCTGTGCTCTCACACCTGGACAACAATGACACCTATGCACGATTGGTGTTTGCTGACTTCAGCTCAGCATTCATCACTGTCCTCCCCTCCAAGTTAATCACCAAACTTGGAGCCCTGGGCACCAACACCTCCCTCTGCAACTGGATCACGGACTTTCTAACCACAACACGTGAGGTCAGGCTACATCTGCACCACCACTGTCATACAACACCCGTGTGCCACGAGGCCGTTTGCTGAGCCCCTTTCTGTACTCTTCACTCACGAATGCAGACCTGTGCATGGATCCAACTCCATCATCAAGTTTGCAGACGACACCATCGTGATTGGTGTCATCACCAACAACAAAGAGACAGCCTACAGGGATACAGCAGCTGGCCTTAGCAAAATGAAGGAGCTCATTGTGGACTTCAGGAAGGAGAGAAGAAACATGCATGACCTCATTCACATCAACAGAATGGCCATCAAGCAGGTCTCCAGCTTCAAGTTCCTGGGGACCCACATCTCAGAGGACCTGTCCTGGACCACCAACACCTTCAGCCTGGTTAAGAAAGCTCATCATCGGCTGTTCTTCCTGAGGAAACTAAAGAATAACCATATTTCTTCAGCAACCCTGGTGAACTTTTACCGTTGTGTGACTGAGAGCATCCTAACTAACTCTGTCACAGTCTGATATGGGAGCTGCTCTGTCGCGGAGTGCAAACACCTGCAGTGTGTAGTGAAAACTGTCCAACACATGACAGGAACTCCACTCCCTACCACTGAGGACGTCCAGAAGAAGCGCTGTCTGGGTCAAGCTAGCAGCATTCTCAAGGACTCCTCCCACCTGGCACATGGACTATTTCCCTTCTGCCCTCAGTCAGGTGCCTCAGAACCCTCCAGACAAGGACCAGTAGACTGAAAAATAGCTTTATTCCCAGAGCTGTGACTTTACTGAACTCAGACCCACACTGACCCCTCCCCCACACACACCCCTGCTGACCCTAAGAATAGAATAGAATGCCTTTATTGTCACTATACATGTGTACAATGAGATTAAAATCCAGCTGTAAAAAATAGGTAATATACAGTAAAGATAAACAAAGTAATAGTATGAAAAAGGGAGGTGATGTGCACAGTGTTAAACATATTTATATTGCACATTGTGGTAAGAATATTGCATATTGTAAGGTATTGTGCAATGTTTCCAGTGGTGACTGAAGAGAGTCTGGTGGTTGGGTTGGTTGGACTATGACATCAGTTCATATGAGAGTTCAGAGTGGTTATTACTTTTGGGAATGAGCCGTTGTTAAATCTGTTTGTTTTGGACCTGATGCACCTTTAGCGCCTCCCTGAGGGCAACAGGTAAAGTAGGTCAGAGCCAGGGTGGGAGCTGTCTTTGGTGATGATTATGGCTCTGCGTGACGTGTAAATGTTCATCAGGGAGGGGAGAGGGCAGCCGATGATCTTCTGTGCTGCCTTTACATCTCTCTGGAGCCTTTCACTGTCTGCAGCGGTGCAGCTGCCATACCATACTGTGATACAGTATGTCAGCAGGCTCTCAATGGATGACAGGTAGAAGGTCAGGAGTAGGTTGAAGCTGTGCTTCTTGAGGACTCTTAGGAAGTGCAGCCGCAGCCAGGAGATGCTGGCAGAGATGAGGACGCTGAGAAACCTGAAGGGTTGGACACTCTCCACACACTCACCGTTGATGTAAAGAGGGGCTGGGTCAGTCCTGTGCTTCCTGAAGTCAATGATGATCTCTTTGGTTAGAGACTCTCTGAACACCAGGCAGCCAACTTCAGGAACTCCTCTCTGTAGACTACCTCATCAACCTTTAAGACGAGTCCGTCCACTGTTGACAATGTGATTATTCTTGTGGGTTGAACTACAGTCGCCGAATAACAGAGCTGAATAACTCTAAGTCTGATGTTGTCTGTCTGTTCCCATGACCTTTGTCTCATTCTGGTTGTCATGTGGTCATGGTTAGAGTATAACACCTCTAGAGTCTAATGCTGCTGTTGTAACCACATTGTCACTAAAACACTTCCCTCTCAGTTCTTGAAAAAAAAAAAAAGCTGCAACAAGGAACCAGTTTGTTACAAACCACGTAAAATGACATCAGAAAACACAAGAATATGATCTGTTTAGAACTCGAACCTTTTCGTTTTAAACATGCACCAACACTTTTTTAAAGTCGTCTGTGTGTGATGCTCTGACAGTTTAAAATAGTTCATTTCTATTTGACACCAGTGTGTGAACAACGTCCAGTGTTCATGTGATCATCATTTGTGGGTAACACCTCCACAGCTCTACTGCTGCTGCTGCTGTTGTAGCCACATTGTCACCAAACCACTTCCTAGTTCTGAGAAAAATGACTCTGAGAAAGAGTCAACAGGTCTCTGACCACTACAACATTATCTGACAATGAAGTATCATTATTTAGTTATTGTTACTGGAATATGTCTCTGATCCACACCAGGTCACCATATTACAACCTATAACGTAGAAATGTTAACAGGTTTGTATCAATAAGATATTAAATAGAAATGAATGTGATCCACCTACATTAACACTGACGCCACAAAGAGGAGGAGACATCAGTGAGGAAGTAGAGGCTACATTTGTCTTCATGAGGCACTAGTACAGAGACTGAGAGAGTTCAGAGCGTGAGAAGAAGACGGAAGAACAACGGTTGAGTTCAGATCATTTCAAATGTCTCTGTTTCTGATACTGATGCTGCCATTAACAGGTAAGGAAACATAGAATATGCTTTAAATACTAACTATGTATTGATATTACTAATGAAAACTGTGAAGTAACATTCATTTACTAACACAGTCAAGTTTCCTGTATGTGTTTAACACGGTGTGTTCAGTGTATTCTTCAAACATGGATCTAAAATGAAGTAGAAACAGAAAAGCTGTACTTTTGTCTAAGTTTATTTTTTGTATTTCTCTCATTTTCTCAACAGCAGTAACTCAAGTTTCCACCATCACTGTCAGAGTTGGAGATGACGTCACTCTGCCTTGTAAAAATATCAAAGATCATAATGATAAATGTCACAGTACTACCTGGCTCTACAGTGATTCAAGAAAGTCATCAACACTGTTTGAATATGGGAAGATTCACAAAGACGCTGGATCTAAATCAGACAGACTGAATGTTACAACAAACTGTTCTCTGGTTATAAAGAAGGTCACAGATGAGGATGATGGTCGTTACACCTGCAGACAGTTCATATCAGGACAACTAGTTACAGACTCTATGTTTCATCTGTCTGTTATTAACAGTGAGTATTTCCATCATAATGATTTTATTAGAATCTACTGAAACATGACAATAATTCTGGTTCCATTGATGGTTCCATTGATTTCTCTGTGTTGACACATGGTTCAGATGACATCACCTTTTATTTATATAGTTTCTGTAGATGAGAACGTGTGATATCTTCTCACTGTACTGTTTGTTGGGTTTTACTGTGTTTAAGGAGAGGAAACAACAAGAACAACCACAAAGGCAGTAGCAACATCACCTAAAACTCCACGACCACCAGTGACAACTAAAACAGCAATGACACATAAAACCTCACTCCATCGACCATCAACATCAGTCACAGATGACTCCAGCTCAAAAGCAACCACAGGTAAATCAACCTTAGTAACAAATGTAGAAATAAACACAAACACGTGTGAATGAACAACAACTTCAAACTTCACACAGTTTTTTATTCTTCATTTTTCTGTCCATGGGTTGACTGCACAATTGTAAAACATCAGACATATCTATACCATACCAGACACAGCGGGATGAAGCAGGAGTAGGAAACAAAATGTATTTATTGAAAACTTTAATGAGAACTAAAGAAGCTGCAGGTGAGAGGCAGGGTAATCTAAGAACACAAATTCAAATGGAACAAATGGGGAAGAACTAAAACCAAGACTTAAACTAAGGAATATAAAGAAGCACAAGTCTAAGCCAAAACAGTGTAACCTAACACAGCTGAACAGAAGTAACAAAACAATGGAAAAATGGGAAAAAAATGGTAAGGTGAAACTAATCAGGGCGGAGCACACAAGAAGAAAATATAAAGAATATAACACAGTGACTTATTGATAGTTGATAGACAGATGACATCACCTTTTATTTATATAGTTTCTGTAGATGAGAACATGTGATATCTTCTCACTGTACTGTTTGTTGGGTTTTGCTGTGTTTAAGGAAAGAAAACAACAATGACGACGAAAATGACGACCACAAAGGCAGTAGCAACACCACCTAAAACTCCACCACCAATGACAACTAAAACAGCAACGACACATAAAACCACAACTAATCAACCATCAACATCAGCCACAGATGACTCCATCTCTAAAACAACCACAGGTAAATCAACCTCAGTAACAAATGTAGAAATAAACACATACATGTGAAAATGAACAACAACTTTAAAAGTGCAACATTAATGACAAGTTGTCCTCAGTCAGTTCAATTAAAGAGTTTCCACAGTTTTTGATTTCTCACTTTTCTGTCCACGGGTCGACTGCACAATTGTAAAACTATAGGAAGAAAAGGTGCTTTATATTTAGTATTAAATAATTATATATTGTAATGTTTAATAAAATGATTTGCTGTTTGATTTTTCAGTCACATTGATGGTTGTAGCTGTGGCTTTAGCAGCTCTCATAATCACTGTTGTGGCAGTCGTCAGATGGAAGAGAACCAAAGGTGAGAACATTCACAGATTAAACCTTTAAAGTTTTCTTCAGGTTTCAGTGTTGAACATGAACTCTTTTTGTCTTTTCAGGGAACAGAACACAGACGGCTGAAAACATGGTGAGTCTTTAAACTGAATCGTCAAATGTTTGTAGATATTATTTTTAGTTATAACTTTGTTGTTACGTGTCTAATGCTGGAACTAGAAAACTGTAACTTGACTGTGTTTGTCCAGGAACTGAGTGTAAACCCTGAAGGGACTTGGTCTGTTCCAGGAACCAGTCATCTAGACATGGTGAGTATTTGTTCTCCAACATGGAGCTGTATCTTGTTTCCCTCTCCTTCCTGGTGTGTTTAGTCCATGTGACGTCCCTCATTAGTCTCACCTGTGTCTTGTTATCTCCCTCTGTCTTTGTCACTTCATCTGTTTGTAATTACTCTCACTGCCAGCAGGGGGAGACAGAACTGATGCACTGTAGTCAAAGCACTCATTGAAGTGAATATCCTTGTTGCTATTAAATATATTTAAGGTGTTATTATCACTCATCTATGAAGATGTAAGCATTTTTTTTTTTTTCCGGTGGTTGAAGTGAAGCTCTGTCTCTACAACTGTGCTCACATTCATCCACTGTTTATCTTCACTGTGTAGGCTGATCCTGCAGATAGTGTTTACTACTCCTCCATCAGTGACATCAAGAACACCAACAGTAAAGCCAGGGTAAGCTCTCTGATTGGTTATTACTGGTCTGAATGAACGTCTATTAAGATTCCCTCTCCGATAGATGAACCCTGATGTTTTCCTTTGTTTGTGTCTCCGGTCTCACATGTTCAGGGTGAATCTAATGAAGATGATGCAGCGACCTACTCCACTGTCAGAGCTCCACTTACTTCAAATGGAGCCTCCACTGATCCTAACTGCTTCTACTCCACAATCACATTTGAGAACATGTAAGGACAAAGTATGCTTCTGCTTCTATTTTATATGAAAACAGTCAACATACTTATGATAGTTTCTGTTACACTGTTGTAATATTTTATTGTTTTTAACATGTTGTAATGCTGTTTTTCTTGTTTTTGAGTCAGTTTGTTGAACATTTATATAACTGCTGTAAATAATTTTGTCCAGTAGGGGGCATCATAAACATTCATGTTTCTCCTTGCAGAGTGTAACATATTTTCATAAATTTAAAATATTTTTACTGCTATGTTACTGCATACCATTGTTTGTCCAGCTATACATCTGCCAGTTCATTAGAGACACTAGAGAAAACATTCTAAACATTCGCAGGCTGTCATGCTGTCACGAAGTCATCCCTGAGTGGGACACAGAGGCATAAGTCACCAGCAGTGACCCCTATAGACCATATTAGTTGGCACAAAACTTGGTGCTGTTGTAAGGAGTCAAAGATTATTATTGTCAAATTTCAAGCAGTTTACTGTGGTGGTTTGTGAGATATAAACATGTAGTGACTGTAAACTCAGAATGATTGTACTCAAGCATACTACAATGACAATTGCTAAGTGTCATAAGCACTGGGTGAATACTTCAAAAAGTATAGGCCTTACAGTCATATGGAATGTGTCTGTGTCACCTGTAGCACCCCCTGTAGATGTAATGTCACCCAATTTGATGGGTGTCTACAAAATATTTTAGAGATTGTGGATGTCAAATTTCATGAAGTTAGCTATTGCAGTTTGTGACATATTGAAATGTTGCTTTTGTAGCGCCCCCTAGAGACCATGGGTCACAAATGTTGGGGTGCTTGTACAGAATCATATTATTATAAATGATCTGAAGTTTAATTTTGGGTATATACTTCACAGAATATGAGCTTTGGAGTTACACTGTTGCGCATCATGAAAATGAAATCGCCATTGACTTTGTAATCAATAACCCTGCTAAAGTTCTTTTGAAGAGTTTTTATTATCTTTGTCCATAAATGATATATGCCAAGTTTGGTGAGATTTGGATGAATGGGGTAGGAGGAGATGATTTTGCTTTGAGGAGCATTTTTTTCAAAATGACGGAAAACAATGTCAGACGGACATTTTGTTTCTAGGCACATAGTTCTTAAGATATGACCCAAAACGTAAATTGATGTATTATAGAGCCACCTAGCTGTAGGCATGTGTATTGACACTTTGGAAAAGTGGAATGGCAGGACTTCGACATAGTTACCAGGTGTGCTGTCGTGTTTTGCCCTTGCAGTTTGTCCTGGGCAGACATTTGTAGAAAAATCACAACAAAATTAATCCTGCAGCTTCACTGCATGGACCCCTAATAACAGTCCTGCTCTAAATCTAGTCTTCATGAATGTTCTGGTGTTCAGCTTTAGTTTCAAATAACTGAAGGAGCTTTTGATTAAACTCTGTTTTCATTGTGTAGTCTGTGGTTTGTAGAACTATTGAATCATGTTTTGTTGCACGACACATGTTCCCATTATTTTGACAACTGCATTTTAGTCAGTGGGCTAAATAACAGAAACTTTTAGTGTTTAATTCAATCCAGTTTAACAGCACCACAAACTACACCTTCTAGAATGAGCTTCAGGTTGAATCACTGTGTTTCTGACACTGTTTCATCACCAACTGAACATTAGATCAGCCATGGAGGAGGATTTAGTTCAAGAGTGTCATATCAGAATACAATCACTTGTGTACCTAACAAACTGGCAAGTGTGTTTCATTGCTTCTGGATGTATTTGGTGCAACTGTGCTGAAAGAATGAGTATATAAACATTGTTCATGTTAAACATATCAAAGTACGACAAGGCTTTTTAATGTTTGAAGAAATACAGCACTGCTGTTTGCACATGAGAAGATTCATAGTGTTACAGTAAATTGTTTTTTGGTCGTAAAGAAAGTCATAGTTGAGGATGTTGGTTGTTGCACCTGCAGAAATTTCATGTAACAAAGCGTAGAGCAGAATGCAAAGTTATTTTTCAAATAAATGGTACAGTTTTTAATACTTTGCTTTTCTCTTTAGTTATTTGCAAACATCAAGAAACAAACTTCTATTCCCACTGTTCCCTTTTTAAAATATTGTCATTGCAAAGTTTGACATGATGCCAAGTGATCACAAAGCCCAGCTCGTCTTTCAGTTTGTTCTGCTTCCCCCTAGTGGTCTAAATTATAAACAGATGCGCTTCAGATCAAACTCTCAGAGTGGAATTTGGAAGAGGTGGAGCTCACCACTTCTAGAAAAAGACAAAGCATGAATTAGGTCAGTCAGTCTTTGTTTCAGTCAAACTTTTCTCATGTCATTGTCTCCCCTTCAAGAAATCTAAGTTTATTGCACAAACAGTACTTTTCTGCATCTGTGACTTGATGGATTGTGTTTTTTAGTTGTCTGATCATCCATCCATGTCATTCTTGTGAAGACAATATATCAGGAGGGAAATATATTTCATTGAATAGAGGACAAATATCCACTTGTTTAGCAGACCTAGCAGAGTCCTCTGCCATTTGGCATCCAGTTAAGCTGCAACCTCTCCAGGTTTACTGCTGCAAAAGTCACATTAAATTCTGATCAACTTGAGCCAGAACTGAAATTTATAATGTCAGCACCGTCTCATTAGAAGGGACTCTAACCACAGAGCTTCTAAATGTTCTAATGTTGACCATTTAACTACAAACCACTGACCCTTCAAAATAAAAGCCCAGATGCTTTACCCGATTCAGTTTTTGTTGAAAGGTCAGGACCAGTGTGTGCTGGTAGCATGAGCTTAATGGCAAACTTTTAAACAAACATCTAGCAGGATAAAATGATTCAAAAAGTCAAAGGTCAGAGTCTTGACTACTTCAGAGTGTGAGCTTTATTGCTCATTGAATAAAGAGGTGATGTTGGGTACACAGTTCTTATATTTGATGAGCTTGAAGTGCTAGCTAGCTCACTGTCAGTGTATGACCAATGACTGTATATAAACATGGACAAACACGCTATGATAGCAGAGTGCGTGGAGCTGAGACAGTTAGCAACTTGTGACACCCACATGTCATTCAAAGCAGCAACAACTTTATTATTTATATCTTTAAACCTTCATATACCAGCCAGTAAACATGTTCATTCGCAGCTGTAAAGCAGGTCATTTCAATACAGAGGTCAAGTGGTCATTCAAGGAAGTGCACTGCTATTAGTACTTCCACATTTGCTTCATCCTTCATACCTGATGGAAGCTGATTCGATATGACAGGACCTTCAGTCCTCCTCGAACCGAAGTGGAGGAGTTTGAATGTCCTAATGACCCTAGAAGCTATGCTGTTTGGAGCAACTTGCCCCTGGTAGGGCCCCCTAATGCAGACTTAGGCGAAGGGCCAGACCAAGAATGGTTCATAAGACCCTTGATGAAGAAAGAGTTACTGTGGCCCTCTCTGGAGCCAGGCCTGGGACTGGGGATTGTGGCAGAGTACATGGTGGCCAGGCCTTTGCCCATGGGGTCTGGCCAGGCCCAGCCCAATTAGGACACATGGGCTCGCCTCCCTGTAAGCCCTGTAGTTCATTGTAGGAGCATGAATTGTCCGGTGCATTGTGGATTGAGCAGCAGACCAAGGCGGGGGCCTTGGTGGTCTGATCCTCAGTTATGGAGGCTGGCTTTTGGGACATGGAATGTCACCTCTCTGTTGGGGAAGGAGTTGGAGCTTGTGGAAGAGGTTGAGCGCTATTGACTAGATATAGTTGGCCTCACCTCCACACATAGCATCGGGTCTGGAGCCCAAGTCCTTGAGAGGGGTTGGACTCGCTTCTTTGCTGGAGCTGCTCCGGGTGGGAGGCAGAAGGCCATGGTGGGCATTTGGGTGTTTGCCCCTGGAGTCTGCCTGTATGCTGAGGTTCTCCTGGGTGGATGACAGGGTTGCTTCCCTGCGCCTTTGGGTCTTGGAACAGGTCCTGACTGTTGTCTGCGCATATGCGCCGAAAGGCAGTTACGAGTACCCGCCCTTTTTGGAGGCCCTAAGATGGACACTGGGGACTCCAATGCTTCAACACTCATGTGGGCAATGACAGTGTGACCTCGAGGGGCGTGGGAGGTACCTGTTCCCATTCCGTTCATAATTATTATGGACAGAATTCCTAGCCGTAGCCGGGTGGGGAAGGAAGCTGGGTTCAGTGACTGGAGGATCTCCGATCTTCAAGTATCTCGGGGTCTTGTTCACAAGTGAGGGTAGGAGGGAGCGAGATGTTGACATGCAGATTGGAGTGGCATCTGCAGTGATGCGGATGCTTAACCGGTCGGTCGTGGTGTAGAGAGAGCTAAGCCGAAAGGCAAAGCTCTCAATTTACCGGTCGACCTACGTTCCAATCCTCACCTATGGTCATGAACTTTGGGTAATGACCGAAAGAAGAAGATCGCGAATACAAGCGGCCAAAATGAGTTTCCTTCACAGGGTGGCCAGGCTCAGCCTTAGAGATAGGGTAAGGAGCTCGGACATATGGGAGGAGTTCAGAGTAGAGCTGCTGCTCCTCTATGTTGAGAGGAGTTGTGGTGGCTTGGGCATCTGGTAAGGATGCCTCCCAGACTCCTCCCAGGACACGATGGAGGGGGATTATATCTCTCGTCTGGCCTTTGAATGTCTGGGGATTCATCCGGAGGCGCTGGCTGAAGTTGCTGGGGAGAAGACTTCCCTGCTGAAGCTGCGACCCAGATAAGCGGAAAAAGACGACCATGAAGACAAAGATGAAGGATATTCAGTCCCTGCTCTCCACATGGATGGTCGCTGCATATTCATATACATATATATATAATTATAGAGAATAAGCTGGAGATAATTTACGTTGCTGTTTTATTCTTCTGTCTGTTTCCATGACCTTTATGTGATTCTCGTGATCATGTTGTCATCATTGGAGGCTAAAACCTCCAGAACTCTGCTGCTGCTGCTGCCCACATTCTCATCAAAACATTTACCTCTCAGGTCTTGAGAAAAAGCGTCAATGAGGAACTAGTGGGTCACCAACCTATAGAAATAACAGGAGGATATAGAATAATGTGATTTGTTTAGAACTCTCCTTTCTAAAGTCTCTGTATGAAACTCAGTCTATTCGAAATGGTTCATTTTTAGTTGCCATCAGTGTGTGAAAATGGGTCAGTGTTCATGTGATCATCATTTGTGGGTAACACCTCCACAGCTCTACTGCTGCTGCTGCTGTAGCCACATTGTCACCAAACCACTTCCTACTCAGTCCTGACAAAAATGACTCTGAGAAAGAGTCAACAGGTCTTTGACCACTGCAACATTATCTGACAATGAAGTATCATTATTTAGTTATTGTTACTGGAATATGTCTCTGATCCACACCAGGTCACCATATTACAACCTATAACGTGGAAATGTTAACGGGTATAAATAGAAATGAATGTGATCCACCTACATTAACACTGACGCCACAAAGAGGAGGAGACATCAGTGAGGAAGTAGAGGCTACATTTGTCTTCATGAGGCACTAGTACAGAGACTGAGAGAGTTCAGAGCGTGAGAAGAAGACGGAAGAACAACGGTTGAGTTCAGATCATTTCAAATGTCTCTGTTTCTGATACTGATGCTGCCATTAACAGGTAAGGAAACATAGAATATGCTTTAAATACTAACTATGTATTGATATTACTAATGAAAACTGTGAAGTAACATTCATTTACTAACACAGTCAAGTTTCCTGTATGTGTTTAACACGGTGTGTTCAGTGTATTCTTCAAACATGGATCTAAAATGAAGTAGAAACAGAAAAGCTGTACTTTTGTCTAAGTTTATTTTTTGTATTTCTCTCATTTTCTCAACAGCAGTAACTCAAGTTCCCACCATCACTGTCAGAGTTGGAGATGACGTCACTCTGCCTTGTGAAAATATCAAAGATCATAATGATAAATGTTACAGTATTACCTGGCTCTACAGTGATTCAAGAATGACTTCGGTACTGTTTGAAGATGGGAAGATTCACAAAGAAGCTGGATATAAATCAGACCGACTGAGTGTTACAACAAACTGTTTACTGGTTATAAAGAAGGTCACAGATGAGGATGTTGGTCGTTACACCTGCAGACAGTTCAGATCAGGACGACGAATTACAGACTCTCTGGTCGATCTGTCTGTTATTAACAGTATTTCCTGTTGTGTCCGTCAACATATGGACGAGAAGAAAAGGTGACACATTTACAGATGCAACTATTAGAAAGTAAACGTTTGGATGAATCTGCATATTTAATGTGAAGACTAAAGGAGAATTCCTCTTTTGTCTTTTTCAGGTTGCAAAGGTCATGATGGAGAGATTGTGAGTTATATATCAAATGATGTGAAATTACATTTAGACAAATTCATTTCTTCTTCAGTACAAACTTAATTTACTTATAACAGAATTTTATATTGTAAAGGTAAAATCACAGACTGAGATATGGTGCACACCATTCTGGTGACACTTTGTGTTTTCACAGGTGTACAACAATGAAGATGAAGGTGTGGTGACCTATGAAGATATTGAAGACCCTTCTGCTTCTGTTAGATTCCACACATCAACAAATCAATAATGAAACCATGTCTTATCTGTATCACACTGTAAACCTGGATATGTTGAGTTTACTTAAAACATTTTGAGGAAACCGGTTGCCTTAAAATGTTTAAGTAATGTGTGATGAAAACTAGAGCGAAATTAACTAAAAAGTTGAGTGGATGATTGTCATGTTTTCTGTCATGGTTTAGTTTTTTGGGTTTCTGTTTATTGTGTTTTGTTAACATCTTGGTTTTTCATAGTTGTGGTTAGTGTTTAGTTCTTCTGTTCTGTTTCCTGTTTGTGTTACTCCATGTCTTTTTTCGTTTTGATTAGGTCATTGGTTTCTCCTTGTCTTGTTCCTTGATTTGCTTCACCTGTGCCTCATCACCTCTCTGCTCCTCATGTTATATACAGCCCTGCCTTCCCCTTTGTTCCTGGTCGTGTCGTACTGTTTGTTTGCCAAGTTTGTGTTTTTTTGTACCATTGTTTTTTCATGTTTTCCATGCTATAGTTTTACATGTCTTGTTCTGTTTTTTTCGTAGTTTTATGATTAGTGTTTTGGATGTTGGATTTCCTGTAGTGATGGGCAATCGAGCCTCTGTTGAAGCCTCGACATGGGATTTAAAAAAAGGTTCATTACTTGAAGCTTCAGTGACACAGTGCTCTATTAGGACCTCTAGTGGACAATAAAATATAGTACAATCGAGATGTGTCTCACTGGTTCATGCTTGTATGGGGCTTGATTTGCCATGCACATTCCTGTTCGACTACATTACATGGATATGTTTTTTAAAGCTGATAATAAATAAATGTTATACATATAACAATAAAATACATAAAAAGCAATTAATGGGAATCAAACCCCTTTTTCACTAACGGAAGACAGTTGTCTTTTCAATGTACCACTAGCCCCTTTCATATTGGGCTTTTGTTGTTGGACAGTTTTCAAGTACGTCACTACTACGCTCTATGTAATTTACTAAATATGCAGTCTGATACAACACTACTAACTCTCAAAGCAACTAACACCAACAACAGCAACAAACAACCTACTCTGAAAAGAAACATTAAAATTAACACCACTAAATTGGGATAGGATATCCGGGATATCCCTGAAGACACTCGATCCCACCAGGTAATTCACACGATAAACCAAACCCCTCAGGTGATTTGTTTGCCCGCTGAAGCACTTGAACTGCATCCAACGTCACTCAAGTGTTCTCCCTGTGTCTTTGACCGTGGTGGTGCTGTTTTTCAAGGTGAGCAGCTTCGACCTCAGGTTTATCACTGATTGGAGAAGCTCTGACTTTAACTTTCAAAGTGTTTGTTTGGATTACCTTTTTTTTTATTGTTTATTCATTTTGAGAATGGGTATAAATGACAAGGGAGCAATGGAGTCAAACTATACTCATTCATTTAGAAGAGACAGGAAGAGCCGGTGTTTACAGAGTGAAAATCTCCAAGCTCCAAATAACAAGAGGAGTAAGAGGAGAAACGTGGTGACAGAGGTAAAAGGACTCAGATGAATTTTATAAGGCTTTCTGGGACATCTTGGCTCAGGACATCCTGGATGTTTTTGATGAGAGCCTGTCGTCTGGATCACTTCTCCAGTCATGTCAGAGAGCCGTCCTCACCCTCCTGCCCAAGAAAGGCAACCTACAGGAGATCAGAAACTGGTGTCCTGTCTCTCTCTTCTGTACAGACTGTAAAATACTGTCCAAAGCCTTCGCCAACAGGCTAAGAGGAGCCATGGACCAGATTCTGCACCGGGATCAGACGTACTGTGTGCCCAGAAGGTCTATGGTAGATGATATCTACCTCATTCGGGACGTTTTGGAGGTCTCCAGTTCATTAGGTATAAACACTGGACTGATGTCATTAGATCTTTTGACCGCGTTGAACACAGCTTCCTCTGGAAGGTCATGGAGAGGTTTGGTTTCAGCGCTGGTCTCATAGCCAAGATCAAGGTGTTGTACAGTGACATTGAGAGTGTGCTGAAGCTTCATGGTGGTCTGTGCTCCTTTTAGAGTGCATAGAGGCGTAGAGGCGTCCGGCAGGGCTGAAGCTCCGCCTACAAAACATAAGGTCATCTGTTCAAGTCCTGGTTCTACCTGGTTTTAGCAGCAGTGCGGTTTTATCTGCTTATGCTGATGATGTCGTTGTTTTTGTTAGAGATCAGCAGGATGTATGTGCTTTAGACTCAGTAATAGAAACATTTTCTGCTGTGTCGTCTGCGAGGGTGAACTGGAGGAAGAGCGAGGCCCTTGCTGTTGGTGAATGGCGTGAAGGTCTCCCCGTTCTCCCTCAAAGCTTAACATGGAAAAAAGAAGGCTTAAAGTATCTCAGCATCTTCATAGGAAACAATGACACTGAGAAGAAAAACTGGGAACATATTTTAGAAAAAGTGGAGGTGGCTCCACACACAGATGTCTTTTAGAGGGAGGGTCCTAATCCTGAACAACCTGGTGGCCTCCCTGCTGTGGCACCGGGTTAGCCTGTCTGGACCCTCCATCAGGTCTCATTGCCTAGATTCAGGCTAAGATGGTAAATTTCTTCTGGGATAAATGACATTGGATACCTCAGTCAGTGTTGTTTTTATCCAGAGATGAGGGGGGGCAGGGCCTGGTCCACCTGGCCAGTAGGACAGCCACCTTCAGGCTCCAGTATATTCAGGCTGTGTATTCAGGCGTGTCAATAATCTGGGGCTGGATGCTGCTGTTTTTAACTGACTTTCTGAAGTTAGATGGGTTACCTCCTTTTTATCAAGGTGTTTTTAAATCCTGGGTGTTGTTTAAATACAAGAGAAGTGAGAATAGTCGATAATCTGTGGTGCCAGACTGCCTGGGCTGATGGGGGCGCTGTGCAGCTCCCACACCATCTGCCTGAGTCAGCTGGTAGATGCAGTAGGACCGGCGCTGACGGAAAGCCAGGCTCTGAGCTCCGTGTTGGGGGTGCGTTCCCCCCGGCTGACTCAGAGGATCCTGGAGTTCTGGAGGAAGAGGCTGACGGAGAAGGAGAGAGTCCTCCTCCTCAAATACAGCAGAGGAGAAGATGAGCCCGACCAGAGATCCCAGAGATCCACCTGTGCCCCGGGTTCAAGGAACTCAGCGGGCCTCTTCTAAGACATAATGAAGAGAAAAACCTGAGCCAGACAGACTGCAGGGTGGGCTGAGTGTTGACCCTGAGACTCTATGGTGAGTCACAGGGTCCAGCGTGAAGGCCAGACTGAGGCTGGAGTTTGGTTTCCACAGAATCACAGGAAACATAGATGAGTATAAACAGCAGTGGGCTCATAAGGAGCTGCTGTGTAAGGTCATCAATTGGGAATTAATATTTGCACCATTTTAAACTGACTTATTGATCATATTACGGTTTGTTTGTTCTGCAAAAACTGTAAATAAAGTGCTGTTTTAAAATTCAAAAAATTCTCTCTCTCTCTCCTCTCTCACCTATCTCAACACATCTGGTGACTGAGGATGTTTGTCTTCGTATTTAACCAATCAGATTTGACCACAACCTCTGAGCCAATCATCTCACTGCTGTTATTTTTAAATGGTTCCTCTTTCTGTCAGTGCTTAAGTGTCTAATGCAACAGTAACACACAGCAGATGCATTTTCTATTAGTTGGTTTAAAAAACATTATCACATCAGGAGAAACATACAACATATTAAAGATGAGGCTAGTTAATAAATTCATTCATTCATTCGTTCATATTCTGTAACCTCTTGTCCTGTGGAGGGTCGAGGGGGCTTTGGAGCCTATCCCAGCTGTCATTGGACGAGAGGAGGGGTCCACCCCGGACAGGTCTCTAGTCTGTGACACAGCTAACACAGAGAGACACTCACACCTACGGCCAATTTAGAATCACCAATGAACCTAACCAGCATGTCTTTGGACGGTGGGAGGAAGCTGGAGAACCTGGAGAGAACCCACACAGACACAGGGAGAACATGCAGACTACACACATAGAAAGGAACCAGTCGGCCTGGATTCAAACCCGGAACCTTCTTGACGATCATGACGTCATCTTTAGAGTCTAACACCTCCAGAGCTGCTGCTGCTGTTGTAGCCACATTCTCACAGAAACACTTCCCTCTCAGTTCTTGAGAAGAAGCTGCAGTTAGGAACCACTGGGTAACAAGGCTCATGAAATAACATGAGAATACACAATAATATGATCTGTTCACAACTCAGCCTTTTTATTTTAAACATGCACCGTCATTTGTGGGTAACACCTCCACAGCTCTACTGCTGCTGCTGCTGTTGTAGCCACATTGTCACCAAACCACTTCCTAGTTCTGAGAAAAATGACTCTGAGAAAGAGTCAACAGGTCTCTGACCACTACAACATTATCTGACAATGAAGTATCATTATTTAGTTATTGTTACTGGAATATGTCTCTGATCCACACCAGGTCACCATATTACAACCTATAACGTAGAAATGTTAACAGGTTTGTATCAATAAGATATTAAATAGAAATGAATGTGATCCACCTACATTAACACTGACGCCACAAAGAGGAGGAGACATCAGTGAGGAAGTAGAGGCTACATTTGTCTTCATGAGGCACTAGTACAGAGACTGAGAGAGTTCAGAGCGTGAGAAGAAGACGGAAGAACAACGGTTGAGTTCAGATCATTTCAAATGTCTCTGTTTCTGATACTGATGCTGCCATTAACAGGTAAGGAAACATAGAATATGCTTTAAATACTAACTATGTATTGATATTACTAATGAAAACAGTGAAGTAACATTCATTTACTAACACAGTCAAGTTTCCTGTATGTGTTTAACACGGTGTGTTCAGTGTATTCTTCAAACATGGATCTAAAATGAAGTAGAAACAGAAAAGCTGTACTTTTGTCTAAGTTTATTTTTTGTATTTCTCTCATTTTCTCAACAGCAGTAACTCAAGTTCCCACCATCACTGTCAGAGTTGGAGATGACGTCACTCTGCCTTGTAAAAATATCAAAGATCTTAATGATAAATGTCACAGTACTACCTGGCTCTATGCTGATTCAAGAAAGACATCAGCACTGTTTGAACATAGGAAGATTCACAAAGACGCTGGATCTAAATCAGACAGACTGAGTGTTACAACAAACTGTTTACTGATTATAAAGAAGGTCACAGATGAGGATGTTGGTCGTTACACCTGCAGACAGTTTAACACATCAGGACAACAAGTTACAGACTCTCTGGTTGATCTGTCTGTTATTAACAGTGAGTATTTCCATCATAATGATTTTATTAGAATCTACTGAAACATGACAATAATTCTGGTTCCATTGATGAAGTTTAATGACACTGATACAGTTACATTATCTTTCTCTGTGTTGACACATGGTTCAGATGACATCACATTTTATTTATATAGTTTCTGTAGATGAGAACATGTGATATCTTCTCACTGTACTGCTTGTTGGGTTTTGCTGTGTTTTAGGAGAGAAAACAACAACAATGACGATGATGACAAAATCTCCACGACCAATAACAAATAAAACCACAACTGATCGACCAACCACAGGTAAATCAACCTCAGTAACAAATAAACACATACATGTGTGAATGAACAACCACTTTAAAACATCAACATTAACGACAGTTAATCGTAAAACATCAGACATATCTATATGCATCATCTCTGTCACCAGACACAGCGGGAAGAGGCAGGAGTAGGAAACAAAATTTATTTAATGAAAACTTTAATGAGAACTAAAGGCGCTGCAGGTGAGAGGCAGAGGAATCTAAGAACACAAATTCAAAAAAAAAAGGAGAACAGAACAGGGGAAAGACGGGAAACATTGCAGACGACACAACAAAGAGAATATCAGGTCTATATATATATATACACAGGTGAAACTAATGAGGACCGAGCACACAAGGAGAAACCAATCCATCAATCAAAGGAGGAAAAACACAGGAAGTAACACAAGACAAGAAACCTGAAGGAAGAACCTTACAAAATAAAAGAGGAAACAAACCGCCCGCCCTCGAGGGAAAGTTAACAGATTTGTATCAATCAGATATTAAATAGAAATGAATGTGTCAGTGTTGAGGCCATTCCTTTGCATGTTCTCCCTGTGTCTTTGTGGGTTCTCTCCAGGTTCTCCAGCTTTCTCCCACCGTCCAAAGACATGCTGGTTAGGTTCATTGGTGATTCTAAATTGGTCGTAGATGTGTGTCTCTGTGTTAGCCCTGTGTGGAGAGTAAGTTGGAGAAAATGGGAGATCTCATTTATGATTACGGTAAGGAAAGATTTGGTGTGGCCGAAAGACAGAAGAAGCAAAAGGGACAGGTGGCTAGGTCGAGGCGTCAGCAAGAGATTGATAGTCTCATACAAGAGAGGAGACTCCTTAAGAGGCAGTGGAGGAAAGCTACAGTTGAAGACAAGGAAGGTATTGATTGTTTACAGGCAGATGTTAGGAAGCGGTTGGCAGCGTTAAGAAGGGCGGAGAACATTAGGAAACATAGGAAAAGGAAAGAGCGGGCTAGAGTAGCATTTTATAAGGACCCATTTAGGTTTGTGAAGTCACTATTTAGTAAGGAAAAGAATGGTAGCCTTAGGGTACCAAAAGAGAAGCTAGAGGAGTACTTGGAGGAGGTGCATAAAGATGCGGACAGGTTTAGAAAGTTGTCTCTACCCTCTGATATTCCACCTATTGGTGAAATTGTTAGCCAGTGTGATGACAGCCCACCAAGGTGGAAAGAGGTTCAGGAGGTGGTAAGACGCGCAAGAGCCTCTTCAGCCCCGGGACCTAATGGGGTTCCCTACCGGCTGTACAAGAGTGCACCAGATGTGTTGAGGTTCTTGTGGAAATTAATGAAGGTAGTGTGGAAGAAGCAGGTTATTCCCAAGGCATGGCGCAGGGCAGGGGGGATTTTTATTCCCAAAGAGAGGGACTCGTTGGAAATAAGCCAGTTTAGACCAATTAGTCTGCTGAATGTTGAGGGGAAGATCTTCAGTGTTGTGGCACAGAGGTTGTCTAGTTACTTAGTGAAAAACGGCCTAGTTGACACGTCGGTGCAAAAGGCTGGGATCCCCGGCTTCTCTGGGTGCTTAGAGCACACCAGCATGATTTGGCACCAAATTCAGTCAGCAAAGCAAGAGAAGAGAGACCTGCATGTTGTATTCTTAGACCTGACTAATGCTTTCGGATCAGTGCCACATAGTTTGTTATGGGAAGCATTCGACTTCTTTAGAGTTCCAGGTAGTATAAAAAACTTAGTCAAAGCATACTTCTTAGACATTCAGCTCTGCTTTACCACAGCAGAGTACACTACAGCATGGCAGCAGCTGGAGGTAGGCATCATGGCAGGGTGTACAATCTCTCCGCTAGCCTTTACAATGGCAGCATGGCAGCAGCTGGAGGTAGGCATCATGGCAGGGTGTACAATCTCTCCGCTAGCCTTTACAATGGCTAGCGGAGAGATTATTAGGGCTTCCAAATGGGTGGGAGGTGGAGAAAGGCTGCAGGGAGGGCTTCGCCTCCCCCCAATTAGGGCCTACATGGACGACATAACGACAACAACGTCAACCGCTCCTTGTACTAGAAGATTGCTGGATAAGTTAAATAGCAATCTGCAGTGGGCTAGGATGGAAGTGAAGCCGATTAAATCTAGGAGTATTTCCATTGTTAAAGGAAAAGTGGTAGATGAGAAGTTTGTTATAAATGATGAGGTAGTTCCCACAGTGCTGGAGAAGCCAGTGAAGAGTTTGGGAAGATGGTACGATGCAAGTCTTAGTGATAAGGCGCAGTTTGAAGGATTGAGGCAGGAAATGATTCAAGGCATTTCAAGCATAGACCGGTCAGGGCTACCAGGCAAGCTAAAATTGTGGTGCTGGCAATTTGGTTTACTGCCCCGGCTAATGTGGCCGCTGACGGTGTACGAGGTTGCCCTTTCAAAGGTAGAAAAGCTAGAAAGAATGAGTAATTAATTTATCAGAAAGTGGCTTGGTGTCCCACGCTGCTTAAGTAGCACAGCCTTGTATGGAAAGGCATACTGGAGCTCCCAGTTACCTGCCTAACAGAGGAGTTTAAGTGCACTAATGTTAGACTGGAAATGACTCTTACTCCAGTGGTTAGGAGTGTAGCGCCTACTATTAAGACAGGGAGGAAGTGGAAGGCAAAAGAGGCAGTGCAGCAAGCACAGGCAGCTCTTAAGCATAGAGATATCATAGGCCATGTACAGCAAGGGCGTGGAGTCCTAAGACTGTGTGCAGGGAAACCTCTGTGGAGCAAGGCATCAGCAGTAGAAAGGAGAAAGATGATAGTGGAAGAGGTACAGAGGCAAGAGGAAACGGTTAGATGCTCGAAGGCAGTGCCGCAGGCTAAGCAGGGTCAATGGGTGAACTGGGAGAGTGTGGAGAAAAGGAAGGTGAAGTGGAGAGAGCTTTGGAGCATGGAGGCCAGCAGGATTAGATTTATGGTAGGGGCTACTTAGTCTATTTCATAGAGCTGACTGTCCCGTGGGAGGATAGAGTTGAGGAGGCTAACGAGAGAAAAAGATCTAAGTATGCAGAGTTAGCAGCAGATGCAGAGCAAAATGGATGGAAGGCTTATGTCCGCCCGGTAGAAGTGGGCTGCCGTGGATTTGTGGCAAAGTTGGTCATTGCTCTGCTGAGTGAGCTGGGCATACGAGGAAGAAGCCAGAGGACTGCGGTTAGCAATATGTCCCGGGCAGCAGAAAGAGCCAGTGACTTGTTATGGGTGCGCAGGAAGCATGCTAGCTGGGGAGCTAACTAAGGTAAGGATGTAGGCCGCATGTAGGCCGCATGTAGGCCGCATGTAGGCCGCATGTAGGCCGCATGTAGGCCGCATGTAGGCCGCATGTAGGCCGCATGTAGGCCGCATGTAGGCCGCATGTAGGCCGCATGTAGGCCCCAGTTGATTTGTTTGTTGCTTCGTTTGTTGCTTCAGCTTGCATCAACGGAGCGGAGCATGGTAGATATGTTTATTTGGCTCGTGATTATTAGTTTCCATACTAGTTGTTGATAGACATCGAGTGGTGAGGAAGAAAGAGTTGTGTAGTGGAAGGGGGTGATTCCAAGACGCTGGAAATCACTGTTAAGCCTTGAGGTGTCGTGGGCCTAACTTAACGAAACATCGGTGAAGGGAGGTGCCCACTTGAAAACCTCAATGACATGCTGCATACTGCTGTTGTTTAGGTCATGTTCTCATGGTATTTGGTAGCTATGGTTAGCTGCTGAGCGGACCATACAAGCCAGCAGCGTTTAGTTGGGTATGTTTACAATGTTTGAAGTATCCTCTGCTGCTCAATGGGCTTACAAGCCAGCAGCTTCTATTTAGTCTAGGTAGAATATAGGTTATTGGTCATATTACATGACTGTAGGCTTGGTAGGGCCTCTTAGTCGAACAGGGCCTCTAAACGTGTTTTGCCTGGGATTTCAGCACAAGGGATAGTGACATCTTGTCCTGTGTATTTCTAAATGATAGACTGGAGACCTGTCCAGGGTGTAAATAAGACAATGATCATGAAACTCTTCAGAATCAGCAGATACCAGTCAGCCAGTACAAGAACAACTTCAGAGCTCTGTTTCATGTGTTGATCTCTCTGAAGGTCTCTGGAGCAGGTCCATCTTTGTTTCTGTGGGTTTGGCAGCACTCACACTAACTGTTGTGTCGGTCAACATATGGACGAGAAGAAAAGGTGACACATTCACAGATGAAACTATTAGAAACTAAACATTTGGATGAATCTGAAGGAGAATTCCTCTTTTGTCTTTTTCAGGTTACAAAGGTCATGATGGAGAGATTGTGAGTTTTAAACTAAATCATGTTGATCTGAAATTACATTAAGACAAATTAATTTTCTTCAGTTACTTCTTTAGTTAAAACAGAATTTTATATTGCAAAGGTCAAATCACAGACTGAGGAATGATGCTGTTCTTAAACCGTTCTGCTGACATATTGTGTTTTCACAGGTGTACAATGAAGATGAAGATGTGGTGACGTATGAAAATACTGAAGACCCTTCTGCTTCTGTTAGATTCCACAGATCAACAAATTAATAGTGAAATTATGTCTTAACTGCAACACACTGTTGAGTTCACTTAAAAAAATTTGAGGAAAGCGGTTACCTTAAAAAGTTTGAGGAATGTGTGATGAAAACGTGAGTGAACTTAATTTAAAAGTCGATTGTTTTGAGTTCAGTATACTTAATACCAAGTTTGTTTAACATAAAATCATTAGTAATATCAATTGCTTTGTATATTTATTCCACTTACAACTTAAAGCTGAATACTCTAACCTCCAAATTGATTAACCTTAAGAATTGTTTTGCCCAATAATTCCCCTTATTATCTGGAGAGTAAAATAAAATCTACAAATTTTAAATTAAGAAAAGTCACCTTTAGTGACAAGACGGGACCTCGGAACCGTAAGCAGGGCTGCACCGGTGGATCTCAGGCAGCGGTCAGGCTCGTATCATAAAAGCAGGGCATGGATGTAGGCAGGAGCTTGACCATGCAGGGCTTTACAAACAAGTAGTAAAATCTTAAAATCGATTCTAAAACTCACAGGCAGCCAGTGGAGAGAGGCGAGGGTTGGAGATATGTGGTCACTTCTCTTAGTACCTGTTAAAAGCCTGGCAGCTGCATCTTGAATGAGTACATAAGTACATTCTTTCCAAGTTTTATTAAACTTGAGGCACAAAAATCTTGCATCCAACATTTTTAACATTTTCAATGACCATGTCAGTACTTATACTATGTGAACATTATTGCAGTAACTGATAAGTTTGTATATTAAACAGTGCTTACAGTAAACATGGTGTTATAAGTAACTCACATCCAGAGCAGTGGTACAAGTATTCAGGACCCTGTTTTAAAAAGGGTCGTTGTATATACTGTACTGTCTATATATTTTGTGTATTTTTCTATAATTGAGAGGCAAGTTTCTTTATTTATTTAAATAATGAGTGCAACAACACCAAAGCTAATTCCTTGTATTGTATGTACAAACATGCTTGGCAATAAAGTATTTTCTGATTCTGATTCTGATTCTTCATAGACTGGATTTTGGGTTTCAGTTCACCTCTGCCCAGGTTGAGCATGACCTGTTGAATAAAGTGGAAGGTGCTTTTCATGCACTTGGGGTAATCCAGACATACATCAGTATAAAAACGACACAGAAGGCTTGTGGCAGGTTAGCCAGCTCCTCCATTACCTCACTCTCTTCCAAGTCAATGCTCACTCTGGATGGGTTGAGCTGAGGATGTTCGTCAATGCAGAGGATTCCCACTGAAGTCTCACTGGTCAAGTGCTTGTCAGTCACATCCTAACAGAGAAAGAAACAGACAAGGAGAGGACATTATGATGCCAGTTCAATGATGCTGTGTTGACCACCAAAAGTTAAGAAAGGACAATATCAAGTTAAGGTCCCAGTTAAGCTGAAAAGTATTGTAGCCGTTGATACAAATTTAAGACCAGTGTTGTCCAACTTTTTGAACTGAGGTCAAATATGTGTAGCAGATGAAAAACGTTGGTTGACTGAAAACGTCTCTTTCACTGCTCAAAGCCACTTTAGATAAATTAGTTTAGTTTATAAAAATGTGGGTTTAACTGATGAAACAGCTTTTCTGTCACTGTTCACCACCACTAGAGATCTAATGTGACAAACAGGTGACACATGAGCTGTTAGCTAACTTTAGCTAACGTTAAAACACTTTCACTGCCCACCAGCTCCAGCCAACAGGTCTCTAACTAGTGAAAATATCAGTATTAAAACTTAAAACAGCATTTTCATCGCTCACAAACAGCCACTAAAGCTACATTTGACTGCAGTCGAGATAAAATGTCTGTTTTACTGGTTAACATGTCTTTACACTGCTCTGTATAGGGTTGCAAACTCTTTTATGAAATATTTTTAATACAAAATAACAAAGTTAGTGTAGTTAGCATGTTCTCCCTGTGTCTGTGTGGGTTCTCTCCAGGTTCTCCAGCTTCCTCCCACCGTCCAAAGACATGCTGGTTAGGTTCATTGGTGATTCTAAATTGGCCGTAGGTGTGAGTGTCTCTCTGTGTTAGCCCTGAGGAGATGGACTGAAGACCTGTCAATACGGGACACATACTTTTGTTTCTAAGTACAGGACGATTCCATTTTTCAAGGGACGGTTGGAAACCCTACACTGTAGCCAGAATGTGTCTAACATTAGCATGTTCAGTCGTCCCCTCACTCTCTTTACTCTCCTCCACTTGAGGCAGTGTCCGCCGACCGTTTTGTGATGAAAGTAGCGTCCGGATCAGTGGTAGTGGAACTGCTGTTTCCACTACTTAATAAAGTACTACTCACTATATAAAAACAAATAAGGTGTAAAATGTCTTTTGGACTCAACAGCAGCGAGTACACAACAGATGAACGTCAATACAGGAGTAGTAAGGTGCTGCAAAGTTTTTAGGCCTTCAGATTACCAGTTATGCTGCATTCATGGGGTGACAAACCTCACATGAACACACTGCATAGCTTACATTTGTTTTGCTCACATGTGACGTGAATTGTTGTCCATGTAGAGTGACCTAGATCAGTGAGAAAGGTCATTTATTTGCATGAACACTGATAACAAGGGGGCGGCACAGTGGGGAGGTGGTTAGCACTGACACCTCCCAGCAAGAAGGTCACCAGTTTGAATCCATGGCTGGCCTTTCTGCGTGGAGTTTGCATGTTCTCCCTGTCTCTGTGTGGGTTCCTCCCACCATCTAAAGACATGCTCGTTAGGTTAATTGGTGATTCTAAATTGCCTGTAGGTGTGAGTGTGAATGGATGTCTGTCTCTGTGTTAGCCCTGCGATGGACTGGAGACCTGCCTCTCGCCCAATGACAGCTGGGATAGGCTCCAGCAGACCCCTGTGACCCCTAACAGGACTAAACGGGTATAGAAAATGACTGACTGATAACAAGTCTATAGTGATTTTAGTGATCATAGAGTACTTGTACAACAACAAGTCTGGGATAAAATCGCTGATATAAAGCTTGAAAACTGGTTATATTTATTATATGATAATGAAATGTCAAGGGAGCAATGGAGTCAAACTATACTCATTCATTTAGAAGAGAGAGGAAGACCCAGTGTTTTAAATTTACAGACTGAAATGATCTCCAAGCTCCAAATAACACCTGTTGTTTGACGTTGTATATTCTGAGTGAAGCTCAGCACAAGTTCAGTCAGAAAGACTGACACTGACATATCTATGTGCAGTCTCTCTCTCCCTCTCTGTCTCTCTCTCTCTCTCTCTCTCTTCTTCTTCTTCGCATTTAACCAATCAGATTTGACCACAACCTCTGAGCCAATCATCTCACTGCTGTTATTTTTAAATGGTTCCTCTTTCTGTCAGTGCTTAAGTGTCTAATGCAACAGTAACACACAGCAGATGTATTTATCTATTAGTTGGTTTAAAAAACATTATCACATCAAGAAAAGCATACAACATACTTAAGATTAGGATAGATTGATGTTTCCATCTCTGTGCAGCAATAAATTCATTCATTCATTCATTCATTCATTCATTCATTCATATTCTGTAACCTCTTGTCCTGTGAAGGGTCGAGGGGGGTTTGGAGCCTATCACAGCTGTCATTGGGTGAGAGGAGGGGTCCACCCTGGACAGGTCTCCAGTCTGTCACAGGGCTAACACAGAGAGACACACACATCTACGGCCAATTTAGAATCACCAATGAACCTAACCAGCATGTCTTTGGACGGTGGGAGGAAGCTGGAGAACCTGGAGAGAACCCACGCAGACACAGGGAGAACATGCAGACTACACACAGAAAGGAACCAGTCGGCCTGGATTCAAACCCGGAACCTTCTTGCTGTGAGACATCAGTGCTAACCACCAGTCCACTGCGCCGCCCCCAATAAAAGAGCTGAATAACTCTAAGTCTGATGTTATCTGTCTGTTCCCATGACCTTTGTCTCATTCTGGTGATCATGTCGTCATCTTTAGAGTCTGACACCTCCAGAGCTGCTGCTGCTGTTGTAGCCACATTCTCACAGAAACACTTCCCTCTCAGTTCTTGAGAAAAAGCTTCAATGAGGAACCACTGGGTAACAAACCTCATGAAATAACATGAGAATACACAATAATATGATCTGTTCACAACTTAGCCTTTTTATTTTAAACATGCACCGTCATTTGTGGGTAACACCTCCACAGCTCTACTGCTGCTGCTGCTGTTGTAGCCACATTGTCACCAAACCACTTCCTAGTTCTGAGAAAAATGACTCTGAGAAAGAGTCAACAGGTCTCTGACCACTACAACATTATCTGACAATGAAGTATCATTATTTAGTTATTGTTACTGGAATATGTCTCTGATCCACACCAGGTCACCATATTACAACCTATAACGTAGAAATGTTAACAGGTTTGTATCAATAAGATATTAAATAGAAATGAATGTGATCCACCTACATTAACACTGACGCCACAAAGAGGAGGAGACATCAGTGAGGAAGTAGAGGCTACATTTGTCTTCATGAGGCACTAGTACAGAGACTGAGAGAGTTCAGAGCGTGAGAAGAAGACGGAAGAACAACGGTTGAGTTCAGATCATTTCAAATGTCTCTGTTTCTGATACTGATGCTGCCATTAACAGGTAAGGAAACATAGAATATGCTTTAAATACTAACTATGTATTGATATTACTAATGAAAACTGTGAAGTAACATTCATTTACTAACACAGTCAAGTTTCCTGTATGTGTTTAACACGGTGTGTTCAGTGTATTCTTCAAACATGGATCTAAAATGAAGTAGAAACAGAAAAGCTGTACTTTTGTCTAAGTTTATTTTTTGTATTTCTCTCATTTTCTCAACAGCAGTAACTCAAGTTTCCACCATCACTGTCAGAGTTGGAGATGACGTCACTCTGCCTTGTGTAAATATGAAAGATCTTAATGATAAATGTAACAGTACTACCTGGATCTACGATGATTCAAGAAAGACATCAACACTGTTTGAATATGGGAAGATTCACAAAGAAGCTGGATCTAAATCAGACAGACTGAGTGTTACAACAAACTGTTTACTGGTTATAAAGAAGGTCACAGATGAGGATGATGGTGTTTACACCTGCAGACAGTTCATATCAGGACAACAAGTTACAGACTCTTCTGTTCATCTGTCTGTTATTAACAGTGAGTATTTCCATCATAATGATTTTATCAGAATCTACTGAAACATGACAATAATTCTGGTTCCATTGATGAAGTTTAATGACACTGATACAGTTACATTATCTTTCTCTGTGTTGACACATGGTTCAGATGACATCACCTTTTATTTATATAGTTTCTGTAGATGAGAACATGTGATATCTTCTCACTGTACTGTTTGTTGGGTTTTGCTGTGTTTAAGGAGAGAAAACAACAACAACGACCACAAAGGCAGTAGCAACATCATCTAAAGCTCCACGACCACCAATGACAACTAAAACAGCAACGACACATAAAACCACAACTGATCAACCAACCACAGGTAAATTAACCTCAGTAACAAATGTAGAACTAAACACATGTGTGAATGAACATCAGCATTAACAACAATTACTTCTCAATCAGTCTGAATTAGTGAGTTCCCACAGTTTTTTATTCCTCACTTTTCTGTCCACGCGTCGACTGCACAATCATAAAATATCAGATATATTTATATGCATCATCTCTCTCACCAGACATAGCCGGAAGAGGCAGGAGTAGGAAACAAAATGTATTTATTGAAAACTTTCATGAGAACTAAAGAAGCTGCAGCTGAGAGGAAGGGTAATCTAAAAACATTAATTAAAAAAAAAAAAAAAAGCAGAAACAGGTAAAAACTAAAAGTGAGACTAACACTAAGGAACACAAAACACGAACAAATAGAAGTCTAAGACAAAACAGGATAACATAACAGAGGAGAACAGAACAGGGGAAAGACGGGAAAGATTGCAGATGACACAGTAAAGAGAATATCACGTCTATATATACATGTGGGCAGAAGGGTGATGAGACACTGGTGAAACTAATGAAGGTGGAGCACACAAGGAGAAACCAATCCAACAATGAAAGGAGGAAAAACACAGGAAGTAACACAAGACAAGAAAAAAATGTACAAAATAAAAGAGGAAACAAACCCCCCGCCCTCTGGAAAGTTAACAGATTTGTATCAATCAGATATTAAATAGAAATGAATGTGATGTGTCAGTGGTGAGGTCGTTCCTTTCTGTGTGTAGTTTGCATGTTCTCCCTGTGTCTGTGTGGGTTCTCTCCAGGTTCTCCAGCTTCCTCCCACCGTCCAAAGACATGCTGGTTAGGTTCACTGGTGATTCTAAATTGGACGTAGATGTGTCTCACTGTGTTAGCCCTGTGATAGACTGGAGACCTGTCCAGGATGTAAATAAGACAATGATCATGAAACTCTTCAGAATCATCAGATACCAGTCAGCCAGTACAAGAACAACTTCAGAGCTCTGTCTGAACTAACATCCTGTTTCATGTGTTGATCTCTCTGAAGGTCTCTGGAGCAGGTTCATCTTTGTTTCTGTGGGTTTGGCAGCACTCACACTAACTGTTGTGTCGGTCAACATATGGACGAGAAGAAAAGGTGACACATTTACAGATGAAACTATTAGAAACTAAACGTTTGGATGAATCTGAAGGAGAATTCCTCTTTTGTCTTTTTCAGGTTACAAAGGTCATGATGGAGAGATTGTGAGTTTTAAAAATAAATCATGCTGATCTGAAATTACATTAAGACAAATTAATTTTCTTCAGTTACGTTTTTAATTAAAACAGAATATTATATTGCAAAGGTCAAATCACAGACTGAGGAATGATGCTGTTCTTAAACTGTTCTGCTGACATATTGTGTTTTCACAGGTGTACAACAATGAAGATGAAGATGTGGTGACCTATGAAAATACTGAAGACGCTTCTGCTTCTGTTAGATTCCACAGATCAACAAATTAACAGTGAAATTATGTCTTAACTGCATCACACTATTGAGTTCACTTAAAAAAAATGAGGAAAGCGGTTACCTTAAAATGTTTGAGGAATGTGTGATGAGTGAACTTAATTTAAAAGTCGATTGTTTTGAGTTCAGTATACTTAATACCAAGTTTGTTTAACATAAAATCATTAGTAATATCAATTGCTTTGTATATTTATTTCACTTACCTCCAAGTTGATTAACCTTAAGAATTGTTTTGCCCAATAATTCCCCTTATTATCTGGAGAGTAAAATAAAATCTACAAAGTTTAAATTAAGAAAAGTCACCTTTAGTGACAAGACGGGACCTTGGGACCGTAAGCAGGGCGGCACCGGTGGATCTCAGGCAGCGGTCAGGCTCGTATCATAAAAGCAGGGCATGGATGTAGGCAGGAGCCTGACCATGCAGGGCTTTACAAACAAGTAGTAAAATCTTAAAATCGATTCTAAAACTCACAGGCAGCCAGTGGAGAGTGGCGAGGGTTGGAGATATGTGGTCACTTCTCTTAGTACCTGTTAAAAGCCTGGCAGCTGCATCTTGAATGAGTACATAAGTACATTCTTTCCAAGTTTTATTAAACTTGAGGCACAAAAATCTTGCATCCAACATTTTTAACATTTTCAATGACCATGTCAGTACTTATACTATGTGAACATTATTGCAGTCACTGATAAGTTTGTATATTAAACAGTGCTTACAGTAAACATGGTGTTTTAAAAGTGCAGCATCATAAGTAACTCACATCCAGAGCAGTGGTACAAGTATTCAGGACCCTGTTTTAAAAAGGGTCGTTGTATATACTGTACTGTCTATATATTTTGTGTATTTTTCTATAATTGAGAGGCAAGTTTCTTTATTTATTTAAATAATGAGTGCAACAACACCAAAGCTAATTCCTTGTATTGTATGTACAAACATGCTTGGCAATAAAGTATTTTCTGATTCTGATTCTGATTCTTCATAGACTGGATTTTGGGTTTCAGTTCACCTCTGCCCAGGTTGAGCATGACCTGTTGAATAAAGTGGAAGGTGCTTTTCATGCACTTGGGCTAATCCAGACATACATCAGTCCAAAAACGACACAGGGGGCTTGTGGCAGGTTAGCCAGCTCCTCCTTTAACTCACTCTCTTCCAAGTCAATGCTCACTCTGGATGGGTTGAGCTGAGGATGTTCATCAATGCAGAGGATTCCCACTGAAGTCTCACTGCTCAAGTGCTTGTCAGTCACATCCTAACAGAGAAAGAAACAGACAAGGAGAGGACATTATGATGCCAGTTCAATGATGCTGTGTTGACCACCAAAAGTTAAGAAAGGACAATATCAAGTTAAGGTCCCAGTTAAGCTGAAAAGTATTGTAGCCGTTGATACAAATTTAAGACCAGTGTTGTCCAACTTTTTGAACTGCTCACAGCTACTGGAGGTCAAATATGTGTAGCAGATGAAAAACGTTGGTTGACTGAAAACGTCTCTTTCACTGCTCAAAGCCACTTTAGATAAATTAGTTTAGTTTATAAAAATGTGAGTTTAACTGATTAAACAGCTTTTCTCTCACTGTTCACCACCACTAGAGATCTAATGTGACACACAGGGGACACATGAGCTGTTAGCTAACTTTAGCTAACGTTAAAACACTTTCACTGCCCACCAGCTCCAGCCAACAGGTCTCTAACTAGTGAAAATATCAGTATTAAAACTTAAAATAGCATTTTCATCGCTCACAAACAGCCACTAAAGCTACATTTGACTGCAGTGAGATAAAATGTCTGTTTTACTGGTTAACATGTCTTTACACTGCTCTGTATAGGGTTGCTAACTCGAATCTGAATTGAATTAGATGCACATTTTTAAACGACATGAACACATGGAAAACAATGTTCTCCCTGTGTCTGTGTGGGTTCTCTCCAGGTTCTCCAGCTTCCTCCCACCGTCCAAAGACATGCTGGTTAGGTTCATTGGTGATTCTAAATTGGCCGTAGGTGTGAGTGTCTCTAGCCCTGAGGAGATGGACCGGAGACCTGTCAATACGGGACGCGTACTTTTGTTTCTAAGTACAGGACGATTCCATTTTTCAAGGGACGGTTAGCAACCCTACACTGTAGCCAAAATTTGTCTAACATTAGCATGTTCAGTCGTCCCGTCACTCTCTTTACTCTCCTCCACTTGAGGCAGTGTCCGCCGACCGTTTGGTGATGAAAGTAGCGTCCGGATCCGTGGTAGTGGAACTGCTGTTTCCACTACTTAATAAAGTACTCCTCGTTATACAATGAGAAATAATCTGTAAAATGTCTTTTGGACTCAACAGCAGCGAGTACACAACAGATGAACGTCCATACAGGAGTAGTAAGGTGCTGCAAAGCTTTTAGGCCTTCAGATTACCAGTTATGCTGCATTCATGGGGTGACAAAACTCACATGAACACACTGCATAGCTTACATTTGTTTTGCTCACATGTGACGTGAATTGTTGTCCATGTAGAGTGACCTAGATTAGTGAGAAAGGTAATTTATTTGCATGAACACTGATAACAAGGGGGCGGCACAGTGGGGAGGTGGTTAGCACTGACACCTCCCAGCAAGAAGGTCACCAGTTTGAATCCATGGCTGGCCTTTCTGCGTGGAGTTTGCATGTTCTCCCTGTCTCTGTGTGGGTTCTCTCCAGGTTCTCCAGCTTCCTCCCACCATCCAAAGACATGCTCGTTAGGTTAATTGGTGATTCTAAATTGCCTGTAGGTGTGAGTGTGAATGGATGTCTGTCTCTGTGTTAGCCCTGCGATGGACTGGAGACCTGCCTCTCGCCCAATGACAGCTGGGATAGGCTCCAGCAGACCCCCGTGACCCCTAACAGGACTAAACGGGTATAGAAAATGACTGACTGATAACAAGTCTATAGTGATTTTAGTGATCATAGAGTACTTGTACAACAACAAGTCTGGGATAAAATCGCTGATATAAAGCTTGAAAACTGGTTATATTTATTATATGACGATGAAATGTCAAGGGAGCAATGGAGTCAAACTATACTCATTCATTTAGAAGAGAGAGGAAGACCCAGTGTTTTAAATTTACAGACTGAAATGATCTCCAAGCTCCAAATAACACCTGTTGTTTGACGTTGTATATTCTGAGTGAAGCTCAGCACAAGTTCAGTCAGGAAGACTATCACTGATATATCTATGTGCAGTCTCTCTCTCCCTCTCTGTCTCTCTCTCTCTCTCTCTCTCTCTTCTTCTTCTTCGCATTTAACCAATCAGATTTGACCACAACCTCTGAGCCAATCATCTCACTGCTGTTATTTTTAAATGGTTCCTCTTTCTGTCAGTGCTTAAGTGTCTAATGCAACAGTAACACACAGCAGATGTATTTATCTATTAGTTGGTTTAAAAAACATTATCACATCAAGAAAAGCATACAACATAATTAAGATGAGGATAGTTTGATGTTTCCATCTCTGTGCAGCAATAAATTCATTCATTCATTCATTCATTCATTCATTCATTCATTCTTTCATATTCTGTAACCTCTTGTCCTGTGGAGGGTGGAGGGGGGTTTGGAGCCTATCACAGCTGTCATTGGGTGAGAGGAGAGGTCCACCCTGGACAGGTCTCCAGTCTGTCACAGGGCTAAAACAGAGAGACACTCACATCTACGGCCAATTTAGAATCATCAATGAACCTAACCAGCATGTCTTTGGACGGTGGGAGGAAGCTGGAGAACCTGGAGAGAACCCACACAGACACAGGGAGAACATGCAGACTACACACAGAAAGGAACCAGTCGGCCTGGATTCAAACCCGGAACCTTCTTGCTGTGAGACACCAGTGCTAACCACCTGTCCACTGCGCCGCCCCCAATAAAAGACATGAATAACTCTAAGTCTGATGTTGTCTGTCTGTTCCCATGACCTTTGTGTCATTCTGGTGATCATGTCGTCATCTTTAGAGTCTGACACCTCCAGAGCTGCTGCTGCTGCTGTATCCACATTCTCACAGAAACACTTCCCTATCAGTTCTTGATAAAAAGCTTCAATGAGGAACCACTGGGTAACAAACCTCATGAAATAACATGAGAAAACACAATAATATGATCTGTTCACAACTCAGCCTTTTTATTTTAAACATGCATCGTCATTTGTGGGTAACACCTCCACAGCTCTGCTGCTGCTGCTGCTGTTGTAGCCACATTGTCACCAAACCACTTCCTAGTTCTGAGAAAAATGACTCTGAGAAAGAGTCAACAGGTCTCTGACCACTACAACATTATCTGACAATGAAGTATCATTATTTAGTTATTGTTACTGGAATATGTCTCTGATCCACACCAGGTCACCATATTACAACCTAACGTAGAAATGTTAACAGGTTTGTATCAATAAGATATTAAATAGAAATGAATGTGATCCACCTACATTAACACTGACGCCACAAAGAGGAGGAGACATCAGTGAGGAAGTAGAGGCTACATTTGTCTTCATGAGGCACTAGTACAGAGACTGAGAGAGTTCAGAGCGTGAGAAGAAGACGGAAGAACAACGGTTGAGTTCAGATCATTTCAAATGTCTCTGTTTCTGATACTGATGCTGCCATTAACAGGTAAGGAAACATAGAATATGCTTTAAATACTAACTATGTATTGATATTACTAATGAAAACTGTGAAGTAACATTCATTTACTAACACAGTCAAGTTTCCTGTATGTGTTTAACACGGTGTGTTCAGTGTATTCTTCAAACATGGATCTAAAATGAAGTAGAAACAGAAAAGCTGTACTTTTGTCTAAGTTTATTTTTTGTATTTCTCTCATTTTCTCAACAGCAGTAACTCAAGTTTCCACCATCACTGTCAGAGTTGGAGATGACGTCACTCTGCCTTGTGAAAATATGAAAGATCATAATGATAAATGTCACAGTACTACCTGGCTCTACAGTGATTCAAGAAAGACATCAACACTGTTTGAAGATGGGAAGATTCACAAAGAAGCTGGATCTAAACCAGACAGACTGAGTGTTACAACAAACTGTTTACTGGTTATAAAGAAGGTCACAGATGAGGATGTTGGTCGTTACACCTGCAGACAGTTTAACACATCAGGAAACCAATATAATGACTCTTCTGTTCATCTGTTTGTTATTAACAGTGAGTATTTCCATCATAATGATTTTATCAGAATCTACTGAAACATGACAATAATTCTGGTTCCATTGATGAAGTTTAATGACACTGATACAGTTACATTATCTTTCTCTGTGTTGACACATGGTTCAGATGACATCACCTTTTATTTATATAGTTTCTGTAGATGAGAACATGTGATATCTTCTCACTGTACTGTTTGTTGGGTTTTGCTGTGTTTAAGGAGAGAAAACAACAACAACAACCAACGCGACAACGACCACAATCCCAGCTCATGACTCCAGCTCTAAAACAACCACAGGTAAATCAACCTCAGTAACAAATGTAGAAATAAACACAAACATGTGTGAATGAACAACAACTTTACAACTTCAACATTAATGATAACTAGTTCTCAGTCAGTTTCAATTCATCAGTTTTTGTGCACGGGTCAGTTGCATAAGTGTTAAACATCAAACCATTAACTTCAGAAACTGCAGAAAGAAAATGTGTGTTATATTTAGGTTTAAATAATTATATATTGCAATATCTAATTTAATGCTTCTCTGACTGATTTTCCAGTCACGTTGATCGTTGTAGCTGTGGCTTTAGCAGCTCTCATAATAACTGTTGTGGTAGTCATCAGATGGAAGAGAACCAAAGGTGAGAACATTCACAGATTAAACCTTTAAAGTTTTCTTCAGGTTTCAGTGTTGAACATGAACTCTTTTTGTCTTTTCAGGGAACAGAACACAGACGGCTGAAAACATGGTGAGCCTTTAAACTGAACCATCGAACGTTTGTAGATATTTGTTTTGGTTATCACTTTGGTTTTAGGCTTCTACTGCTTGAACTAGAAAACTGTAACTAGACTGTGTTTGTCCAGGAACTGAGCGTAAACCCTGAAGGGAGTCGGCCTGGTCCAGGAACCAGTCGTCCAGACACGGTGAGATCACACACCAGTGTCAAGTTACACGTTCTCCAACAGGGCGGCACAGTGGCGAAATAGTTAGCACTGATGCCTCAATGTGAGAAGGTCCCGAGAACTTTGAATCCTTCCTCAAAAGACATGGTTGTTAGGTTAAAAATTGGCCGTAGGTGTGAGTGTGAATAGTTGTCTGTCTCTCTGTGTTAGCCCTGCGCCTGATGACAGCTGGGATAGGCTCCAGCAGACAACAGGAACAAGTGGTTACAGAAGATGAATGAACGAATGAATGTTCTCCAACATAGAGCTGTGTCTTGTTTCCCTCTCCTTCTTGGTGTGTTTAGTCCATGTGACGTCCATCATTAGTCTCACCTGTGTCTTGTTATCTCCCTCTGTCTTTGTCACTTCATCTGTTTGTAATTACTCTCACTGCCAGCAGGGGGAGACAGAACTGATTCACTGTAGTCAAAGTACTTATTAAACTGAATATCCTTGTTGCTATTATCACTCATCTATGAAGGTGTGAGCATCATTTCTTTGTGTGGTTGAAGTTCAGCTCTGTCTCTACAGCTGTGCTCACATTCATCCACTGTTTATCTTCTCTGTGTAGGCTGATCCTGCAGATGGTGTTTACTACTCCTCCATCAAACACATCAAGAACACCAACAGTAAAGCCAGGGTAAGCTCTCTGATTGGTTATTACTGGTCTGAATTAGCATCAGTTCCAATGGATGAACCCTCATGTTCTCTTTTGTTTGTTCCTCTGGTCTCACATGTTCAGGGTGAATCTAATGAAGGTGATGCAGTGACCTACGCCACTGTCAGAGCTCCGCCCACTTCAGATGGAGCCTCCACTGATCCCAGTGGGCTCTACTCCACCATCACATAAAAGAACATATAAGAAGACACGGTATTGTTCTACTTCTATTTTTAATATGAAAACATGAAACATACTTGTGTTATCTTTTGTCACACTGTTGTAATATTAGGAGTTTAACATGTTTTCTTGTTTATGAGTCAGTCTGTTGAACATTTATATAACTGCTGTAAACTCTCTTGTCCAGTAGGGGGCATAGTAAACATTCATGTTGCTCCTTGAAGTGTATAACTTTTTTACTGCTATGTTCTTGTAAATAATTGTTTGTCCAGCTATACATCAGCCAGTTCATTAGGTAAACTGGTGAAAATATTCTAATAGAAAAGTCCTGCTCTAAATCTAGTCTTCATGAAGGTTCAGCTTTAGTTTCAAATAATCGAAGGAGCTTTTGATTTAACTGTATTTTCATCATGGAGTCTGTGGTTTGTTGAGCTGTTTAATCATTTTGTGTTGCACTGACACATGTTCATATTATTTTGACAACTGCATTTTAGTCAGTGGGCTAAATAACAGAAACATTTTAGTGTTTAATTCAATCCAGTTTAACAGCACCACAAACTACACCTTCTAGAAAGATCTTCAGGTTGAATCACTGCCTTTCTGACACTGTTTCATCACCAACTGAACATTAGCTCAGCCATGGAGGAGGATTTAGTTCAAGATTGTCATATCAGAATACATTTCACTTGTGTACCTAACAAACTGGCAAGTGTGTTTCATTGCTTTTGGATGTATTTAGAAATGCGTTGGTGCTATTTTGCTGAAGGAATGAATATATAAGCATTGTTCATGATGTAAATATCACAGTATAATAAGGCTTTTTACTGATTGAAGAAATACAACATTTCTGTTTGTACATGAGAAGATTCATAGTTTTACAGCATATTGTTCTTTGGTTGTAAAGAAAGTCACAGTTGAGGATGTTGGTTGTTACACTTGCAGACAGTTCTTGTAACAGTGCGTAGAGCTGAATGCAAAGTTATTTTTCAAATAAATGGTCTAGTTTTTAATACTTTCCTTTTCTCTATATCAAGCAACAGACTTCCATTGTCATTGTTACCTAAAATACTAAATGACTAAACGACTAAAATACTGTCATTGCAAAGTTTGATGTGATGCCAAGTGATCACAAAGCCCAGCTTGTCTTCTAGTTTGTTCTGCTGACCCCTAGTGGTCAACATTATAGACAGACGTGCAGGTCAAACTCTCAAACTGGAAGAGCTGGGGCCTCATGTACAGAGGGTGAAATGTCTGTGAACTTGTACGTGCCTCAAACCAATGTCATGGCTTGTGTACGCTGGCTTCTACAGCTGCTGATCCTTAGGCCACACTTAGAGATGATGCTGGGAAACTGTAATAAATGTAAAAATAATTTCTCCGACCAATCAGGACTGATGAATTCGTAAATGTCAACAGGAAGCATTTTAATTCGCTCAATGTACAGATCATGTGTGATGCACAAATGCAATTAACAGCTGCCAAAGTACACCATTCCAGTGACTAGTGTCTCTTATTCGCTTTCTGTGAAGTTCTTTTCTTTTCCCGTCTTACTCATTCTTATGTTTTCATTTTCTGATCGTGTACAGAGAGGAATCTCAGGGTCAGGGTCAATATAAATATCATTTGCATATTCAAAAGGGGCGTGGACAGGGAGGGGTCAGGTACAACATGTTCGCTCAGTTGTCCTTCTGGATCTGAGCGTGAGCCACATTTTAGTATGAAATCCATGCAAGTCTTTGTACATGAGGACCCTGAAGGTTATCACTCTACACGAAGAGAAAGCATGAATTAGACCAGTCTTTGTTTCAACCAAACATCTCATGTCACTGTCTCCCTTCAAAGTGCATTACGCAAACTGTACTTTTCTGCATCTGTGACTTGAAGTTTTATGTTGTTTGGTTGTCTGATCATCCATCCATGTCATTCTTGTGAAGCAAAGTCCATTTGGCATCCATTTAAGGTGCAGCCTGTCCAGGTTTACTGATTTGTCATCAGAAGGGACTTGAACCTCAGAGCTTCTATATGTTCTAATGTTGATCATTTAACTATGAACCATGGACACTTCAAAATAAAACCCCAGATGCTTGACTCGGTTCAGTTTTTTAAGAGGTCAGTACCAGTGTGTGTTGTTAGCTTGAACTGTCCAGTTGTTTTGCACACTGTCCCTAGTTGGATAGATGGTGTTTTATTTGTTTCCTAGACTTCATGCACTTGGACTCGTGGATGAACAGATCAGACTTAGAGGTCAAAGGTTACATGTTTTTGGCCATATTTTACTTATTCATATGTTTATTATGGCAAACTTTTAAACAAACAGGATAGAATGATCCAAAAAGTCAAAGGTCAGAGTCTTGGCTAGTTCAGAGTGTCAGCTATATTACTCATTGAGTAAAGAGGTGATGTTGGGTACACAGTTCTTATATTTGACAAGCTTCAAGTGCTAGCTAGCTAGTGTATGACCAATGACTGTTCATTAGAACTGTAAAGCAGGACATTTTAACATGGAGGTCAATGGGGATTGCTTGTAAATGCCTCAAGTGGTCATTCAAGGAACTGCACTACTTTTAGTACTTCCACATTGGCTTCATCCTTTATCCCTGATGGAAGCTGATTAGATATGACAGGACATTCAGTCTCTGCTCTCCACTTGCCAAGTCCCTGCATATTCATATACACATATCTAATTACACAGAACAAGCTGGAGATCATTTCCGTATTTATTTATTTTTTCTCTTATGTGTTGTGTTGTGAGTCTGTTCCCACGAGCCTTGTCTCATTCTGGTCATCATGTCATCATCTTTAAAACCTCCAGAGCTCTGCTGCTGCTGTTGTTGTACCCACATTCTCACAAAAACACTTCCCTCTCAGGTCTTGCAGCAAAGCTGCAATGAGGAACCAGCGGGTTACAAACCCCATAAAATAACATGAGAATTCACAAGAAAAGACTCATTAAGAACAACATTGCGTCATTTAAGACACGATGTAATAACAAAAATAGTTGGTGTTGATGGTCAGATTTCTAAAAGGGGACTGTGGCTGTGTGTGTGATGCTAATGCATGTCTGACTGTTCACAAGTGTTCTAAGTGTTACCATTGATTATCATGGTGATCACCAGCCAGTTTCAAAAGCGAATGTGACCTACTTATTTAAAACAACATTGATGCCACAAAGAGGGGGAGACATCAATGAGGAAGTAGAGGCTACATTTGTCTTCATGAGGCACTAGTACAGAGACTGAGAGAGTTCAGAGCGTGAGAAGAAGACGGAAGAACAACGGTTGAGTTCAGAGTTGGAGATGAAATCTAAAATCTATACTTTAATGATAAATGTAACAGCACTACCTGGCTCTACAGCTATTCAAGAAAGACATGAACACATGAGCAGTCTGTTCAGATCAGGACGACAAGTTACAGACTCTGATGTTGATCTGTCTGTTGTTAACAGTGAGTATTTACATCATGTGAAAGTAGAATGAGATGATTTATGAGAAATATAACAGTGTGAAGAGATCACTAGTTTGACTCTTTAAGTTTTGTAAACATGCAGAGATATATTCTCAATGTAACAAAAAGCAGCTTTTAAATTTTACTCTGTACTTTGATTTGGTCTTTCTGTATCTGTGGTTACCTCAGAGGAGGGCAGATGACTAGTCCTGAAGTCAAACAGCATGTGATGTAGACATTTTGTTTGTCCACTGGGGGGCAGCAGAACAAACTAAAAGCACATCTGACAATTTATAAAGGTATTGAGGAAAAAATGATGATACACTCATGTAGGAAACAGATTGACGTTGCAAATAATAAACATTTTATGAGAACAAATTACTGTTTTTTTTAAAAAAAAACATACTATCTGAAAATGATCAATAATCATTCACAATAACAAATGTAAAATCCTCTCACATGCTCTAAATATAAAACTAGAACACTGATTCAATGTTAAGTTAAGCAAAAAGTTAAATTCATTTTCTGATATTGTGTTCATTGTTTTCAGTGATGAAACTGCAGGTCAGGTAGACAGATGTCACTATTAATTTGTTCATCTGTGGAATCTAACAGAGGCAGAAAGGTCTTCAGCATTTTCATAGCTCACCACAACGTCATCTTCACTGTACACCTGTGAAAACACAAAGTGTCAGTAGAACTGCCTGCAACATCTCTCAGCCTGTTTACCTCTCAATTTAAAAATCTTCTCAAGTTTATACTGAAGTGGAAAATCAGTTTGTCATAAACTCACAATATCTCCACGATGACTTTTGTGACCTAAAAAGACAAAAGAGGAATTCTGTTTCAGTCTTCATAGTGAATATTCAGATTGATTAAACATCTAGTTTCTTAAAGTTTTATCTGTAAATGTGTCACCTTTTAATCTCATCCATATGTTGACCGACACAACAGTTAGTGTGAGTGCTGCCAAACCCACAGAAACAATGATGAACCTGATCCAGAAACCTTCAAAGAGATCAACACATGAAACAGGGTGTTAGTTCAGACAGAGCTCTCAAGTTGTTCTGTGATAACAACATTTTAAAATAACTTAATTCTCCTTTTCTACAGTAATGACATGTAAGAGAGAGATGTCCGCTTTGATGGAGTCTTAGGCCTCGTCAACACGTACGAAAATACGTTTTCGCTGGCACGGTTTCAAAAATATCCGCGTCCAGATGGATCCGTCTTAACACGGCTCAAAACGCTAATTCATATCCCAGGTCTATAGGCGGCGCTGTTTCAGTTTCAGAAATTCACCAAAAACGGAGAGGAAGAGGTGGCGCATGCGCTTGAAGCTTGAGTGCGGTTTACAAATCGGCTTTAAAAGAAACCAAACTCAAGTAAAAAATAAGATTTTGCCCTAGTAACCATAATACGCTCAATATCTTCTCCAGCAGGAACACGAGCATGTAGTCCACCATTGTTGTTGATGTTGTTAGGAGACGTCTCGCGAGATATAAGAGGTGGAAGACTGCTCCAGGGGTGTGGCGATGGTGGCGATGACATCATCGTTTTCCAAAATCTCCGGTTTCTCCTGTCAAGACGGATTCACAAGAAGTGCATTTTCGAATTTATCCACCCTTGGACCCGGTTTCAAAAAAGTGCGTTTTAGGGCTATGCGTTTACGGGATTTGTCTGGACGATAGGCCAAAACGATGCAAAACATCTGCGTTTACGAAAAAATGCGTTTTCGTGTGGACGGGGCCTTATTGTTACTGTACCTGTATTTGTGCTTTCTTCTGTTGCTGTGGAAGTTTCATCTGTAGTTGATTTAGCTGTTGTGGTTTTCTGTGTCTCTGCTGTTGTCAACATTGCTATCAACCTAGGTGTTGCTGTCGTTGGTGTTGTTTTGTCCTCTCCTATGACATGACAAAAACCAACAAACTGCACAATGGACAGTGTTGTGCCTGAACGCGTTCAATGAACGAAAGTTCATGAACTCGTTCATATTTTGGTGAACTAAGAACTGAACCGTTCATATTTCCGATTGAAGAACTTTATTGCGAGCGCGTTCATTCTGACGTCTGTGAACGGCGTTCATACACGTTCTATTTTCGTTCAAAACTATGCCGGATTTCCAGTGACCCCCCCAAATAAAACACACCATCCGATGTGGCAACAGATTTGCAGCGCAAAACAAAACAAACGTCATCACAACAAAGCATGGGCTATGGAGGAGGAAGGCAACAGTCCGGAGCTCTCAGACTGCTAGAGGTGTAAAACCCGGATCTTTTGAGGGATTCGGATCAGTCTGAATCACTCACTGAGGTGATCCGGGTTTTGCGAATCACTTGAGTCACTTGAGTCACTTGACCTGAAATGTCCATGGCAATGTCTGGGACTTAACTAAGAATAAACTACAATACAATATCCACAATGCCAACAAAAATGCCTACTACAGTTTGGTAAAATATAAAAAATATGAAGAAAATAATCCAAGCTTAAGCTTAAATAGCCTAAGCCTAAATCTTAAAATTACGCTGTTGAAAATAAATAAATAAATAAATAAAATGTTATTTTATGGTCTAGAATGTATGTGGATCCATGAGTCGGTTAAGTTTCGTTTCTCTGCCGAGTGAGTAGCGAATCCTCAGTGATTCATGAGTGAGGAAGGGACTCAGTAGCGCCACTCCACTCCAGTGGCTGAGTGCCATAGTTTGCTATAGTGGCCAAGTCGGGTATTACATTTTGTTTCTCTGCCGAGTGAGATGTAAGATGTTTGAATGGTGCCGTTTATTGATTATATATCAATCAAATGTGGTAGGACTCAACTGAGCCGGTTCAATAGACGTCTCGATCTGTGATTCTTGAGTCTTTTTTGGTGGCCAGTTCAATGAGCTGGATTTTTCCACCGCTGCAGACTGCACAGAATATGAACATTTAAAAGAGTTTTTCGGCAAAGACCATACTGATGCAGACGGTAGAAACGTGACTTTTGTCTGTAAACTACAAATACTAGTATCCTGAGGGCTGTCCGCTCGATGCTAACTTAAATTCTCATTCAAAAGGTGTAGAATTGCTGTCTGTGGTGCTACAGTGGGCAGTGACAGTAATTTTGACAAATAGCTCGCAGCAATGTATTAGAAGTAAAAAATGTAAAAAGAACTAAAAATGAACTATTTAGTTCATATTTGAAATCATGAACAAACAAGTTCATTTTAAAGATTGTGAACTATGAAATGAACTAGTTTGTGTAGAAAAAGAACTTTCCCAACACTGACAATGGAATATCTCTGTTCAACCTGTTGATCATATTCTTGTCTCCAGATCAAAGTATAGAGTAAAAGTTAAAAGCTGCTCAGTGTACTTATATTCAGTATATACACTGCCAGGCCAAAATATAAAGTCAAAGTAAGTCGCCATCTGGATTTAATTAAGTAAATAGGTAGGAGCCTCCTATTGGATAATTACTGTATGGGTGATTATCTTTCAGCTGACAACAAGTTATTTAAGCCCAACTGATGCAATGAGTAGCTTCTCATTTCTTAAACAACCATGTCTAAAGACACATCCTGTGGTCGTCTGTTTGAGAAGGGTCAAATCATTGGCATCAAGCAGAGAAAACATCTAAGGAGATTGTAGAAACCACTAAAACTGGGTTAAGAACTGTCCAAAAATCGGCGTTCACTTTGGTGTCATGTTTGGTGAAATCAAATCAAAGAAAACCGATAGTAGAACTCAGGGCTATGTTTAATTGTGAAAGTAGGAACATCTCCACACGTACAATGAGAAGGGAACTCAAGGGATTGGGACTGAACAGCTGTGTAGCCTTAAGAAAACCACTAATCAGTGAGGATAACTGGAAATAAAGGCTTCAGTTTGCTAGGGAGCATAAAGATTGGACTCAGGAGCAATGGAAGAAGGTCATGTGGTCTGATGAGTCCAGATTTACCCGGTTCCACAGTGATGGGGGCATTGGGTCTCAGGTCTAACTTCAGCAACATTATGTGTCTAAAGAATGAGGTCAGCTGACTACCGGAATATACTGAATGAGCAGCTTATTCCATCAACGGATCAGAGTCCAGACCTTAACCCCATTGAGAATCTTTGGGATGTGCTGGAGAAGCTTTGAGCAGTGGTCAGACTCTCCATCATCAATACAATGAATGCAACACTGGATGGAGATGAATCTGGAGACACTGGAGAAGATTATGGAAATGATGCCACAGAGAATATTCAAGGATTCAAGGATTCAAGGATTCTTTATTGTCATTTCTACACATGTTGGTACATATGAAGGAACGAAAATGGTTTCTCTGGTCCCGTTTTCAAGCCACAGTAAGAAAAGACACGTATAAATATAAAAAAAGTATAAATATAGAGAATAAAATTAGCTAACTGTACAAACTGTATAACTGTATAAATAAAAACTATGAAATTGACTGTGATGGTCCTGTGCAATTGAGGTAGTGTGCAAATGCAGTTAAAGTGACAGTGCAGTGCAAATGCAGTCTGTCCATGGGGGTGACTATTGTTCACTCTTGGGGGGCGGGGGGGGCTACGAAGATCCTCCAGCGTTTGAAAGTCTCACAGCCTCTGGGAAGAAGCTGTTCCTCAGTCTGGTGGTCCTGCTTTTAATGCTCCGTAGCCTCCTGCCTGAGGGGAGGGGGACAAACAGTGTGTGTGCGGGGTGGGTGGGGTCTTTCCTGATGCAGGTGGCCCTTTTCCTGCATCTGGAGGTGTAGATGTCCGTGGTGGTGGGTAGACTGTGTCCCACAGTCCTCTGTGCAGCTTTCACCACCCTCTGCAGAGACTTCTTCTCTGCTGCAGAGCAGCTGCCGTGCCACACAGTGATGCAGGAGCACAGGACGCTCTCCACCACACACCTGTAGAAAGATGTCAGGACTGTGCTCCCCAGTCCGACGCGCCTCAGCCTCCTGAGAAAATAGAGGCGCTGGTGTGCCTTCCTAATCAGGCAGTGTTGGTGCTCCAGGTGAGGTCGTCAGAGATGTGGACGCCCAGGTACCTGTAGCAGGATACCACTTGCTACAGTGCAGGGGAGGGGGGGAGGTGTCTGCTCCTCCTGAAGTCCACGATCATCTCCTTGGTCTTCTTCACGTTGATGCAGAGGTTGTTTTCTCTGCACCAACCCTCCAGGTGTTCCACCTCCTTCCTGTAGTCAGAGTCGTCGTTGTTCACGATACGTCCAACCACAGCAGTGTCGTCCGCAAACTTCACAATCAGACAGCTCGGGTGAATCGCTGAGCAGTCGTATGTGAGCAGGGTGAACAGGAGGGGGCTCAGCACACAGCCCTGGGGGGAGCCGGTGCTGAGGGTGATGGAGGAGGAGGAGACGTCGTGGATCCTCACAGACTGCGGCCTGTCTGTAAGGAAGTCCTGGACCCAGTTGCATAGGGTGGAGCTCAGTCCGAGTGTTGCCAGTTTCTGTGTCAGGGTCTGTGGTATGATGGTGTTGAATCCTGATGTGAAATCCACGAAGAGCATGCGAACATAGGAGTTCTTGTTCTCTAAGTGGGTGAGGGCTGTGTGGACCACAGAGGAAATGGCGTCCTCTGTGGATCGGTTCTTCCTGTATGCATACTGGTGTGGGTCCACAGTGATGTCGATGTAGTCCTTGATGTGAGCCATGACCAGTCTCTCGAAGCACTTCATGACTATCGGGGTGAGGGCTACTGGCCGATAGTCATTCAGGCCCGTCACTGTGGACGTTTTTGGGATGGGGATGATGGTGGCGGTCTTCAGGCAGGTGGGGACCGCTGCCTGTTGGAGGGAGGTGTTGAAGATGTCCGTCAGCACCTCTGTGAGCTGGTGTGCACATCCCCTCAGCACCCGCCCAGAGATGTTGTCGGGACCAGCAGCTTTCCGTGGGTTAATCCTCTGGAGGATCCTCCTCACTTCTGCTGGGGTCACGCTGAGGGGCTCTTCTCCTGGTGGGGGGGTGAGTCTGGTGCTGAGAGGGGGGGTGTCTGGGTCCTCAAAGCGGTCGTAGAATCTATTGAGCGCATCGGGTAGAGAGGGGTCCCTGGGGCATTGTGCATCTCTGGTGTTATAGTCTGTGATGCACTTTATGCCCCTCCACATACTCCGTGGATCGCTGGATGTGAAGTGTCCCTCGATCCTCTGGGCGTATGCAGCCTTGGCCCTCTTCACTCCTGCAGTCAGCTGTCTTCTAGCCGCCCTGAGTGCCAGACTGTCACCAGACCTGAACGCAGCATCCCTGGTTTTCAGCAGAGAGCGGACCTCTGCGTTCAGCCAGGGTTTCTGGTTCGGGTAGCATGTTATTGTCCTGGTGGTGGTGACATCCTCTGTACACTTGTAGATGTAGCTGAGGACAGCAGATGTGTAGTCCTCTAGATCCACCTCTCCCTCACAGACAGCTGCCTCTCTGAAGATCTGCCAGTCTGTGCGCTGGAAACAGTCCTGCAGTACAGGAACAGCATCACTAGGCCACACGGTGATGGTCCTCTGTGTTGGTGTCTGGCGTCTGAGCAGGGGACGGTAGGCAGGAACCAGCATGATGGAGATGTGGTCGGAGAAGCCGAGGTGGGGGTGGGGGGCGGCTCTGTATGCGTCTTTTATGTTGGTGTAAACACGGTCCAGTGTGTTATTTCCCCGTGTTGGTATGGTGACATGCTGATAGAACTTAGGCAGTGTGTCTGTCAGGTTTACGTGATTGAAATCCCCCGCAATCACGTAAAAAGCCTCCGGGTGCTTGTTCTGGAGCGAGCTGATGTTGTCGTGGAGCTCCTTTAGCGCATCGTTAGCATTAGCACCCGGCGGGATGTAAACAGCCATAACAAACACCACCGTAAACTCACGTGGCAGATAGTGTGGCCGGCATTTCACAGTCATATGCTCTATCGTCTCAGAGCAGTGGCTGTTCACCACAGTACAGTTCGTGCACCAACCTTTATTCACATAGACGCATAATCCGCCCCCGCGGGCTTTCCCCGACAGCTGGTTACGGTCCGCACGGAAGAGAAGCCGGCCGTCGATCTGGAAGGCTTGGTCCGGCATGTTGTCATTAAGCCAGGTTTCCGTCAGACAAAGCACCGCACAGTTCCTCATCTCTCTGGAAACCCCCAGCCGCAGTCGAAGCAGGTCCATCTTGTTGTCCAGGGAGCGGACATTGGACAGGAACAGGGACGGGATCGGTGGTTTCCCAGTGTTAGCCTTTAGCCTAGCTAGCAGTCCGCCCCGTTTGCCCCTCTTCTGCTTACGCGTACACCGCTTCCTCTTCCCCTCTGTCCGGCGTGATCTTCTACGCCAGTCCGGTGTCCTCAAGAGCTGCAGTCTGCCCAGCAAGGCCCTGAGTCCCAGCGCCGCTGATGTGCCGCTGTTGTTGTTGTTGTTTGTAGTCCTAGTGTGCGTTGCCGAACCATCCCTTAAATTAAAAAGTTCGGTTCGGCTATACTTCACACGCTTGTTTACACAAGCAAAGCGGTTGTAGTCGGTCTCAAAACCAACGGAAAAAGTACTAAAAGGGGGCTTGACCCCGGGAGCACGAGAAGCCGCTGCACTATTGCGCGCCGCCATCTTTATTTATGTGTTTAATATGTGCTGTAATCAAAGCTAAAGGAGGTCCAATGAAATATTTGAGTGTGGAACTTTTTTTTTTTTTTTGGCCAGACAGCGTATTACTGCAGTCAAACTGGTGATGTCTTCACACTGTTATATTTCTCATAAATCATCTCTTTCTGTTTTCACACCTTCTGCAGAGAAAGATAATGTAACTGTATCAGTGTCATTAAACTTCATCAATGGAACCAGAATTATTGTCAAGTTTCAGTAGATTCTGATAAAATCATTATGATGGAAATACTCACTGTTAATAACAAACAGATCAACCACAGAGTTTGTAACTTGTTGTCCTGATGCGTCATACTGTCTGCAGGTGTAAACACCAACATCCTCATCTGTGACCTTCTTTATAACCAGTAAACAGTTTGTAACATTCAGTCTGTCTGATTTAGATCCAGCGTCTTTGTGAATCTTCCCATATTCAAACAGTGTTGATGTCTTTCTTGAATCACTGTAGAGCCAGGTAGTACTGTGACATGTATCATTAAGATCTTTCATATTTTCACAAGGCAGAGTGACGTCATCTCCAACTCTGACAGTGATGGTGGGAACTTGAGTTACTGCTGTTGAGAAAATGAGAGAAATACAAAAATAAACTTAGACAAAAATACAGCTTTTCTGTTTCTACTTCATTTTAGATCCATGTTTGAAGAATACACTGAACACACCGTGTTAAACACATACAGGAAACTTGACTGTGTTAGTAAATGAATGTTACTTCACAGTTTTCATTAGTAATATCAATACATAGTTAGTATTTAAAGCATATTCTATGTTTCCTTACCTGTTAATGGCAGCATCAGTATCAGAAACAGAGACATTTGAAATGATCTGAACTCAACCGTTGTTCTTCCGTCTTCTTCTCACGCTCTGAACTCTCTCAGTCTCTGTACTAGTGCCTCATGAAGACAAATGTAGCCTCTACTTCCTCACTGATGTCTCCTCCTCTTTGTGACTCATTGTTTTATTTTTACTTTTTAATGAGAATGTCACTACAATAGCAGCAGCAGCAGAGCTCTGGAGGTGTTAGCCTCTAAAGATGACGACATGACGACCAGAATGGCTCAAGGTTCATTGGAACGGACAGACAACATGAAGACAAAGACAAACATGAACATGAAGAAAAACACAAGGACAGAGACTGTAAACTAGCTTCATCTATACTCTAGTCAATACATTAGTGGTTGTTTCTCCTTGTGTTTTTAAATGATCTGAACTCAACCGTTCATCCTCACTGACGTCTCCTTTGCGCGACTTCATTTTATTTTTAGGTCAGAATGAGGCTACAACCAGAGCAGAGAGCGGGAGGTAAAATGATGTTAAGGTCACATCAACGTCCAACCTCTTATCTGATCATCATTTGTGGCTAACACCTCCACAGCTCGACTGCTGCTGCTGCTGCTGTAAAGTATCAGTTTGGTAGTGACAGAAATAGACATTTAAGAAGCTAAGATGATCATATAAAAATAACAATGATGTCATAAAGAGGAGGAGACATCAGTGAGGAAGTAGAGGCTACATTTGTCTTCATGAGGCACTAGTACAGAGACTGAGAGAGTTCAGAGCGTGAGAAGAAGACGGAAGAACAATGGTTGAGTTCAGATCATTTCAAATGTCTCTGTTTCTGATACTGATGCTGCCATTAACAGGTGACATTAACAAGTTTATTTTTAGGGCCCGAGCACGCGGTGCGAAGGCCCTATTGAATTTCTAATGTAGCGCCACCTAGATGTACGTTTTCGGAGTAGCCCCTCGACACGGTTTCACGCACGTCTACGAAATTTGGAGGGAGTATGTAACAGACAGAGACACACAAAAAAGCCTCCTGGAGCCATAGTCCAAGTCCAACAGGAAGTCCGCCATCTTGCATCAAAAATTATATTTGGTCACAAGTGTGCACATTTCCACACCTCGTATTTGAACGAACTCCTCCTAGAGCTTTCGTCCTATCTGTTCGAAACTTGGCGTGTGTGTTCTTAAGGCCTTAATGATGAAAAGTTGCTCAAACCGTATTCCTTGGATTTACTGTCTGGGAGGGGCGGGGTCATGAATTTTGGCGTGCTTTTATGAAATTTTGACGTGCTGTAACTTTGCGGAAAATACTCCAATCGTCACCAAACCTCTGATATATAATGCCACTCTGGCCTAGTACACATTTCCATAACAACATTTGGTGATTTTCAGAGCGCCACCTACTGGCGATGGAAACATTTCATTTTTACAAGATGACGTCCAGCTCGGAAAATATCGACCATACGGGGCTGAAACTCAGTGAAACTATCGGAAACAACTGTGGGAAGAAACCCTCCAAAAATGGAAACTTTTCCAGAAACTATGTAGACACGGTGGCCCATCAAAGTCAAGCGTCCCGATTTTTTCCCAAAAATCCAAGACTCCATTGACCTTTTAGGATCATTTTCAGGCAAAAGTGTGTGGCTTTAATATACTCTCTCAGAGCTGTCCGAAACGTCTTGATGTTATTAAGAGCAATATTCTCTAAAATTCGGCTGTATAATTAATTAGGAGGCGGGGCATAATCGCTCTATAGCGCCCCTAGAGATTTCCTTTCAGGCAGCCCCCCCCACAGTTTTCGACACAGAGTTATAGCACCTCAGCCGAATTGTAGACCGTGGTAAGACCTACAAAATGTCTCTTGGAGCAACGGGCTACAATTAACAGGAAGCGAGATATTTATGCATGAAAATCACCCGTTTTGGTGAATCAGCCTGGTTGACAAGGGGTCATATTTGAACCAACTCCTCCTAGGGATTTTATCCGATTGACTTCAAACTTGGTAGGTGTGTTCATTAGGTCATCCTGATTAAACCTTATCAGAAGGATTTAACCTTGAGGAAACTGTGTGGGCGTGGCGCTCCATCAAATTTGACCCTCTGATCCAAAATTGTAACTCCATTGACTTTTTGGCTAGTTTTTAAGGCAAAACTGTGCAGCTTTCATATACTTTCTCAGAGCTGTCTGAAACTTCTTGAGGTTGTTAAGAGCAATATTCTCTAACATTCGGCTTCAGTATTAATTTGGAGGCGGGGCATAATCGCTCTATAGCGCCCCCTGCAAATTTTCTTTGAGGCAGCCCTGCCACAGTTTTCGACACAGAGTTATAGAACCTCAGCCAAATTGTAGACCATGGCAAGACTTACAAAATGTCTCTTGGAGCAATGGGCTACAATCATCAGGAAGCGAGATATTTATGCATGAAAATCACCATTTTTGGTGATTCGGGCTGGTTGACAAGGGGTCATATTTGAACAAACTCCTCCTTGGGATTTTATTCAATTGTCTTGGTAGGTGTGTCCATATAGACTTCCTGAGTAAGCATTATCGAAATTCCGTATTTTGATGAAACTGTCGGGGCGTGGCTAAGTTTGATGTTCCATCATGAAAGGGGAAGCACCTGCCGATGGGCTTGTCGTGCTCAGAAATTCACAAAAATTGGCCTAATGCACCAGAAGGTCAAATCTCCCACCCAAAGTGCCACGCCCCCCGACGGGCACGGACGTACGAGGGCCCGTCCAATGCTGCTCGCAGCTTTAATTTGTATTTCTCTTATTTTCTCAACAGCAGTAACTCAAGTTTCCACCATCACTGTCAGAGTTGGAGATGTTATGGTCCTGGGTTTCCAGTGTTTTGTTGTTTTCCTTGTGTCTCTCCCTCATTAGGCTCACCTGGGCAGGATCCTGGCAGGAGCACATGACGCAGCTGCAATCACTCGGCAATCAACACTCCTTAAAAGGCTGGCTGGGGCTTCCCTCCAGTGCCAGATAATTCCACATGTCACGGTTGGTGCTAGTGCTTCGGGTACCATCGCGCAAAGGGAATCTTTTGCTGACTCGGGACCTACCTCTTGTGTTTCCTTTTTGTTTTTTCCTTCCAGTGCCTCCCAGGGAGAACCGGAGTCCTGCCCAGGCAGACGTTTTCTGTCTCTTTAGTCAGAACTCCTGGAGTTTCCAGCGCCTTTTGTTCGCCATTTTTGTATTTTTGTTTCGGCTTGGAAAGTTGTTAAACTGTACCTGTTTGACCTCCACACACGGTCTCATCTCCTGCTTTGGGGTCCAACCACTGGGTGGACAAACCGTCACAGGAGATGAAGTCACTCTGCCATGTGACAATATGAAAGATCATAATGATAAATGTAACAGATTCAAGAAAGTCGTCAACACTGTATGATGAAGTTTCACAAAAACATTGGATCTAAACCAGACAGACTGAGTGTTACAACAAACTGTTCTCTGGTTATAAAGAAGGTCACAGATGAGGATGATCGTCGTTATACCTGCAGACAGTTCATATCAGGACAACCAGTTACAGGCTCTTCTGTTGTTCTGTCATTAACAGTGATGTAATGATTTTTGTAAGTAGTAAGTAAATTAAAAAGTCAAAAATAAATTACAGCGTGAAAAAAAAGTAGCGGCCTGGTGCAGACAAAGACTGACTGCTTTAATAGATTTTTCTGTATCAGTGGTTACTTTAGAGGAGGGCCGATGGTTAGTCCTGAAGTCGATCAGCATGGAATGTAGACATTTTGTTTGTCCACTGGGGGGCAGCAGAACAAACTAGACTGATGGAAAGATAGATGATAGACAGATATTTTTTAAACTTTTTAAAAAAGTATGTATGTATGTACGTATGTACGTACACACAGATGAGGAGTTGTACAGACTGATGGCTTAGGACAGAAAAGATTTCCTGTAGCGTTCTTTGAGACAACGAAGTTGTCTGAGCCTTCTGGAGAAGGTGCTCCGTTGTCTGTCTATTGTGTGGTGGAGAGGGTGGTCAGGGTTATCCATGACTGATAACAGTTTGTTCAGAGTCCTCCTCTCCACCACCGATTCAAAGGTGTCCTGTCTGCAGCCAATAATATTGCCAGCCTTCCTGATCAGTTTGTTCAGTCTGTTGGCATCACTGGCTGTAATGCTGTTCCCCCAGCTGACCACAGCGGAGAAAAGTGTGCTGGCCACAACAGACTGGTAGAAGATCTCCAGCATCTTGCTGCACACACTGAAGGACGTCAGCTACCCAGGATGCTGAGGGGCAAAGGAACTGGTCCCTTCCTCCTGAAGTCGATCACCATCTCTTTGGTCTTGTCCACATTAAGCAGCAGGTGATTCTGTCCACTAGCCTTCTACACTCCTCCTCCTCATCCCGTCCACCACTTATAAAAAGGGTTCATTACTCGAAGCTTCAGTGACACAGTGCTCTATTAGGACATCTAGTGGACAATAAAATGTAGTGCAATGGAGACGTGTCTTACTGGTTGATGCTTGTATAGGCTATGTCTAGTATAACGCTATTTAGAACTATCTATGTAACTATGTCTATCCATCAATCTAGTGTTCTAACTATGTAACTAATTAAATAGGGATAGGATATCCGGGATATCCCTGAACACACTCGATCCCACCAAGTTATTCACATGACAAATCGAAGCCCTGGGGTGATTTGTTTGCCACTGAAGCCTTTGAAGCACTTGAACTGCTTCAAACGTCACTAGTCACGTGACCGAACCACGCCTCAGCACAGTCGTTCGATACAATTGCTTCATGAGCTACCGTGCATGTGTCGAAGCCTCGGGTGTCAGAGGGCCATCTCTACTTATACGCCCTACAACTGCGTGTCATCAGAAAATTTCTGCATATGACATGACTCTGAGTTGTGCTGGAAGTCAGTGGTGTATAAGGTGAACAGGAACGGAGAAAGCACAATGCCCTGAGGGGCTCCCACTCCACTCACCACCACATCAGACAGAACAGTAAAACTAAAAGCACAGCTGACATGTTATAAACATACTGAAAAAAAAAATTATGTTATACAGAAACAGACTGATGTTGCAAATATATAAATAACATTTTATTTTTGATAGAATATATTACTGTTATTTAAAAAAAGACATACTATGTGAAAATTAACATCATACTAGAATAAACTGTTAATAAACAACAGCAAAGCAATCATACGTAGACTTTTGTATATGATAACATTCACAATCACAAATGTAAACTCTTCACACAAGCACTAAATATAAAACTGATTCAATGAAGCAGAGAAAAAAGTTAAATGAATTTTCTCAAATTGTGTTAACTGTTTGCAGTGATAAGTGACAAGACGCCTGTCTACCTGACTGCAACTAGGAAATGTCTTCACTGTTAATTTGTTCCTCTTTGGAATCTAACAGAGGCAGAAAGGTCTTCAGCCTTTTCATAGCTCACCACACCGTCATCTTTATTGCTGCACACCTGTGAAAACACACATTGTCAATCGAACTCGCTGCAACATCTCTGTGATTTACTTCTCAATTTAAAAATCAGTTATAATTAAACTATTAGTTTATCATAAACTCACAATCGCTCCACATTGACTTTTGTAACCTAAAAAGACAAAAGATGAACTGCTCTAGTCTTCACAGTGAATATTCAGATTAATTCAAGCATCTAGTTTCTTAAAGTAGAATAGTCGGAAACTTCTGTGAATGTGTTACCTGTTGTTCTCGTCCATATGTTGACGGACACAACAGTTAGTGTGAGTGCTGCCAAACCCACAGAAACAAAGATGAACCTGCTCCAGAGACCTTCAGAGAGATCAACACATGAAACAGGGTGTTAGTTCAGACAGAGCTCTGATGTTGTTCTATGATCATGACATTTTAAAATAACTTAATTCTCTATTTTCTATAGTAATTTACCTGTGGTTGTTTTAGAGCTGGACTCTTCTGTGCCTGATGTTGATGGTTGATCAGTTATTGGTGGTGGTCGTGGAGTTTTAGATGATGTTCGTACTGGCTGTGCGTTTGTTGCCGCTTTCTTTTTGTTTCGCTTTGTTTCCTCTCCTTAAAAACAGTAAAACCCAACAAACAGTACAGTGAGAAGATATCACATGTTCTCATCCACAGAAACTATATAAATAAAAGGTGATGTCATCTGAACCATGTGTCAACGTAGAGAAAGATAATGTAACTGTATCAGTGTCATTAAACTTCATCAATGGAACCAGAATTATTGTCATGTTTCAGTAGATTCTAATAAAATCATTATGATGGAAATACTCACTGTTACTAACAGACAGATCAACAGAAGAGTCTGTAGGTTGTTGTCCTGATATGAACTGTCTGCAGGTGTAAAGACCAACATCCTCATCTGTGACCTTCTTTATAACCAGAGAACAGTTTGTTGTAACACTCAGTCTGTCTGATTTAGATCCAGCGTCTTTGTGAATCTTCCCATGTTCAAACAGTGTTGACAACTTTCTTGAATCACTGTAGTACCAGGTAGTACTGTTACATTTATCATTAAGATCTTTCATATTTTCACAAGGCAGAGTGACGTCATCTCCAACTCTGACAGTGATGGTGGAAACTTGAGTTACTGCTGTTGAGAAAATGAGAGAAATACAAAAAATAAACTTAGACAAAAGTACAGCTTTTCTGTTTCTACTTCATTTTAGATCCATGTTTGAAGAATACACTGAACACACCGTGTTAAACACATACAGGAAACTTGACTGTGTTAGTAAATGAATGTTACTTCACAGTTTTCATTAGTAATATCAATACATAGTTAGTATTTAAAGCATATTCTATGTTTCCTTACCTGTTAATGGCAGCATCAGTATCAGAAACAGAGACATTTGAAATGATCTGAACTCAACCGTTGTTCTTCCGTCTTCTTCTCACGCTCTGAACTCTCTCAGTCTCTGTACTAGTGCCTCATGAAGACAAATGTAGCCTCTACTTCCTCACTGATGTCTCCTCCTCTTTGTGACTCATTGTTTTATTTTTACTTTTTAATGAAAATGTCACTACAATAGCAGCAGCAGCAGAGCTCTGGAGGTGTTAGCCTCTAAAGATGACGACATGACGACCAGAATGGCTCAAGGTTCATTGGAACGGACACGCAACATGAAGACAAAGACAAACCCACCTGAGTTCATTTGAAAACACAAGGACAGAGACTGTAAACTAGCTTCATCTATACTCTAGTCAATACATTAGTGGTTGTTTCTCTCCTCACTGACGTCTCCTTTGCGCGACTTCATTTTATTTTTAGGTCAGAATGAGGCTACAACCAGAGCAGAGAGTGGGAGGGTTCTTCAGTGATATTAGCTGATCAACTCAGTGTAAAAAAAGAAGAAGAAAAAAAGGCCCAGTTAAGGTCACATCAACGTCCAACCTCTTATCTGATCATCATTTGTGGCTAACACCTCCACAGCTCGACTGCTGCTGCTGCTGCTGCTGCTGGAGCCATATTCTCAAAACACTTCCTGTTCAGATCTGAGAAAAATGTCTTTGTGAAAGAGTCACCAGGTCTCTGACCACTACAATATTATCTGCTAAAGTATCACCATGAGGAATTACAGTAGATGAAACGTTTGACTATTTATCGTTCTGTCCATGAGTGCTGTAAAGTATCAGTTTGGTAGTGACAGAAATAGACATTTAAGAAGCTAAGATGATCATATAAAAATAACACTGACGCCACAAAGAGGAGGAGACATCAGTGAGGAAGTAGAGGCTACATTTGTCTTCATGAGGCACTAGTACAGAGACTGAGAGAGTTCAGAGCGTGAGAAGAAGACGGAAGAACAATGGTTGAGTTCAGATCATTTCAAATGTCTCTGTTTCTGATACTGATGCTGCCATTAACAGGTAAGGAAACATAGAATATGCTTTAAATACTAACTATGTATTGATATTACTAATGAAAACTGTGAAGTAACATTCATTTACTAACACAGTCAAGTTTCCTGTATGTGTTTAACACGGTGTGTTCAGTGTATTCTTCAAACATGGATCTAAAATGAAGTAGAAACAGAAAAGCTGTACTTTTGTCTAAGTTTATTTTTTGTATTTCTCTCATTTTCTCAACAGCAGTAACTCAAGTTTCCACCATCACTGTCAGAGTTGGAGATGACGTCACTCTGCCTTGTGAAAATATGAAAGATCATAATGATAAATGTAACAGTACTACCTGGATGTACAGTGATTCAACAAAGACATCAACACTGTTTGAATATGGGAAGATTCACAAAGACGCTGGATCTAAATCAGACAGACTGAGTGTTACAACAAACTGTTTACTGGTTATAAAGAAGGTCACAGATGAGGATGTTGGTCTTTACACCTGCAGACAGTATGACGCATCAGGACAACAAGTTACAGACTCTGCAGTTGATCTGTCTGTTATTAACAGTGAGTATTTCCATCATAATGATTTTATTAGAATCTACTGAAACATGACAATAATTCTGGTTCCATTGATGAAGTTTAATGACACTGATACAGTTACATTATCTTTCTCTGTGTTGACACATGGTTCAGATGACATCACCTTTTATTTATATAGTTTCTGTAGATGAGAACATGTGATATCTTCTCACTGTACTGTTTGTTGGGTTTTGCTGTGTTTAAGGAGAGAAAACAACAGTAACAACGAAAACAGCAACGACACATAAAAGCACAACTGATCAAGCATCAGCATCAGCCACAGATGACTCCAGCTCTACAACAACCACAGGTAAATCAACCTCAGTAACACATGTAGAAATAAACAGAGACTTTAAAACATCAACACTGATGACGATTACTTCTCAGTCAGGCCATTACTGAGTTCACACGTTTTTTTATTCCTCATTTTTCTCTCCACGGGTCGACTGCACAATTGTAAAACATCGAACCATTAACATAAACATCTACAGAAAGAAAAGGTGCATCATACTGCAGAGAACAGTCAGGTCTGCAGAGAGGATCATTGGCACCGATCTTCCCTCCATCCAGGACCTGTCCCGGGTCAGGAAGCGGGCCAGGAAAATCTCCACAGACGACTCACACCCTGGTCACAAACTGTTTAGACTCCTCCCCTCAGGCTGGCGCTACAGAGCACTGTACGCCAAAACCACGTCACAAGGACAGTTTCTTCCCCCGGGCTGTCGCTCTGATGAACTCTGAGCAGTCACAGAGTGCAAGTCCACCCACATGAACAACAGACAATGACTCTGCACTGCATATATTCACTGTACAATAGATTAAGAATTATACATGGAATTTGGTCTCCACATTTATCCCATCCGTGAATTAGTGAACACAGAAAGCACACAGTGAGGTGACATGCTACAGTGGCGCTTGGGGAGCAGTGAGGGGTTATGTGCCTTGCTCAAGGGAACTTAAGCTGGCCCGGGGTTCGAACAAGCAACCCTCCAGTCATAAGCCCAAAGCGCTAACCAGTAGGCCACGGCTGCCCCAAATTCCTTGTATGTGGACATACTTGGCCAATAAAGCTGATTTTGATTCTTATATTTAGGATTTAATTAATTATATATTAGAATTTTAATTTAATATTTCGCTGATTGATTTTCCAGTCACGTTGATGGTTGTAGCTGTGGCTTTAGCAGCTCTCATAATCACTGTTGTGGCAGTCGTCAGATGGAAGAGAACCAAAGGTGAGAACATTCACAGATTAAACCTTTAAAGTTTTCTTCAGGTTTCAGTGTTGAACATGAACTCTTTTTGTCTTTTCAGGGAACAGAACACAGACGGCTGAAAACATGGTGAGTCTTTAAACTGAATCGTCAAATGATATTTGTTTTTTTCTGTGACTAGCCTGCGTTTGTCCAGGAACTGAGCATAAACCCTGAACCGACTTGGCCTGGTCCAGGAATCAGACGTCCAGACACGGTGAGATCACACACCAGTGTGAAGTTACACTTTCCTTATTTTACAAGTGTTTGTTCTCCAACATGGAGCTGTGTCTTGTTTCCCTCTCCTTCCTGGTGTGTTTAGTCCATGTGACGTCCCTCATTAGTCTCACCTGTGTCTTGTCATCTCCCTCTGTCTTTGTCACTTCATCTGTTTGTAATTACTCTCACTGCCAGCAGGGGGAAACAGAACTGATGCACTGTAGCTGTAACTAAAAGAAACACCACAACTTTATAAAAACACTGAATAAAGCTGTGTTCAAAATCAAAGTTAGATTGAAGTACTCATTAAACTTAATATGCTTGTTGCTGTTTATCTTCACTGTGTAGGCTGATCCTGCAGATAGTGTTCACTACTCCTCCATCAGCTACATCAAGAACACCAACAGTAAAGCCAGGGTAAGCTCTCTGATTGGTTATTACTGGTCAGAATGAACATCTATTAAGATTAACTCTCTAGTGGATGAACCCTGATGTTTTCTTTTGTTTGTTTCTCTGGTCTCACATGTTCAGGGTGAATCTTATGAAGGTGATGCAGTGACCTACGCCACTGTCAGAGCTCCGCCCACTTCAGATGGAGCCTCCACTGATCCCAGTGGGCTCTACTCCACCATCACATTTGAGAACATGTAAGAGGAGACAGTATGGTTCTGCTTTTATTTTATATGAAATCATTGTGTAGTGATGTTTTTCTTGTTTATGGGTCTGTTTGTTGAATGACTGCAGTAAAAACCTTTGTCCAGTAGGGGGAGTAGTAGACAAAGTATCACAGTGTGAGAAGCTGTCAGTCAAGCTGTTTTTGTTTTGTTTTGTTTCTTACGCTAGTTGACATGTAAGACTCAGTCCTGTTTCATATGCTGTATATATTTGCAAATACTTCGGAGCAGTGGTAACCCCCCCCCCCCCCCCCCCCCCCCAAAAAAAAAAGTAAAAAAAATAGTAATGAACGCAAACCTCAACCTTTTTTGAACAAATAAAACTAAACTTTACTGTGTGATTAGGTTTGCGTTTGAGCCCATCAAAAACTTCCATCTCATCTCTAGCAGTGTCCTTTATTGATTAATTCATTCCATCTACAGGGTGACACAGGAGTCAGTTGTCGCTCCCATCCCATCCTGAGTCCACAAAAATACTCCCGTCATATCCTGATCACATGACTGCCGCCCCCCAAAAAAATACTGTACCACAAAATCCCGAGAGAGAGACTCCCAAATCCCGTCCAGCTCCATATGTTGATGTCTAAAGTTGGGCGTACTCACCACTTTGCACCGTCATTTTTTTATTTAATCTCTGACTCAGTCCCGCTTTCATTGATTATTTGCTCTATTCCGTCCCTATCATGTTATCCACAGTGAAATTGACTCCCGTACCGTGGGTGTCACGAAAAATTGTCATCCTCTAATTCCATCTGCGACCTGCGACCCCCCTGCAATGGCTCTGTGCACCCCCTAGGCGTCACACCCCCCACTTTGGGAACCACTGCTTTGGAGCATTTTCTCTGAAAAAAATGTGTTACAAATATTAAATGAATAAAAGAAGAATCAGACCTCTGAATGCTGATGTTTTTGTTTTGGGCTTTTGTAATTTCTAGAGTTTCTGCTCTTTACCAACACAGCCTTGCCCTACCTCGCAATAAAGTATTTTAAAGGAGACTGCACTTGACTTTTTAATCTTATAGCCATGGACCATTTCTCCTCAGAAGTAAAAGGAACTGTCCTGCCACTCTCTCTGTCAGCAGTTATCACTGTGATATACCGTCTGTCTGTCTCTAAATACAATCCAATTAGTTTTCAGCTATGTTCCATGGAGAACTGCTGGCTCACCACTTTGCATGACTTCAGTCTGACTTTAAATCGCCCAGATTGTTGTCATAGACTCTAATGCTGAAGATTTATTTTTATGAATAGATAACACTAACATGCTTTCATTATGTGACTTGTTTTGCTGCTTTTAAAGAAAAAGGGTTTAAGTTTCAATCTAAGTTTTATTATAAATGAGCAGTGTTGCATGTTATGAACCCCAGTATCACTGTTCTTTACTCTGGATTCACTGCACAAGAGTCGGTTTCCTATTCATTCATTGTAGTGGTTGACATTACATCCACAGCTGCTGCTGTGGTAAATTATCACCATCTAGTGGTTGAATTGCTGCCTGAGTTAAACAGCAAACACCAGCTGGTTAGTGTAAAGTGAGTTAATTTACCCACTGAATGTTTCACCTTAACCATCATATCAACATTTCCTAAAAACACCCTCCCTGAGGGATTCAGCAGGAGTGAGTTGTGTTGAGATCAGCTGTGAACAGGGTCTAAGAATAAGGTGATGCCAGGGATGAGAACCTGGAGGCCCGAGCCCGATCTCACTCGACGTGGACCTTAGATTAATTTTTGAAAATTGCGGCACTGAATCCGTTGTAATGACACAGTTGGGCACTAGATGGCTCCAATGCAGACGCCGCCTCGCACACGCTTCCACCGGGTCGCTCTTGTCCACCAGTGAAAAAGAGACGTAGCGCCATGGCTGAGAGCTGCGGAAAGAGGAAATCTGTGTACTTAGTCTGCTTGGAGACGCTATCTGCCACGAACGATTTCAGTTTAAGTCGCCGCTACAACAGATAAGTACGAGAAGTATACTGAAGCTGCAAGGGCTGCTATCATAGCGGACCTCAAATCAAAAGTACGCAAGCAACAGCGACTTTTTACCAGTGGCCACTGCGCATAGTGGTGAGGTAGAGTACAGTGAAAATGTTAAACTTTTTTTTTTTTTTTTTTTGCTCTAATAAACACACATATATAATTATAAATATATATGATCTAATTATACACACAAACATATTTAAAATTGCAGAAGTGTGCAGTCCTATGTGACCCTAAGGTAGTGTTGATGAGAAATTGTGGCCCCCTCCATCTTTTAAGTTCCTGCTTTATACTATATATTCCACTAAAGAAGAGCAACTTTACATGCAAAGTCAGCTATATAAAAGTGACTCACATTGGGTGGAGGCGACAAGACTATTTCTGTAGGATGGATGTATTACAAATCTATTGTGTAGGATCTGCAGCTATGAATCACTGCGTTTTCCTTACCGTATCCATGTGTTCTTGGAAGAAATACATTTTAAAGGGAGGTCATGTCTTAAAGTGCACAAACTTTGTTTTACCACAGTTACCATAGCAGTACATGATGGAGTCATGACCCTTTGAAATGTAGTAGTGGGAAGGAAATGTGTTGTAATTTCAGTAGGGAGTGTATAGAGACAAAACTAATGCACACATTAGTCAGACTGCTGAGTCAAGTACTTCCTAGAAATGGGGAAATGGAAAAATAAATGCTTGAATATGAACAACCTACATAAAAAAACAAGCAGACTCTACATTTGTCTTCATGAGGCACGAGTACAGAGACTGAGAGAGTTCAGAGCACGAGAAGAAGACGGAAGAACAACGGTTGAGTTCAGATCATTTCAAATGTCTCTGTTTCTGATACTGATGCTGCCATTAACAGGTAAGGAAACATAATTAATGTAGTTAAAATGTTATGTATTGATATTACTAATGATAGTTTATTCAGTAACAACCAAGTATGTGTTTAACACGGTGTGTTCAGTGTATTCTTCAAACATGGATCTAAAATGAAGTAGAAACAGAAAAGCTGTACTTTAGTCTAAGTTTATTTTTTGTATTTCTCTCAGCAGTAACTCAAGTTTCCACCATCACTGTCAGAGTTGGAGATGAATTCGCTCTGCCTTGTAAAAATATGAAAGATCTTAATGATAAATGTCACAGTACTACCTGGCTCTACAGTTATTCAAACAAGACATCAACACTGTTTGAACATGGGAAGATTCACAAAGAAGCTGGATCTAAATCAGACAGACTGAGTGTTACAACAAACTGTTTACTGGTTATAAAGAAGGTCACAGATGAGGATGTTGGTCTTTACACCTGCAGACAGTACAGATCAGGACGACAAGTTACAAACTCTGTGGTTCATCTGTCTGTTATTAACAGTGAGTATTTCCATCATAATGATTTTATTAGAATCTACTGAAACATGACAATAATTCTGGTTGCACTGATATATACTCAATGTAACACAGAGCAGCTTTTTACTTTTACTTTACAATTTGATCGGGAGATGAGAATATGATGAACATTTTAAACTTCACTGTACAGTTTGTTGGTTTTTGTTCTGTTTTAGTAGAGGACGAAACAACAACAACAGCAATGACGCCAACGTTGATAACATTGTTGACAACAGCAACAACACATAAAACAGCAACTGATCAGCCATCAACAACAACTACAGATCAAACATCCACAGCAACAGAAGAAAGCACAAATACAGGTACATTAGCAATTGGACGACATCAAAACTGCCATGTCTCTCTTTTACATGTCAGTACTGCAGAAGACTGAGACTTAAGTTAATTTTAAATGTCATTATCACAGAACAACTTCAGAGCTCTGTCTGAACTAACACCCTGTTTCATGTGTTGATGTCTCTGAAGGTTTCTGGAGCAGGTTCATCTTTGTTTCTGTGTGTTTGGCAGCACTCACACTAACTGTTGTGTCGGTCAACATATGCATGAAAACAAAAGGTGACACATTTACAGCTGAAACTTTTAGAAACTAAACATTTTGATGAACGTTCACCGTGAAAACTAAAGTAATTACTCTTTTGTTTTTTCAGCTTTCAGAGGTCATCATGGAGAGATTGTGAGTTTATCACTGAATCATCAAATGTTTCCGACAAACGCTCTGCTTTACTATAAACTTTCTTTATATTGCAAGGTAAATTACAGACTGAGAGATGTTGCATTCTGCTGACATTTTGTGTTTTCACAGATATCCAACAATGAAGATGAAGGTGTGGTGATCTATGAAAATGTTCATACTGTACCTGGTAGACCCCACTGAGGAACAATTTAATAGTGAAGATATTTCTTAGCTGTCAGAAATATAGAACAGAAAGATGCTTTTCTCGGCTGTAGCTTTAATAAAGTGACATGTTTAATTTTAATGACTGGTTGCCAATATAAAGCCATACAGTGCAACACAAGAAGGCATTTTCATCATTCATTCATTATTTACTGAACTAAAACTTACAATTGTTAAATTTCCTTTTTTGTCAATAAAACAGTATGTGTCAAACAATGATTGGGGTTTTCCATGTTTCTTAATCAACACTGATCACAAACACTTTAATGCCCAAGAAGTTAAAGGCTGTAATGGCAAATTTTGACCTGTTGGACATGGTGGCGCTGTTCGCCAGTTTTTCACTGTGCGCAGCTTTGACCTCAGGTTTATCACTGAATACAGTCGATCAGGTATTAACTTTCAGTCACTGAGAATGTGGTGTTTTGTTGTTGTTTTTTGTTTGTTTTTTACAGTATGGTTTAACTTTATGAATTTACATAAATTACAATATAAGTAATTAAAAAAAAAAATTTGTTAGTGATACATTCTGCAAAATACAGTTATGAATCATGCAATAAATGCTGCAACTAATATTTGTATTATTGCTGCTTTTAAACAACTGTTTCAATCAAAGCACTGGAAATTTCGTACACACACACACACACTGGCCAGAAAGCACCTACAATCCACTGGCCATCAGGATCAACTTGAAATTTAGAGTTTTGGTCACGGAGCTGTATCCTTCATGAAAATATTACATTGTCAGATCATTTCCAACATGTTTTACTGTACAGTAATGCACGGTTTAAGCTTCTGCATCAGTTTGACAATGTATCTATGGCAACAGCCCAGACCCTACGCAGACACTTACGCTGTGCACCTCCCCAGAAATGTAATTATGGTTCCAAGTAACAGCGGTGTTGTTTGGCACTGTACACTGGGCCTTTTAAAATGTCCAATGTAGCTCAGCACAAGTTCAACCAGGAAGACTATCTCACGGAGATGGTGACACGCCTTCTCATACCTCCCCACACCAGATGACTGAGGATGGTCCTCCTTCTGTTTAACAATCAGATTTGACCACAACCTCTGAGCCAATCATTTTACTGAAGAAAACTGTCTTATGTCTTCATCTTGTCTGTCTGTTCCTATGAGCCTTGAGCCATTCTGGTGCTCATGTCGTCATCTTTAGTGGCTAACACTGCCAGAGCTCTGCTGCTGTTCTCACCGAAACACTTCCCTCTCAGGTCTTGCGACAAAGCTGCATTGAGGAACCAGTGGATTTTAAGCCCCATAGAAATAATACACAAGAATCTGATCTTGCAAAATATCATATATTTTCTCATCAAATTCTCAAAAGTAGAAAGTCTTTGTATCACATCATTTTATTGTCTTTTAAACTTGAGTCAGCATTCTTTTTGGGAGATCTATAAAGGCGAGTGTATGATGCTCAGTCAGTTGGGATGTGCGATATTTCATTGTTTATGATATGTCGTCAAAAACATTCCCCCGTGGTAAGAAAATGTCATCCCGCGATAAAAATGATAAATTTCCATTAATGACGTGTGCGACACACTTGCAGCACAATGCGTGTGGAATATTGACAAATTGACAATGACGGAAGGTGGGAAGCGAGGAGCTCAGTCCTAAACGAGGCTCCACCTCCATTATCTAGAACTGGTTTGGTTTTAACCCCTTAACGCCTGCATTGATTTTTCAATTATATAAATATATTATAAAATGAAATATATTTTTGCTTACCACTCCAGCCGGTCCTACGAGAAAGTAGTGCTTGCAAAAGGTTCCTAGGAATTTTTTGAATGTGCACAAACCGACGTTGAAGTATTACATGCGTTATTTCGGCTGCAGTCTGAACGAAAACAGTGCGTCGCAAATACGCAACACTAGGCATGAAGGGGTTAAAAAGTCTGATGCGGAGCTGCAAATTACAACACCACCTCAAACACAAGCACAAACCAAGCCAGAAAATGCGCAAGGATGAAGAAGCAGCGTCGACTTCATCCAAAGAGTCCGGTAAAAAAAATAACAACTCAGATAAAACTTGATGCATTATAGTCAAAAAGATTAGGCTGAACTGGTGATTATTTCATTTTTATCGTTACCGTGATAAATACCAGGAATTATCGGGATAAATGTTAAAGTCCATATCACCTATCCCTATCAGTCAGTTCAAAATAGTTTTGTTAGACGTGATCATTAGCTCTGCTACTGTTGTAGTCACATCCCCACCAAAACACTTCCTACTCAGTTCTGAGAAACTGCTTTTGAAGGAAGTGTCAACAGGTCTGTGTCAACCACTACAACATTATCTGCTGCTAAAGTGTCATTGTGTTGTTCTTAGTACTCTTACTTTAACTGCAACACATCTGTCACCGTGGGATCTGTACCATCTTTTATTTAGAGTGGTTCTTGAAAAAAAGTAATTATATCACATCTTTAAAGAGACATACCTGGTCTGAAAACAGTTCAAGAGATAACACAATGAGGTGATGGTTGCTATTAAATATGGAAGGACATGTATTGTAGCTTCAGTATTGAGAGTTAAGTCAAATTCTCCCGTGGATGAACCCTGATATTTTTGTTGCTGTTGTTTGTTTGTTGTGTTTATCTCTGTGGTCTCAGGTTCAGGGTAAATCTCATGAAAGTGATGCAGTGACCTATAGCACTGTCAAAGCTCCGTCCACTTCAGCTGGAGCCTCCACTGATCCCAGCAGCGTCTACTCCACCATCACACCCTCAAACATTTAAGAAGACACAGTATTTTTTTCTGTTTTATCTAAATTTGCTATTACATTGCTGTCTTATTAGAATTCTAACATGGTGTAATCATGCTTTTCCTGTTTTTGAGCCATTTTTGACCATCTATTGCATGGCGCTGCCATTGATGTGAAATCTATGCCCCATAGGGGGTGCAGTAGAGCAAGTATCACACTGTGAAAAGTAGATGTTATAAGTCATGTATGAAACTTTACTCAAATGTGAAAAAGGCTGTCACCACCTGCTTTGGAGTTTGTGCCATAGTCACACCTGTTTCATCAACATTATAAACAAAAAGTGGAGAGAATTTATGTCTGTAGAAAACAAACATGCTCTTGCTTTATCTCCCCTGTAAAGAGATGAAGCTACTCTCTACTTTCTTTTTCATGAATCTGCTCTCAGGTTTGACTTGTCAGTCCCCCTCTCTTTTGACACTGCTCGCTCCATATCTTCAAGGGCTGTTGAGCCCCAGTCTGTCTTTCTGCTGTACTTTCTTGACATAATAGCTTTTCTATAATGTTTAGAATATAACCAAAAAAAGGTTCAAAAAAGGCAACTGGACTTGTAGAGTTTTTCGAGAAAACGTGCTGCAACAGATACATTTCCCAGTTTGGGATTAATAAAAAAAAATAAAAATCTTACCTTATTTTACTATCTATTTTCAAAGTTTTTGTCTTAATTTAACATATGACTCGGTGTGGGGTAATTTGATCACCTTGCTCAATACCCCAAGGCATTTGGCTGACTTTCTCCCCCCAAAAAGTTCAGGCTAATCTCCAGCTTAATGATTAATATGTTTTATACACTAATAACTCATCAACTAGTATGATGCTCTTAGACCTGGATAAAATTACTAAAACAAAACACCTATAATAGCTGACATGTAAAAACATTAGATTTATGTATATACACACTGAGAAAACCACTTTGTGCAATTTTGTGTAATACAAAGTTATTTTAAACTTTGTCCAGCAGGGTTGTAGTTAAGAAAGTATCACGCTGTAAAATGCTGAACATACATATAAATCAACCTTCATACGGCTGCTTGTAGTTTGTAAAGACATATTTAATGAATAAATCAACATTTCTGTTTAAAATAAAATACAGTTATTGTCATGGTAGCGATGATAGACACACAATTAGGAGGTGATCACAGTTAAAATTAACCATTCACAAACCATATCCCTGTAGTTCAAACACAAACAAGCTGATTCGCTGTTGATCATGTGAGTGACTCTGGACACACAGCACAGTGTCATTAAGAATAAAATGAATACTCATGGCCTCACAGCTTTTTAAAGAATGCCTCTTCCTCACATACAATGGACAGCACATAGTTTATGAGGTGAAGGACTGAGACTGATGCCAACACACGGAGTCAGATCTAACTCATCCTCAGAAACTCCAGGTGGAGGAGTGAAACGAAAGTGCTGCAAGAGCGTGGTGAAGAAGAGGAAGAGCTCCATCCTGGCCAGATTCTCTCCGAGACAAACCCTGCGACCTATGAGAGTGAAAGAGAAACTGGGTTGTTTTGTCTCATAAACTGTAACATCAACAGTGATGGCTGAGCTCACAAACCTGCAGAAAAGGGCATGAAGGCTTCTGGCTTGATGAACTTGTTGTCTTTGTCCAGGAAGTGGGCGGGATGAAAGGAGTGAGGTCTCTCCCACTCGTTGGCATCATGGAGGACAGATGTCAAGAGAGGATAGACTGTGGTTCCCTGTAGAAAATTATACACAGTTCCAGTCTAATAGTACAGTAATACATGTAAATGAAAATGAACATAATATTCCATTATTATGAGGAGGAACAGGTCCAGATGAAGGTAAATACATGAATCCTGGGGCCATGATGGAAAACTTTCTTCCTTGCTATTGCCTCCACAACAGTGTTAAGCAGGAGTGTAAAGCTTTTGGGCTATCCCAACATGTGGGTAATGTTGAGAATTAATGATTACAGTTTATTACATAAGATTGTGACTTTGCTTGTGATTAAACAAAACAATATCGTAGATTGTTACATGGTTCAGTCCTCATCAGCGGGGTGAACCATAGCAGATGTTTTTTTGGCTCGTGGTTCATAAAAAGGCTAGGCTAATGATTGAAATATTAGTTGCTGATAGACATTGAATATTGGTGATGTCTGTCATATTGGTGAGGAAATCGGATATTGGTGAGGAAAACAGAGTTGTACAGTGGCAGTGTGGAGGGGGGTGACTCCAGGACGCTGGAAGTCACTGTTAAGCCTTCTTGAGGTGTCGTGGGCCTAACTTAACGAAACATTGGTGAAGGGAGGTGTCCACTTGAAAACCCCAATAACATGTTGCATACTGAAGTTGTTTAGGCCAGGTTCCTGATGTCTTCGTGTTTCTTGGTAGAGCTATGGTTAGCTGCTGAGTGGGCCATACAAGCCAGCAGCATTTGGTTAGCTTATGTTTCACAGCGTGTGAATTGTCCTCAGCTACTCTCTAGGTTTACAAGCCAGCAGCATATACTTAGTTCATGTAGATTGTAGGTTAATCGTCATATACCGTTTACTGTAGTACTTACATTCTTTTTGTACTACTGGCTGCGGGTACACAAATACATTTCACTGTGCATTGTACTATGTATAACTGTGCATGTGATAAATAAAATCTATCTATCTATCTATCTATCTATCTATCTATCTATCTATCTATCTATCTATCTATCTATCTATCTATCTATCTATCTATCTATCTATCTATCTATCTATCCCATGACCGTAAGTTTGGTAGGGCCTTAAAATGTGTTTTGCCTGGGATCTTGGCACAAGGGATTGTAACATCTCATGATGTGTATTACTGAACTCTGACTTCAACTTTGGGCTTATGAAGCACTTTTTCGTCACAATTCCAGGAAGGAGCCACACCCTCTACCTTGTCTGCCACATCAACCTCACCTACTCCCAGTCAGTTCACCTGTTCCCACTCTCCTCATCAATCCTGTATATATCCTGTATATATACTAGCCTCACAGAGGAAATCCTTGTCATGCTAAACTTGTTTGTTCAGTCAAGTGGTTTCTTTGGTTTTTAACCACGTGGAAGCTGTATTTATTGTAAGTTAGCCAAATCATTTGCATTTGAATTTTTCATTTCCCGAATGGTATGAACAAATTGACAATTGCATACTTGGTGTTCTATTCAGTCTAACCTTTTATAACTTGGTGTTCTTATCTGCTAACCTTTATAACTTGGTGTTCTATTCAGCCTAACCTTTTCAATGAAGTGTCCATGAAATGTTATGTCTCGGGTGGTTCTGTGAGGAAGTGCCAAGGGCAAGATGCTGGCCAGTCTCTGTGTCTCATGGATGACAGCGTTGGTGAAGGGAAGGTTCTTCCTGTCATTAACCTGCACCTGACGACCTCCTATGACCTTCCTTAGCTCCTCCTGGACCTGGTCTTGGAGATGAAAGGTGACAGAGGATACAAAGACATGAAAGTCTTTCACCCAGTTTTCTCTGTGACTGATTAAATGATGCAGTTTGATTTGTTTTTGTGGTGTCTCATGTTCCTCACCTTGTACCTTGGGATATTTGACCATGAAGAGAAGTCCCCATCTCAGAGTAGTTGATGTTGTCTCAGTGCCGGCAACGAACAAATTCATGATTGTGATCAAAAGGTTATCATCGTGGAAGTGGTTGTTGGTATTTCCAGACTCCTGCACATAGACATATAACAGTATAGTTTTATGAATATATCAGATCTAAAGGTTTAGTGAGGGTTTAAGTACTAATTTTTATCCCTTCAGTCCTGTTAAATGTGCATCAGCTGGTATGTAGTGAGTTAGTGTACCTTGTGAAACAGCTTGTGTCATCATCTTGCACCATATAGTCTCGTGGCATACTGAGTTAGAAGCCTTCAACATGAAATTAATGTCTAAACAGTTAGCAATGGGTTGATCAACAGCCTTTTGTAGAGACTTTTAGCAGATGAACATAGATAGATAGATAGATAGATAGATAGATAGATAGATAGATAGATAGATAGATAGATAGATAGATAGATAGATAGATAGATAGATAGATAGATAGATAGATAGATAGATAGAAAGAAAGAAAGAATGCTGTTGATTGAAAAGTTCAGTACTTTATTGATGTAGAGGTTAGAGAGAACCACATGATTATTGTTAAGTTTTGGAAACAGCAACCTCTGTGGCCATATTTACATAATTCTAATTCATTAATTTCTCTGGTGCTCCAAGTTCAAACAGTGAAGGACTTTGGAAAGTAGCCAATCAATTGCTCATGCAACAAACATGTGCTTAGGGTTATGTGTGCTCTAAGTGAATAAAGTTTCCCTGTACCATACAACCCTCGTAACCTAGGGATAGTGAAATTGAATCATGGCCATAAAGGTCAGTGAATGAAAAATGCATTTCTTACACCCATAAGCCAGAGTTAGACATTTTGTTATAAGATGAAAAAAAAAAAAAAAAAAAAAAAAAAAAATCAGTGTCCAAACCTCCAGATTTTGCTTGCGGACCAGAAAGGCATCCACAAAGCCTCTGCACATCTGTGGATTGAGGGTCTCTTTCAAGTGAGCAAAGAAGGCTAAGTTTTGTTTCCTATTGGCATCAGCCAAGTCATGAAATTCTTTCCTGTTAGAAATCCACTTGAAGAGCCATGGGAACATGTTGTACACCTGTCAAAGGTTATTCACATAAGAAGAAACAAGACAGGGAGAGTGGGAAAACAGTATTTCATAAAGTTGTATTACAGTATAAATTTAAAATAATAATAAAAAAAAAACAATACCTGCATTGAGCGGGAGCCAGCAAGTTGGTTATTTCTGTTAACTCGATCCACCAGAGAAGTGAACTCTAGATCATCGTACTCAAATCTGCTGCCATAGATCATGGAGCAGATTATATTAGAGACTGCATAGTTTGTTGGTTTGACTGTATCAAAAGGCTCTCCTGTGACAGAGGGAACAAAAAAGGTGCAGGTAACTTAAACTAATTTAATATAGGATATCAGCTATATATAGTCATAAAAAAAAATGAATTAGTTCTACCTTTGAATTTCTCAATCACTTTAATGAGGTGCTCACATTCCTCAGTGATTTTCTCCTCACAAGCCTTCTTGCCCATCCCATAATCTCTCAGGTTAGTCAAGGTGAAACGCCTCATTTCTTTCCATGAATCCCCATTGGACCATAAAACCCCTGACAAGATGTTTTAAGGGTTGACAAGAACTAACAAACAACAACAAATGAAGCTATGTGGTAAATGGAACTTCTTTTCTTCTCTTACCGTGCCCCTGGTTAAATTCATGCATAATTAGCATTGGGTCTCTGTCTCCAAATGCTTCATCAAAGTTAACAAGTGCCTCCTTCACGGTCTTGTATCCGGCCAGCACCACCACTTTTTTGGGTCCCAGATAGACGGTGAAGACTGATCCATATTTCTTGGAAAACTAACAACAGTAGAATATATCAATACTTTTTTTATTTAACACACGTCAGAGAAACCAGACAAGGTGAAAGAACTGCCCAGAGAGTAGATCAAAAATAAACCACCCCGATAACTTCCTCACCTCCAGTAATGTTTTGAAGGGTCTCTTCAGGTCAAGTTGCAGCAGGTTTCCAAACAAGGGAAGAGGTACGGGTCCTGGAGGCGCTTTCCGGTCCTCTCTGGAATGAAAGGTGGAAGAGGCAGTTAAAAATATGAGCAGTAGGACTGCCAGGCCTCCCAACAGAGAGACAGAACTGATAGGCTGCAGTAAAACATCTAATATCCCCATGACTGAAGAAAAACACACTAAACTGATGTCAAAGAACTGCCTGGAGCAGTGTCCATATAAGTATTTATATTGAAAGTCACTGCCAATATCCTGTTACCAATGGTAATGATCTGTGCCAGTGATGAAAAGAAAACACTGACAGATCATTACTGATCTGTGTCAGTGTTTTCTTTTCATTTAGGGCCAAAGGACAGAGGAATCCAAAGGAACAGACACGATTACCACATTACTGTGTTGGTGCAAATTACTCCATGATACAACAGTTTGCAGTTTATTAACTTGTTGCCAACATGGACTCATTATTTATGTGCTTACAAGTATTGTAAATAAACCTGGGTTGAAGTTAAGTCTTTAATATGAGTTGTATAGAAAATAGTAGGGCTAATTACCCATTTTATATTTGGGTCAGCATTATTTTGTACACTTAAAACCATAGTCTACAGTTGTGGACTGAGAAAATAAAGGTTGAGCAACATTACTTTTACTAAAATGAATCTATTATAATGTGAAGTGATATAATACTGATTTCTCTGCTTTTGTAGAGGAAGCGTCCTGTTTAAATATTTACAGTACTCGATTTATAACTTACATCACGTTCATGACATACCAGAGTTGCTGACAGGTCTCGAAGTCATTGAAAGCTGTAACCTGCAGGAGGTCAGAGCATAAAAATGTGTAATACAGAGCTGTGTTGGAAAATAAATAGTCCATATATAGAGGGAAAAAAACTGTGGACCCATTATTGAACCTTAAGAAACACCTTCAATAAATCAACTATTCAGAAACTTGACTTTTAACTCTATATGTGAAGATCAAAACCCACCAGAAAGCAGCTTATTCAACATGTCAAACTGCCACTATTTTCCTGAGGATATAGGTGGCACCATCTTTTGAGTTTGGAGCCAGAGTCTGATCAGTACTGTCTGGGAGGGCAGCCACACTATTGATGACCCGTCCGCACTTCCTCCAGACTGACTCAGGTTTTCGTTCAATCAATACTACATTCTGCTCTCATTCTGATTATGAACTGAAGTTAAAATTTCTAACTCTCGTGGTCTCACAGCACCACTTTTTGGGGTGATTGGCATGGCAACTGGTAGTCACCATTATGTCATATCCTGTTTATGTAACGTCAAATAAGCAACTAAAATGTAACTTATCCAAACAATTGACACTTGAACATCATATTAACTACCTGAAAAGCCAGAAACCATCTGTGAAATACACAAAATACACATCCTTGATTTTTAATTTGGCTTATATCCATTAACATGGAGTAGGTGGAGCTCATGATTTTCTTTGGTTTCTCTTTTCTTTCCTGAAAAGACAAAAAAAATATTGTTGCTAATAAATGTCATTCCTGTCCGTTTAATATTATACAAAAGTGACTATTACCAACCTCTATACCAATGTGATCTAGTAATTAAGATTCAATTATTTAATAATAAATAATTATTTTTGCTAATTATTAATTATGTGCCTTAGTACACAGGCCCAACATAAATGATGCCCCGTGTGAGGCAGAACACATATTAATGTCAGCATAATTTTGGTTAAAGCCAAAAATATTTTTGAAAAACGTTTAGACTTGCAAAAAGTCTTAACATTCAGTCTCACTAGTCTACCACAGGAGTAGATGTCCAGTTTATTTACAATCAGGTGCAGTGTGGTGATCATTTTAGAGATTCATAAATTGATAAATTATTAAGAAGTCGTTATTAATAAAAGTCTTTAGCCCCATAGTGGTACATTAGGAGTTGCTTTTGCTGCTAGCTTATAGAAGTTGAACCTTTTTTTCTTAGCTGTAAGAATTTCAGCATTTGAATACCACATATTCAATGCAAAATCCCTGTGTAGAGCCTAAACCCAGGCTGTCGTGAATTCATGAACAAGTTGAATTTCAGTGAGTACAGGGATAAGATTCTCTACTGAAGGACAGGTGTGATACACAGACTGCATCCAAAGGCCCATTGTTAAGATGTTTGCTTCTGAACTTTCACAGGAAATTCAGCCTTTCCTTTCAGAGCAAAGCAGCCTTAGAAAAGAAGGTAGAGTCCCTTAAAGCGGCTTGTCTCCTTCATGAGGTACAATGCACTGCTTATCAGACCTGCACAAATTGGCTTAAATCAGTTTGCTCACACCAGGTTTGCTCAGTCCCCGCCTTCCCATCAGAGATGACTGTTGTACGTGATGCATCTGCTCAGACACCACAGTGTCCCCGCTTTAAAGTGCTTAAGTTCCTTGCTCAGGACATTGAACAGTTTGATCCAGACAGTTGTGATCATAATGTTGACAATTATGTTAGGGGTTTCGACAATGCCCTAATTGATTTGCCCTATGCAACCTAAAGGGAGAAGGTTAAACTTGTATGGAAAACAAGCTCTAAAGCTGTCCATAAGTTTATCCCATCACAACCTCCCACAGTCAGAGATGACTACTCAGAGCTCCGTCAAGCATGTGTACACACTCATGTTGTACTCATGACACGCCAAAGTGGGAAGTTGTCATAAGTGTCCAGCTGTCTCCACTCATGCTCCACTTCTTTGTCCATCTTTGAATTAACTGGGAGTTAGATGGAGTCAGGGACTGCCAAGATAGACGGACATAGACACCACACTGAGCTTCAAAACCACTCAGTAACATATGGGGGAAGTCGTGGAGGGTTCATCCATCTTTATTTACAGTCAACTACAAATCACACTGGAGAGTAGATCATCAATACTTCATTAATGTATTTAACTAGCTAGTTAGTTAAGAATAAGAATAAATAAAACCTTTATTAGTTCTGCAATGGGGAAATCGCAGTTATAGTAGTATCATCAGCACTCACAAGGATAAAATGCCACATATAACATTAAGAAAACGACCTTGTCAAAGACAGACACTCTATCTATTTATCTATGCTGTACATTGAGAGAAAATATTAAACAAACCTGTGGATATTAATCTGACCGATAAATGCTGCAATTAAAATATAATATACATAATTGTTATATTTCTTGTTACATAGAGATAAAATTCAGTGCTTTTATTCTAATCTGAACTAAAGATGAAACGCTTTTTACAGCTGGTTCAGAAAATGGATTTAAAGAAAGACAAATTCTTTGTGTGAGAAAACAAAACTTCAAGAACACATTGTCATAAATAAATAAGTACTATAATATTCTAAGATCTGAAGAGATGATGTTTAACAGCAGTGGACTCATCTCTGTGGTGAGTTGATGTTGAAGTTGTTGATCAGTGGAGTCTGACTGAAGCAGAAGGGTCTCCAGAGTTTTCATAGATCACTGTACCTTCACCTTCATCTTCATCATTGTGCACCTGCGGAAAACAACACGCCAAACAACATCACAAACACTGGTTTGACTCTGTGAAGTTGGAGCTGTAGAAATGTTTGAATGTTCAGAGTTTAAACTCACAGTGTTTTCTTCCGTCTGTGTCTTGTTACCTGAAAAGACAAATGAGAGAGTCGACTTTAGCTCCAACAGGCAAACTCCAGGTTCATCAAAAGCTTTTCTTGTCTTTGTTTCAATGTTTCATCTGTGAATGTTCTCACCTTTAGTTTTTATCCACATGTTGACTGTAACAGCAGATATTAAGAGTGCTGCTAAACCCACAGACACAATGATGGATCTCAACAAATGGGAAGAATGTGAATGTGTTTCTTTTCCAGCGTTTTCTTCTGTACAGAAAACAAGATGCATTCAAGGTGTGATAAATACATGCAGTGATATATCTAAAATAAAAGTCTTTAGCCCCATAGTGGTACATTAGGAGTTGCTTTTGCTGCTAGCTAATAGAAGTTGAACCTTTTTTTCTTAGCTGTAAGAATTTCAGCATTTGAATACCACATATTCAATGCAAAATCCCTGTGTAGAGCCTAAACCCAGGCTGTCGTGAATTCATGAACAAGTTGAATTTCAGTGAGTACAGGGATAAGATTCTCTACTGAAGGACAGGTGTGATACACAGACTGCATCCAAAGGCCCATTGTTAAGATGTTTGCTTCTGAACTTTCACAGGAAATTCAGCCTTTCCTTTCAGAGCAAAGCAGCCTTAGAAAAGAAGGTAGAGTCCCTTAAAGCGGCTTGTCTCCTTCATGAGGTACAATGCACTGCTTATCAGACCTGCACAAATTGGCTTAAATCAGTTTGCTCACACCAGGTTTGCTCAGTCCCCGCCTTCCCATCAGAGATGACTGTTGTACGTGATGCATCTGCTCAGACACCACAGTGTCCCCGCTTTAAAGTGCTTAAGTTCCTTGCTCAGGACATTGAACAGTTTGATCCAGACAGTTGTGATCATAATGTTGACAATTATGTTAGGGGTTTCGACAATGCCCTAATTGATTTGCCCTATGCAACCTAAAGGGAGAAGGTTAAACTTGTATGGAAAACAAGCTCTAAAGCTGTCCATAAGTTTATCCCATCACAACCTCCCACAGTCAGAGATGACTACTCAGAGCTCCGTCAAGCATGTGTACACACTCATGTTGTACTCATGACACGCCAAAGTGGGAAGTTGTCATAAGTGTCCAGCTGTCTCCACTCATGCTCCACTTCTTTGTCCATCTTTGAATTTACTGGGAGTTAGATGGAGTCAGGGACTGCCAAGATAGAGACGGACATAGACACCACACTGAGCTTCAAAACCACTCTTCAGTAAACATATGGGGAAGTCGTGGAGGGTTCATCCATCTTTATTTACAGTTAGGGACTGTCAGTGATTCCACTACTGTGTTTATAGTGAGGTTTGTCAAAAGACATTGTTTCTGTGACGTGGAACTTGTTGGGTTTGAGAGAGAGAACTACAAATCACACTGGAGAGTAGATCATCAATACTTAGTCATTAATATATTTAACTAGTTAAGAAGAAACCTTTATTAGTCCCGCAATGGGGAAAACGCAGTTACAGTATCATCAGCACTCACAAGGATAAAATGCCACATATAACTTTAAGAAAACGACCTTGTCAAAGACAAACACTCTATCTATTTATCTATGCTGTACATTGAGAGACAATATTAAACACACCTGTGGATATTAATCTGACCGATAAATGCTGCAATTAAAATATTATATACATCATTGTTACAGGTTATATTTCTTGTTACATAGAGATAAAATTCAGTGCTTTTATTCTAATATGAACTAAAGATGAAACACTTTTTACAGCTGGTTCAGAAAATGGATTTAAAGAAAGACAAATTCTTTGTGTGTGAAAACAAAACTTCAAGAACACATTGTCATAAATAAATAAGTACTATAATACTCTAAGATCTGAAGAGATGATGTTTAACAGCAGTGGACTCATCTCTGTGGTGAGTTGATGTTGAAGTTGTTGATCAGTGGAGTCTGACTGAAGCAGAAGGGTCTCCAGAGTTTTCATAGATCACTGTACCTTCACCTTCATCTTCATCATTCTGCACCTGTGGAAAACAACATGCCAAACAAACATCACAAACACTGGTTTGACTCTGTGAAGTTGAAACTGTAGAAATGTTTGAATGTTCAGAGTATAAACTCACAGTATTTTCTTCCGTCTGTGTCTTGTTCCCTGAAAAGACAAATGAGAGAGTCGACTTTAGCTCCAACAGCCAAACTCCAGGTTCATCAAAAGCTTTTCCTGTCTTTGTTTCAATGTATCATCTGTGAATGTTCTCACCTTTAGTTTTTATCCACACGTTGACTGTAACAGCAGATATTAAGAGTGCTGCTAAACCCACAGACACAATGATGGATCTCAACAAATGGGAAGAATGTGAATGTGTTTCTTTTCCAGCGTTTTCTTCTGTACAGAAAACAAGATGCATTCAAGGTGTGATAAATACATGCAGTGATATATGTTGTAGACAAAAAAAAAGTAGTAAAATGTCATTTTAAGTTTGTTATTAATCATATTTACACACCAAAACCTTGTCATTTGAAAATATAACCTTGTGAATATCAATCTATATTTTATGCATACATACAGTGCAGTTTGCTATTGGAGTATGTATGACAATAGGGGCGCACAGTGGCGAGGTGGTTAGCACTGATGATCACCAGTCTGAATCCATGGGTCGGCTGAAACATTTAGTTGCTGTTATTGCTGTTGGAGGCTGGATGCACCTCACAGACATGTACAAATGATTAATTTTTTTGAACAAACAAATTCATTCATTCATCTTCTGTAACTGCTGTTTCCCGTGAAGGGGCGTGGGGTCTTCTAGAGCCTATCCCAGCTGTCATTGGGTGAGAGGCAGTGTACATCCTGGACAGGTCGCCAGGCACACCTATGGCCCAGAAAGGAGCAATGGCAGAACTCTGAATCCCTTTCCAATTCTTTGTGACTGATATACCTGCCATACAGTTACTTTACACTTCAGTTACTTTACACTTCAGTTATTTATAAATCCTCTGATTAAGGTGAGATGTTCTAAATGTCACAGGGTCAGAGCAGGAACGTGGTGATCTCTCCATGTCTGATTTATCTTAATTATTGTAATGTTTCACTATGTTGGTCTAACAAGACAGTTTGACCTGGAAACATTATGATGGAAATACTCACTGGTAGTAACAAACAGATCAACCTCTGAGTCTCCAACATATTGTTCTGATCTGAACTGTCTGCAGATGTAAGGGCCAACATCCTCAACTGTGACCTTCTTTATAAGCAGAGAACAGTTTGTTGTAACACTCAGTCTGTCTGGTTTAGATCTGATCCGTCCAAGATCAACTAATATCACTGTTGTCGTCTCTCTTAAACCATTAATCAGCCAGGTAGTGCTGTCACAGTTCTTCTGTCCGTCTATCACATTCTCACAAGACAAAGTGACGTCATGTCCAACTCTGACAGTGACAGATGAATATTGTCCAGTTGCTGCTGTTGAGACAAAGAGACAGACATGTGAATAATAAAGTGTAACATTTAAACAATAATTGTCATATTCAGTGAGCACACACTGAAGGAAAATGTACAACATGTCTTCACTTCCATTGGTCAAACTGATACTAGTCTCCCAGGGATACTAGGGGCCACCTGTTGAGTTTGGGGCCAGACTCTGATCAATACTGTCTGAGAGAGGAGCCACATTAACAATGACCTGTCAGCACTTCCTCTAGACTCACTGGTGACTGTGTTAGATTAATACTGAGCTCTGCTCTACGTCCAGCAGCTACAAACTAATGAAATTATACACTGTACTACTTATTTATTTATTTATTTATTTATTTATTCTTTCCTATGCTCACAGTAATACTGAACTGCTTAACAGTCATGGTAGCTGTTAGTCATCATGATATCTCATCCTGTTTTTATAGCATCACATAACTAAAACAAAACTTCTCTGAAGAACTGATGGTTGAATATGCATCAACATTATATTAACTACTTAAAATGACAGAAACCAACCTTGAAAAATATGATTCAACATGTGCTTTACTCTTTTAGTTTAAGTCAAGTCTCATCCACTAAAATGGAGGGGCCAGAGCTCATGACCTCTACTACAGCCAGCCACCAGGGGGAGCTCCAAATGCTTTAGCTTCACTTTAGAGGAGCTGTCATGGCGTCTACTTTTCTTACAGTCTATGACAGTTAGTGTGAGGATCATCACACGAGATTCAACACAAGTTTGTGTCTCATCTTTGGTTTCCAAGAGTCAACTAAAGTCACCAAGTTCCAACCAAAACATGTCTGTCTCAGTTAAAGGAAGAACACTGAATGAAGTAACATTAGTAATATTAATGCAGTGATGAACTGAATGTGTGTTCTATGTATCCTTACCTGGAAACTGAAGCATCAGGATCAGGAATAAAGACATTTGAATCCATCTGAACTCAACCATTGTGCTTCTCTGTCTCTCTCGTCCTCTTCTCTTGTCCTCACGTTGACCAGTGACACAGTCTCTAAAGAGGTTTCTTCTTAAAGATGAATATAACATGTGACTCATGTTGTTAGTGAGGTCACTTCCTTATAGAGATGTGAGATGTTCTGTCAGTTGCAGACTCAGTTGATATTATTACCTTTGAATCTTTCTGTCTTTTTATCAAAAAAGACTGTAAAAAATAGCAGTAGTAGTAGTTATCTTCATCTTTGATGCATTAAATGACTCTCATTTCTATCGTGTTTTGTATTGACATCAACATTAGACAGTTTCTTAATCATCAGTGTGTAATAAAGGAAGTTGAATGTGTCTAAACTGTTCATTTGAATAAATGTTGCATTGATGCAGATAAGATGTCTTAGTGGACTGAGAGCTGCTGGTTCCTCATTGTAACTCTGAAGTCACTGTTTCCAGAGAAGTGAAGGGGAAGTGTTTTGGTGAGACTGTGGGTACAACAGCAGCAGAGCTCTGGAGGTTTGAGCCTCTAACGATGACCAGAAAAACACCAGAAACTGTTACCACACTGATGAGACTGACTGTGTGTGTTGTCTAAAATAGATGGCTGTAATATTTATGTTTTACTGGATGGTTTCATGGAACCGTCATTGCATGACATTTCTTCTTAAAGCTGAATATAACATGTGACTCATGTGGATAGCAAGGTCATTTCCTCATATAAACTTTGTCAGTGCGGCATTTTTTTTTCAGCTAAATTAAGTTAATTAAGCTCTCAGAAAATGGACTTCACAGTTCTTCACTGCCCTTTCTCAACCAACTTAGTTATTCTTGAAAATGACACGGACATGAGAAAAAGACGTTTCATTCAGATCAATGACTGAGAGTCCCACTGAGAAACACTGACAAACCTATGGTCATGAGATATGATGATCAACCTACAATGAAAAATGCTGCTGGCTTGTATGGCCCACAGAGCAGCAGAGGACAATTCAAACCTTGTGAAATATAAGCTAACCAAATGCTGCTGGCTTGCATGACCCGCTCAGCAGCTAACCAAACAAACAAATACCAACCAACATGAAGACATCAGATACAGTTGACACCAGATGTTTACATACGCTGTGTTAAAAGACACATAAAATGTTTTCCTCACTGTCTGAAGTTAAATCAGACTAAACTTCTCCTGTTTTAGGTCAGTTAGGATTACTAAAATTATTTATATTTGCTAATTGCCACACTAATAAGAGAAATAATTTGTTAGAGAATTTTTTATTACTTTCTTCAAAGTCAGAAGTTTACATACACAAAGATAGCTATGTCTTTAAACAATGAAGGAAAGCCCTGATGATGATGTGATGGATTTGGAAGATACTGTATGTTAGCAGACAACATCTGAGTTAATTGGAGGCACACCTGTGGATGTATTTTAAGGATACACCTCAAACACACTGCTTCCTTGTTTGAATGGGAATGGGAAAATCAAAAGAAATTAACCAAGTAATCAGGAAGAGAACTGTGGAGCTCCACAAGTCTGGTTCATCCTTGGGTACAATTTCCAGATGCTTGAAGGTGCCACGTTCATCTGTTCAAACAATTATATGCAAGTATACACACCATGGGAATGTCCAGCGATCATAGAGCTCAGGACGGAGGCGGGTTCTGTGTCCCAGAGTTTAACATGTTTTGGTCCAACAAATGCGAATCAACCCCAGAACAAAAGACCTTGTCAAGATGATAGGCTCTTTAGGCCCGTTTGTCATCGTTCCAAATCAAGGTATTTAGATCACCCTCCCTCACAACCACCATTTTGGGAAAAAAATAAAAATAAAAAATCAGGCTAATCTTATCTCTGGCTTAATGATTCACATGGTTTTATACACTAATAACTCATCTTGTATGTTATATTGGACAAATATACTAGAACAAAACAGCTGTTTGTCCAGCTTGGGTGTAGTTGAGAAAGTATAATATAAAATGCTGAATATATAAATAAACCTTCATATGGCTGCTTGTAGTGTGTAAAGACATATTTAATGAACAAATCAACATTTCTGTTTAAAATAAAAATGCAGTTATTGTGGTGCTATTATCATAGACACACAATTAGGAGATGATCACAGTTAAAATAAACCATTCACAAACCATATCCCTGTAGTTCAATTAATTCAACTTTAAGCAGTAATCACAAACAAACTGATTCACTGTTGATCATGTGAGTGACTCGGGACATTCATCACATTGTGATTAAGAATTTAATCGTTCCTCATGGTCTCACAGCTTTTTAAAGAATGCCTCTTCCTCACATACAAGGGACAGCACATAGTTTATGAGGTGAAGGGCTGAGACTGATGCCAGCACACGGAGTCAGATCTAACTCATCCTCAGAAACTCCAGGTGGAGGAGTGAAACGAAAGTGCTGCAGGAGCGTGGTGAAGAAGAGGAAGAGCTCCATCCTGGCCAGATTCTCTCCGAGACAAATCCTGCGACCTATGAGAGTGAAAGAGAATCTGGGTTGTTTTGTCTCATAAACTGTAACATCAACAGTGATGGCTGAGCTCACAAACCTGCAGAAAAGGGCATGAAGGCTTCTGGCTTGATGAACTTGTTGTCTTTGTCCAGGAAGTGGGCGGGATGAAAGGAGTGAGGTCTCTCCCACTCGTTGGCATCATGGAGGACAGATGTCAAGAGAGGATAGACTGTGGTTCCCTGTAGAAAATGATATAAAAGATAAACAGTTTCAGTCCAATAGTACAGTAATACATGTAAATGTAAAATACACATAATATCCATTGTTATGAGGACAAACAGGTCCAGATGAACTTCAATTCATGAATCCTGGGATAATGATGGAAAACTTTCCTCCTTGCTGTTATGTTTCTAATCTCTCTTCCCTCCACAACAGTTTTAAGCAGGATTAAGCTTTTGGGCCATCCCAACATTTTAATGATTCAAGTTTCTTACAAGATTCTCACTTTGCTTGTGATTAAAGCGCTTAAAGAAGCATTTTTAAGTCACACTTCCAGGGAAGAGCCACACCCCCTTCCTCGTCTGCCATGCTAAACTTGTGTATTGGGTCAAGTTGGATTCTCCCTTGTCATGGTCCTTTTGTCTGAGATTAGCATCTCAATGCTAGAATTGTCTGCCCGATTCTAGCATTTTATTATAAGATAAGGGTGAGAGTGATTTGGCCAGTCATGTTTTTTGCAAGTGACAAAGCTGGGTAAAAAGGACTGACAGGAGATTGTGACAGATCCACGTTCCTGTAAAAGCTACACTTCTTGGCCGAACCTAGTGTCCCACTAAAGACAAAGTAATGAGTATTTTCGAGGCAGGCAGGCAGGCACAGTAACAACATGGGAAGCATGGAAATATTTGGCCTCTCTTCAGCTCAGTCAGATGGGGTTTTTTGTTTGTCTTGTTCCTATCTTCTTCTGTAATATCAAACATGACACTTTGGTTTTCGACCACATGGAAGCTGCATTTATTGTAAGGTAGATAAATCATTTACATTTGTAATTTCCCAGAACTGTATGAATTAATTGACAATTGCATTCTTGGTGTTCTATTCAGTCTAACCTTTTATAACTTGGTGTTCTTATCTGCTAACCTTTATAACTTGGTGTTCTGTTCAGTCTAACCTTTTATAACTTGGTGTTCTGTTCAGCCTAACCTTCTCAATGAAGTGTCCATGAAATGTTACGTCTTGGGCGGTTTTGTGAGGTGCCGTGGGCAAGATGCTGGCCAGTCTCTGTGTCTCATGGATGACAGCGTTGGTGAAGGGAAGGTTCTTCCTGTCATCAACCTGCACCTGACGACCTCCTATGACCTTCCTCAGCTCCTCCTGGACCTGGTCTTGGAGATGAAAGGTGGCAGAGGACAAAAAGAAGTGAAAATCTTTCAGCCAGTTTTCTCTGTGACTGATTAAATGATGCAGTTTGATTTGTTTTTGTGATGTCTCATGTTCCTCACCTTGTATATTGGGATATTTGGCCATGAAGAGAAGTCCCCATCTCAGCGTAGTTGATGTTGTCTCAGTGCCGGCAGCGAACAGATTCATGACTGTGATCAAAAGGTTATCATCGTGGAAGTGACTGTTGGTATTTCCAGACTCCTGTACATAGACAAGTAACAGTGTAGTTTCATGAATAAATCTAATCTAAAGGTGTAGTGGGGGTTTTAAGTGCTAATTGACATTTGACGGGTCAATTTTTATCCTTTCAGTCCTGTTACATGTACATCAGCTGTTAAATAGTGAGTTAGTATACCTTGTGAAACAGCTTGTGTCATCATCTTGCACTATATAGCCTAGTAGCATACTGAGTTAGAAGCCTGCAACATGAAATTAATGTCTAAACAGTTAGCAATGGGTTGATCAACATCCTTTTGTAGAGACTTTCAGCAGATGAACATATATATGAACATACATCTATATAACTGGCTACAATACTCTATTGATGCAGAGGTTAAAGAGTACTACATACATGATTATTGCTGAGTTTTGGAAACGGCGACCTCTGTGGTCACAGCTGGTATTTACAGGATTCTAATTCATTAATATCTCTGGTGCTCCAACTTCAAACAGTGAAGGATTTTGGAAAGTAGCCATTCAGTTGCTTATGCAACAAACATGTGCTTAGGGTTATGTGTGCTCTAAGTGAATAAAGTTTCCCTGTACCATACAACCCTCGTAACCTAGGGATAGTGAAATTGAATCATGGCCATAAAGGTAAGTGAATGAAAAATGCATTTCTTACACCCATAAGCCAGAGTTAGACATTTTGTTATTAGATAAAAAAACAAACAAACAAACAAAAACATTCCGTGTCCAAACCTCCAGATTTTGCTTGCGGACCAGAAAGGCATCCACAAAGCCTCTGCACATCTGTGGATTGAGGGTCTCTTTCAAGTGAGCAAAGAAGGCTAAGTTTTGTTTCCTATTGGCATCAGCCAAGTCATGAAATTCTTTCCTGTTAGAAATCCACTTGAAGAGCCATGGGAACATGTTGTACACCTGTCAAAGGTTATTCACGTAAGAAGAAACAAGACAGGGAGAGTGGGCAAACAGTATTTCATAAAGTTGTATTACAGCATAAACTATACAAATGTAAAAAAAAAATAAAAAAATAAAAATAAAAATAAATACCTGCATTGAGCCGGAGCCAACAAGTTGATTAATTCTGTTAACTCGATCCACCAGAGAAGTGAACTCAAGATCATCGTACTCAAATCTGCTGCCATAGATCATGGAGCAGATTATATTAGAGACTGCATAGTTTGTTGGTTTGACTGTATCAAAAGGCTCTCCTGTGACAAAGGGACCAAAAAAGGTGCAGGTAGCTTAAACTAATTTAATATAGGCTTAGCTGTATATAGTCAAAAAAATAAAAAAATAAATAAAGTTAAAGTAGTTGTACCTTTGAAATTGTCAATCACTTTAATGAGGTGCTCACATTCCTCAGTGATTTTCTCCTCACAAGCCTTCTTGCCCATCCCATAATCTCTCAGGTTAGTCAAGGTGAAACGCCTCATTTCTTTCCATGAATCTCCATTGGACCATAAAACCCCTGACAAGATGTTTTAAGGGTTGACAAGAACTAACAAACAACAACAAATGAAGCTATGTGGTAAATGGAACTTCTTTTCTTCTCTTACCGTGCCCCTCGTTAAATTCATGTATAATTAGCATTGGGTCTCTGTCTCCAAATGCTTCATCATAGTTAACAAGTGCCTCCTTCACTGTCTTGTATCCGGCCAGCACCACCACTTTTTTGGGTCCCAGATAGACGGTGAAGACTGATCCATATTTCTTGGAAAACTAACAACAGTAGAATATGTCAATACTTTTTTATTTAACACACGTCAGAGAAACCAGACAAGGTGAAAGAACTGCCCAGAGAGTAGATCAAAAATAAACCACCCCGATAACTTCCTCACCTCCAGTAATGTTTTGAAGGGTCTCTTCAGGTCAAGTTGCAGCAGGTTTCCAAACAAGGGAAGAGGTATGGGTCCTGGAGGCGCTTTCCGGTCCTCTCTGGAATGAAAGGTGGAAGAGGCAGTTAAAAATATGAGCAGTAGGACTGCCAGGCCTCCCAACAGAGAGACAGAACTGATAGGCTGCAGTAAAACATCTAATATCCCCATGACTGAAGAAAAACACACTAAACTGATGTCAAAGAACTGCCTGGAGCAGTGTCCATATAAGTATTTATACTGAAAGTCACTGCCAATATCCTGTTACCAATGGTAATGATCTGTGGCAGTGATGAAAAGAAAACACTGACAGATCATTACTGATCTGTGTCAGTGTTTTCTTTTCATTTAGGGCCAAAGGACAGAGGAATCCAAAGGAACAGACACGATTACCACATTACTGTGTTGGTGCAAATTACTCCATGATACAACAGTTTGCAGTTTATTAACTTGTTGCCAACATGGACTCATTATTTGTGTGCTTACAAGTATTGTAAATAAACCTGGGTTGAAGTTAAGTTTTTAATATGAGTTGTATAGAAAATAGTAGGGCTAATTACCCATTTTATATTTGGGTCAGCATTATTTTGTACAATTAAAACCATAGTCTACAGTTGTGGACTGAGAAAATAAAGGTTGAGCAACATTACTTTTACTAAAATGAATCTATTATAATGCGAAGTGATATAATACTGATTTCTCTGCTTTTGTAGAGGAAGTGTCCTGTTTAAATATTTACAGTACTCGATTTATGACTTACATCACGTTCATGACATACCAGAGTTGCTGACAGGTCTCGAAGTCATTGAAAGCTGTAACCTGCAGGAGGTCAGAGCATAAAAATGTGTAATACAGAGCTGTGTTGGAAAATAAATAGTTCATATATAGAGGGAAAAAACAGTGGACCCATTGTTGAACCTTAAGAAACACCTTCAATAAATCAACTATTCAGAAACTTGACTTTTAACTCTATATGTGAAGATCAAAACCCACCAGAAAGCAGCTTATTCAACATGTCAAACTGCCACTATTTTCCTGAGGATATAGGTGGCACCATCTTTTGAGTTTGGAGCCAGAGTCTGATCAGTACTGTCTGGGAGGGCAGCCACACTATTGATGACCCGTCCGCACTTCCTCCAGACTGACTCGGGTTTTCGTTCAATCAATACTACATTCTGCTCTCATTCTGATTATGAACTGAAGTTAAAATTTCTAACTCTCGTGGTCTCACAGCACCACTTTTTGGGGTGATTGGCATGGCAACTGGTAGTCACCATTATGTCATATCCTGTTTATGTAACGTCAAATAAGCAACTAAAATGTAACTTATAGAGTTGAGCCGGATACTCGGCTGAAACGAGTATCCGGTACGGATAAAGCACTTTTGCCGAGTACGAGTATTATACGAGTAATACGAGTCAATATCTGTGCTCGGATTAAATAAAAATCCTCATTGGGTAGCTGACTGTGTCTGCGTTCTGTGATAGACTACAGCCCCTCCCCTACACACTCGCAGATGTGTTGTTGTGTCCGCTCTGATCACTCACACACAGAACAGCTCTCTGTCTCTCCCTCAGTCACTCGGGTTTGCGGGACGTTTTCCGTTAATGTTTAGGGTTTCTTTCTTCAGCTTCAGGTTATATTACTTAGGTTGGTACTTACTTATGAACTAGTAGAGTTCTGGTACTTCGTTCAGACGTGGTGCCGACTCGCGTTGCGTCTCTGCCTGTCGGAGATTTTTTTTTTCTTTTTCTTTTTTTAACCGTCATCTGGCTGCCTGGCTCTAACACTTTCTTGCTGTATTTCGTGAAAAAACAAAGCTAGTAGTGGTATAAATATTGGAAATCAAGCTACTCTCTCTCTCTCTCTCTCTCTGTCTCTGTCACTCTCTTATTCACTCACACACACACACACACCTGGTGTGGAAAAAAAAAAAAAAAAAAAAAAAAAAAAATATATATATATAAAAAAAAGATCACACTGATCATAAAAAAATTAAAGTTAAAATAAGAAAGTTATTGTTGAGCATGAAAACTCTTGTTCATTACATTTTACTTGATAATTGCAACCGCATTGTTGCAAAACTTGTTCTGTAAATAGTTCGTTTGCTATCGTGATCAAAACCATTGATCTCTGAAGCTCAATGCTGATGCTGTCCTGTAAACAGTTTTCTAATCAGCAATAAATAACTATTTCTGATCAGCCCATATCAATTGCATGCTTAAAATAACATACCAGTTAAAACCTCGCTCATTTCAAGACAACCAGACCCACTTCCGGGTTAAATCCCACCCACTTCCGGGTTAGGCCCCGCCCACTTCCGAGTACAGATACAGATACAGATAATTCATATGGTTAACAGATACAGATACAGATACAGATAATGCTGTACTCGCTCATCCCTAGTAACTTATCCAAACAATTGACACTTGAACATCATATTAACTACCTGAAATGCCAGAAACCATCTGTGAAATACACAAAATACACATCCTTGATTTTGTGTTTTAATTTGGCTTATATCCATTAACATGGAGTAGGTGGAGCTCATGATTTTCTTTGGTTTCTCTTTTCTTTCCTGAAAAGACAAAAAAATATTGTTGCTAATAAATGTCTTAAACATTCCTGTCTGTTTAATATTATACAAAAGTGACTATTACCAACCTTTATACCAATGTGATCTAGTAATTGAGATTCAATTATTTAATAATAAATAATTATTTTTGCTAATTATTAATTATGTGCCTTAGTACACAGGCCCAACATAAATGATGCCCCGTGTGAGGCAGAACACATATTAATGTCAGCATAATTTTGGTTAAAGCCAAAAATATTTTTGAAAAACATTTAGACTTGCAAAAAGTCTTAACATTCAGTCTCACTAGTCTACCACAGGAATAGATGTCCAGTTTATTTACAATCAGGTGCAGTGTGGTGATCATTTTAGATATTCATAAATTGATAAATTATTAAGAAGTCTTTAGTCCCATAGTGGTACATTAGGAGTTGCTTTCGCTGCTAGCTAATACAAGTTGAACCTACTAGCTATAAGAATTTCAGCATTTGAATATCACATATTCAATGCAAAATCCCTGTGTAGAGCCTAAACCCAGGCTGCCCTGAATTCTTGAACAAGTTGAATTTCAGTGAGTACAGGGATAAGATTCTCTACTGAAGGACAGGTGTGACGCACAGACTGCATCCAAAGGCCCATTGTTAAGATGTTTGCTTCTGAACTTTCACAGGAAATTCAGCCTTGCCTTTCAGAGCAAAGCAGCCTTAGAAAAGGAGGTAGAGTCCCTTAAAGCGGCTTGTCTCCTTCATGAGGTACAATGCTCTGCTTATCAGACCTGCACAAATTGCCTTAAATCAGTTTGCTCACACCAGGTTTGCTCAGTCCCCGCCTTCCCATCAGAGATGACTGTTGTACGTGATGCATGTGCTCAGACACCACAGTGTCCCCGTTTTAAAGTGCTTAAGTTCCTTGCTCGGGACATTGAACAGTTTGATCCAGACAGTTGTGATCATAATGTTGACAATTCTGTTAGGGGTTTCGACAATGCCCTAATTGATTTGCCCTATGCAACCCAAAGGGAGAAGGTTAAACTTGTATGGAAAACAAGCTCTAAAGCTGTCCATAAGTTTATCCCATCACAACCTCCCACAGTCAGAGATGACTACTCAGAGCTCCGTACACACTCATGTTGTACTCATGACAGGCCAAAGTGGGAAGTTGTCATAAGTGTCCAGCTGTCTCCACTCATGCTCCACTTCTTTGTCCATCTTTGAATTAACTGGGAGTTAGATGGAGTCAGGGACTGCCAAGATAGACGGACATAGACACCACACTGAGCTTCAAAACCACTCAGTAACATATGGGGGAAGTCGTGGAGGGTTCATCCATCTTTATTTACAGTCAACTACAAATCACACTGGAGAGTAGATCATCAATACTTCATTAATGTATTTAACTAGCTAGTTAGTTAAGAATAAGAATAAATAAAACCTTTATTAGTTCTGCAATGGGGAAATCGCAGTTATAGTAGTATCATCAGCACTCACAAGGATAAAATGCCACATATAACATTAAGAAAACGACCTTGTCAAAGACAGACACTCTATCTATTTATCTATGCTGTACATTGAGAGAAAATATTAAACAAACCTGTGGATATTAATCTGACCGATAAATGCTGCAATTAAAATATAATATACATAATTGTTATATTTCTTGTTACATAGAGATAAAATTCAGTGCTTTTATTCTAATCTGAACTAAAGATGAAACGCTTTTTACAGCTGGTTCAGAAAATGGATTTAAAGAAAGACAAATTCTTTGTGTGAGAAAACAAAACTTCAAGAACACATTGTCATAAATAAATAAGTACTATAATATTCTAAGATCTGAAGAGATGATGTTTAACAGCAGTGGACTCATCTCTGTGGTGAGTTGATGTTGAAGTTGTTGATCAGTGGAGTCTGACTGAAGCAGAAGGGTCTCCAGAGTTTTCATAGATCACTGTACCTTCACCTTCATCTTCATCATTGTGCACCTGCGGAAAACAACACGCCAAACAACATCACAAACACTGGTTTGACTCTGTGAAGTTGGAGCTGTAGAAATGTTTGAATGTTCAGAGTTTAAACTCACAGTGTTTTCTTCCGTCTGTGTCTTGTTACCTGAAAAGACAAATGAGAGAGTCGACTTTAGCTCCAACAGGCAAACTCCAGGTTCATCAAAAGCTTTTCTTGTCTTTGTTTCAATGTTTCATCTGTGAATGTTCTCACCTTTAGTTTTTATCCACATGTTGACTGTAACAGCAGATATTAAGAGTGCTGCTAAACCCACAGACACAATGATGGATCTCAACAAATGGGAAGAATGTGAATGTGTTTCTTTTCCAGCGTTTTCTTCTGTACAGAAAACAAGATGCATTCAAGGTGTGATAAATACATGCAGTGATATATGTTGTAGACAAAATAAAAAGTAGTAAAATGTCATTTTAAGTTTGTTATTAATCATATTTACACATCAGAACCTTGTCATTTGAAAATATAACCTTGTGAATATCAATCTATATTTTATGCATACATACAGTGCAGTTTGCTATTGGAGTATGTATGACAATAGGGGCGCACAGTGGCGAGGTGGTTAGCACTGATGATCACCAGTCTGAATCCATGGGTCGGCTGAAACATTTAGTTGCTGTTATTGCTGTTGGAGGCTGGATGCACCTCACAGACATGTACAAATGATTAATTTTTTTGAACAAACAAATTCATTCATTCATCTTCTGTAACTGCTGTTTCCCGTGAAGGGGCGTGGGGTCTTCTAGAGCCTATCCCAGCTGTCATTGGGTGAGAGGCAGTGTACATCCTGGACAGGTCGCCAGGCACACCTATGGCCCAGAAAGGAGCAATGGCAGAACTCTGAATCCCTTTCCAATTCTTTGTGACTGATATACCTGCCATACAGTTATTTTACACTTCAGTTACTTTACACTTCAGTTATTTATAAATCCTCTGATTAAGGTGAGATGTTCTAAATGTCACAGGGTCAGAGCAGGAACGTGGTGATCTCTCCATGTCTGATTTATCTTAATTATTGTAATGTTTCACTATGTTGGTCTAACAAGACAGTTTGACCTGGAAACATTATGATGGAAATACTCACTGGTAGTAACAAACAGATCAACCTCTGAGTCTCCAACATATTGTTCTGATCTGAACTGTCTGCAGATGTAAGGGCCAACATCCTCAACTGTGACCTTCTTTATAAGCAGAGAACAGTTTGTTGTAACACTCAGTCTGTCTGGTTTAGATCTGATCCGTCCAAGATCAACTAATATCACTGTTGTCGTCTCTCTTAAACCATTAATCAGCCAGGTAGTGCTGTCACAGTTCTTCTGTCCGTCTATCACATTCTCACAAGACAAAGTGACGTCATGTCCAACTCTGACAGTCACAGATGAATATTGTCCAGTTGCTGCTGTTGAGACAAAGAGACAGACATGTGAATAATAAAGTGTAACATTTAAACAATAATTGTCATATTCAGTGAGCACACACTGAAGGAAAATGTACAACATGTCTTCACTTCCATTGGTCAAACTGATACTAGTCTCCCAGGGATACTAGGGGCCACCTGTTGAGTTTGGGGCCAGACTCTGATCAGTGCTGTCTGAGAGAGGAGCCACATTAACGATGACCTGTCAGCACTTCCTCTAGACTCACTGGTGACTGTGTTAGATTAATACTGAGCTCTGCTCTACGTCCAGCAGTTACAAACAAATGAAATTATACACTGTACTACTTACTTATTTATTTATTTATTTATTTATTCTTTCCTATGCTCACAGTAATACTGAACTGCTTAACAGTCATGGTAGCTGTTAGTCATCATGATATCTCATCCTGTTTTTATAGCATCACATAACTAAAACAAAACTTCTCTGAAGAACTGATGGTTGAATATGCATCAACATTATATTAACTACTTAAAATGACAGAAACCAACCTTGAAAAATATGATTCAACATGTGCTTTACTCTTTTAGTTTAAGTCAAGTCTCATCCACTAAAATGGAGGGGCCAGAGCTCATGACCTCTACTACAGCCAGCCACCAGGGGGAGCTCCAAATGCTTTAGCTTCACTTTAGAGGAGCTGTCATGGCGTCTACTTTTCTTACAGTCTATGACAGTTAGTGTGAGGATCATCACACGAGATTCAACACAAGTTTGTGTCTCATCTTTGTTTCCTAGAGTCAACTAAAGTCACCAAGTTCCAACCAAAACATGTCTGTCTCAGTTAAAGGAAGAACACTGAATGAAGTAACATTAATAATATTAATGCAGTGACGAACTGAATGTGTGTTCTATGTATCCTTACCTGGAAACTGAAGCATCAGGATCAGGAATAAAGACATTTGAATCCATCTGAACTCAGCCATTGTGCTTCTCTGTCTCTCTCGTCCTCTTCTCTTGTCCTCACATTGACCAGTGACACAGTCTCTAAAGAGGTTTCTACTTAAAGATGAATATAACATGTGACTCATGTTGTTAGTGAGGTCACTTCCTTATAGAGATGTGAGATGTTCTGTCAGTTGCAGACTCAGTTGATATTATTACCTTTGAATCTTTCTGTCTTTTTATCAAAAAAGACTGTAAAAAATAGTAGTAGTAGTAGTTATCTTCATCTTTGATGCATTAAATGACTCTCATTTCTATCGTGTTTTGTATTGACATCAACATTAGACAGTTTCTTAATCATCAGTGTGTAATAAAGGAAGTTGAATGTGTCTAAACTGTTCAGTTGAATAAATGTTGCATTGATGCAGATAAGATGTCTTAGTGGACTGAGAGCTGCTGGTTCCTCATTGTAACTCTGAGGTCACTGTTTCAAGAGAAGTGAAGGGGAAGTGTTTTGGTGAGACTGTGGGTACAACAGCAGCAGAGCTCTGGAGGTTTGAGCCTCTAACGATGACCAGAAAAACACCAGAAACTGTTAACACACTGATGAGACTGACTGTGTGTGTGTTGTCTAAAATAGATGGCTGTAATATTTATGTTTTACTGGATGGTTTCATGGAACCGTCATTGCATGACATTTCTTCTTAAAGCTGAATATAACATGTGACTCATGTGGATAGCAAGGTCATTTCCTCATATAAACTTTGTCAGTGCGGCATTTTTTTCAGCTAAATTAAGTTAATTAAGCTCTCAGAAAATGGACTTCACAGTTCTTCACTGCCCTTTCTCAACCAACTTAGTTATACTTATTATGAGAAAAAGACGTTTCATTCAGATCAATGACTGAGAGTCCCACTGAGAAACACTGACAAACCTATGGTCATGAGATATGATGATTAACCTACAATCTAAATGATCTAAGTACTGCTGCTGGCTTGTATGGCCCACAGAGCAGCAGAGGATAATTCAAACCTCGTGAAATATAAGCTAACCAAATGCTGCTGGCTTGCGTGACCCGCTCAGCAGCTAACCAAACAAACAAATACCAACCAACATGAAGACATCAGATACAGTTGACACCAGATGTTTACATACGCTGTGTTAAAAGACACATAAAATGTTTTCCTCACTGTCTGAAGTTAAATCAGACTAAACTTCTCCTGTTTTAGGTCAGTTAGGATTACTAAAATTATTTATATTTGCTAATTGCCACACTAATAAGAGAAATAATTTGTTAGAGAATTTTTTATTACTTTCTTCAAAGTCAGAAGTTTACATACACAAAGATAGCTATGTCTTTAAACAATGAAGGAAAGCCCTGATGATGATGTGATGGATTTGGAAGATACTGTATGTTAGCAGACAACATCTGAGTTAATTGGAGGCACACCTGTGGATGTATTTTAAGGATACACCTCAAACACACTGCTTCCTTGTTTGAATGGGAATGGGAAAATCAAAAGAAATTAACCAAGTAATCAGGAAGAGAACTGTGGAGCTCCACAAGTCTGGTTCATCCTTGGGTACAATTTCCAGATGCTTGAAGGTGCCACGTTCATCTGTTCAAACAATTATATGCAAGTATACACACCATGGGAATGTCCAGCGATCATAGAGCTCAGGACGGAGGCGGGTTCTGTGTCCCAGAGTTTAACATGTTTTGGTCCAACAAATGCGAATCAACCCCAGAACAAAAGACCTTGTCAAGATGATAGGCTCTTTACGCCCGTTTGTCATCGTTCCAAATCAAGGTATTTAGATCACCCTCCCTCACAACCACCATTTTGGGAAAAAAATAAAAATAAAAAATCAGGCTAATCTTATCTCTGGCTTAATGATTCACATGGTTTTATACACTAATAACTCATCTTGTATGTTATATTGGACAAATATACTAGAACAAAACGGCTGTTTGTCCAGCTTGGGTGTAGTTGAGAAAGTATAATATAAAATGCTGAATATATAAATAAACCTTCATATGGCTGCTTGTAGTGTGTAAAGACATATTTAATGAACAAATCAACATTTCTGTTTAAAATAAAAATGCAGTTATTGTGGTGCTATTATCATAGACACACTATTAGGAGATGATCACAGTTAAAATAAACCATTCACAAACCATATCCCTGTAGTTCAATTAATTCAACTTTAAGCAGTAATCACAAACAAACTGATTCGCTGTTGATCATGTGAGTGACTCGGGACATTCATCACATTGTAATTAAGAATTTAATCGTTCCTCATGGTCTCACAGCTTTTTAAAGAATGCCTCTTCCTCACATACAAGGGACAGCACATAGTTTATGAGGTGAAGGGCTGAGACTGATGCCAGCACACGGCGTCAGATCTAACTCATCCTCAGAAACTCCAGGTGGAGGAGTGAAACGAAAGTGCTGCAGGAGCGTGGTGAAGAAGAGGAAGAGCTCCATCCTGGCCAGATTCTCTCCGAGACAAATCCTGCGACCTATGAGAGTGAAAGAGAATCTGGGTTGTTTTGTCTCATAAACTGTAACATCAACAGTGATGGCTGAGCTCACAAACCTGCAGAAAAGGGCATGAAGGCTTCTGGCTTGATGAACTTGTTGTCTTTGTCCAGGAAGTGGGCGGGATGAAAGGAGTGAGGTCTCTCCCACTCGTTGGCATCTTGGAGGACAGATGTCAAGAGAGGATAGACTGTGGTTCCCTGTAGAAAATGATATAAAAGATAAACAGTTTCAGTCCAATAGTACAGTAATACATGTAAATGTAAAATACACATAATATCCATTGTTATGAGGACAAACAGGTCCAGATGAACTTCAATTCATGAATCCTGGGGTAATGATGGAAACCTTTCCTCCTTGCTGTTATGTTTCTAATCTCTCTTCCCTCCACAACAGTTTTAAGCAGGATTAAGCTTTTGGGCCATCCCAACATTTTAATGATTCAAGTTTCTTACAAGATTCTCACTTTGCTTGTGATTAAAGCGCTTAAAGAAGCACTTTTAAGTCACACTTCCAGGGAAGAGCCACACCCCGTTCCTCGTCTGCCACATCAACCTCACCTGCTCCCAGTCAGTTCACCTGTTCCCAGTCTCCTCATCAATCCTGCAGTATATATACTAGCCCCACAGAGCAGTTCTTTGTCATGCTAAACTTGTGTATTGGGTCAAGTTGGTTTCTCCCTTGTCATGGTCCTTTTGTCTGAGATTAGCATCTCAATGCTAGAATTGTCTGCCCGATTCTAGCATTTTATTATAAGATAAGGGTGAGAGTGATTTGGCCAGTCATGTTTTTTGCAAGTGACAAAGCTGGGTAAAAAGGACTGACAGGAGATTGTGACAGATCCACGTTCCTGTAAAAGCTACACTTCTTGGCCGAACCTAGTGTCCCACTAAAGACAAAGTGATGAGTATTTTCGAGGCACGCAGGCAGGCACAGTAACAACATGGGAAGCATGGAAATATTTGGCCTCTCTTCAGCTCAGTCAGATGGGTTTTTTTTTTTGTCTTGTTCCTATCTTCTTCTGTAATATCAAACATGACACTTTGGTTTTCAACCACATGGAAGCTGCATTTATTGTAAGGTAGATAAATCATTTACATTTGTAATTTCCCAGAACTGTATGAATTAATTGCCAATTGCATTCTTGGTGTTCTATTCAGTGTAACCTTTTATAACTTGGTGTTCTTATCTGCTAACCTTTATAACTTGGTGTTCTATTCAGTCTAACCTTTTATAACTTGGTGTTCTGTTCAGCCTAACCTTTTCAATGAAGTGTCCATGAAATGTTACGTCTTGGGCGGTTTTGTGAGGAAGTGCCGTGGGCAAGATGCTGGCCAGTCTCTGTGTCTCATGGATGACAGCATTGGTGAAGGGAAGGTTCTTCCTGTCATCAACCTGCACCTGACGACCTCCTGTGACCTTCCTTAGCTCCTCCTGGACCTGGTCTTGGAGATAAAAGGGGACAGGGGACAAAAAGATGTGAAAATCGTTCAGCCAGTTTTCTCTGTGACTGATTAAATGATGCAGTTTGATTTGTTTTTGTGATGTCTCATGTTCCTCACCTTGTATATTGGGATATTTGGCCATGAAGAGAAGTCCCCATCTCAGCGTAGTTGATGTTGTCTCAGTGCCGGCAGCGAACAGATTCATGACTGTGATCAAAAGGTTATCATCGTGGAAGTGACTGTTGGTATTTCCAGACTCCTGTACATAGACAAGTAACAGTATAGTTTCATGAGTAATTCTAATCTGAAGGTGTAGTGGGGGTTTTAAGTGCTATTTTTTATCCCTTCAGTCCTGTTACATGTACATCAGCTGTTATGTAGTGAGTTAGTGTACCTTGTGAAACAGCTTGTGTCATCATCTTGCACTATATAGCCTAGTAGCATACTGAGTTAGAAGCCTGCAACATGAAATGAATGTCTAAAACGTTAGCAATGGGTTGAGCAACAGCCTTTTGTAGAGACTTTCAGCAGATGAACATACATCTATATAACTAGCTACAATACTCTATTGATGCAGAGGTTAAAGAGTACTACATAAATGATTTTTGCTGAGTTTTGGAAAAGGTGACCTCATTCATTTCTCTGGTGCTCCAAGTTCAAACAGTGAAGGATTTTGGAAAGTAGCCAATCAATTGCTTATGCAACAAACATGTGCTTAGGGTTATGTGTGCTCTAAGTGAATAAAGTTTCCCTGTACCATACAACCCTCGTAACCTAGGGATAGTGAAATTGAATCATGGCCATAAAGGTCAGTGAATGTAAAATGCATTTCTTACACCCATAAGCCAGAGTTAGACATTTTGTTATTAGATGAAAAAAAACAAAAAAAAACAAACAAAAAACATTCCGTGTCCAAACCTCTAGATTTTGCTTGCGGACCAGAAAGGCATCCACAAAGCCTCTGCACATCTGTGGATTGAGGGTCTCTTTCAAGTGAGCAAAGAAGGCTAAGTTTTGTTTCCTATTGGCATCAGCCAAGTCATGAAATTCTTTCCTGTTAGAAATCCACTTGAAGAGCCATGGGAACATGTTGTACACCTGTCAAAGGTTATTCACGTAAGAAGAAACAAGACAGGGAGAGTGGGAAAACAGTATTTCCTAAAGTTGTATTACAGTATAAACTTTACAAATGTGAAAAAATGTAAAAAAATAAAATAAAAATAAATACCTGCATTGAGCCGGAGCCAACAAGTTGATTAATTCTGTTCACTCGATCCACCAGAGAAGTGAACTCGAGATCATCGTACTCAAATCTGCTGCCATAGATCATGGAGCAGATTATATTAGAGACTGCATAGTTTGTTGGTTGGAATGCATTAAAAGGCTCTCCTGTGACAAAGGAAACAAAAAAGGTGCCGGTAACTTAAACTAATTTAATATAGGCTCAGCTGTATATAGTCAAAAAAATAAATAGAAATAAAGTTAAAGTAGTTGTACCTTTGAATTTCTCAATCACTTTAATGAGGTGCTCACATTCCTCAGTGATTTTCTCCTCACAAGCCTTCTTGCCCATCCCATAATCTCTCAGGTTAGTCAAGGTGAACCGCCTCATTTCTTTCCATGATTCCCCATTGGACCATAAAACCCCTGACAAGAAGTTTTAAGGGTTAACAAATAAATCTCTGTGGTAAATGGAACTTCTTTTCTTCTCTTACCATGCCCCTGGTTAAATTCATGCACAATTAGCATTGGGTCTCTGTCTCCAAATGCTTCATCAAAGTTAACAAGTGCCTCCTTCACGGTCTTGTATCCGGCCAGCACCACCACTTTTTTGGGTCCCAGATAGACGGTGAAGACTGATCCATATTTCTTGGAAAACTAACAACAGTAGAATATGTCAATACTTTTTTATTTAACACACGTCAGAGAAACCAGACAAGGTGAAAGAACTGCCCAGAGAGTAGATCAAAAATAAACCACCCCGATAACTTCCTCACCTCCAGTAATGTTTTGAAGGGTCTCTTCAGGTCAAGTTGCAGCAGGTTTCCAAACAAGGGAAGAGGTACGGGTCCTGGAGGCGCTTTCCGGTCCTCTCTGGAATGAACGATGGAAGAGGCAGTTATATATATAAGCAGGATTACTCCCAGAGCTCCCAACAGAGAGATGGAACTGAAAGACTGCAGTAAAACATCTAATATCCCCATGACTGAAGAAAAACACACCAAACTGATGTCAAAGAACTGCTGGCAGCAGTGAGTATTTATACTGAAAGTCACTGCCAAGTCTCTGCCACTGTTGGTACTTTGATCATTGCAGTGTTGTGCAAGTTCAAACTAAACAGGAACAAAGTTCATAAGTTCATATTTTTTAATCCTGAACTAAGTTCATACACTCCAAAATGCAACAATTTGTGTTTTTTCTTTTTTTCCACCAAAAATCAGTGGACCCATTGTTGAACCGTGAGGAACACCTTCAATCAATCAACTGTTCAGAAACCTACCTTGCAACCATCAGCAGTTAATTCTATATGAGGATATCAAGTGGAGATCAAAATCCACCACAAAGCAACTTACTTAACAAAATGTATTTCTATCGACTGAATCCTTAGCTCCAGACACATCGGATCTGCAGCACAGTGTAGCTTTCAGCAGCTGCACCACCTGTGATGCTATGGGCTGGTCGAAACAGTAAGATCAGTGTCACATTTTTATGCAATGACAACACCTGAGTAACACCTGAGTAACTGTGCATATTGAAGGGATATTAATTAAGACTGAAGTACAAATGATGCAGTTAGACTTTTTATTATTTAAATGTATCAGCACAATATATAATTGACAAAGAAAAAAACATGTAAGGTGTACAAGGTGTCAAATTGCAGTGAGAGATATATACGATTTCAATCTTGTAAAACTATTACATAAAAATAAATAAAAGCATAGAAAACAGTATGTGTAAACAAATGTAATAAACGGAAAGATACATTCAGTTAATCGGGGTAACAAAGACTGTTTAACATCAGCAAAAGAAAACAAATATTTATTTTACAAAGCCTTCACTGTGACCATATGAGGTACTTGACATCCCCGATGTGTATCTTGTGTATTTAATTTGGCCCATGTCCCATCCATGAACATGGAGGAGGTGGAGCTTATGACCTATACTGTAACCAGCCACCAGGGGGCACTCTATTTTTTTTGGCTTCACTTTAGAGGAGCTCTTCTACCGTCCCTCTTTATACTGTGTATGGTTGATATCTATATGAATAATCATTTAACATTTACATAAAGCAACATGTTAAAACCTTCTATTAGTTTGGTTTGCTGGCGGTAGAATAGATGTCTCTGGGATCAGAAGAACCAGAGGAGGAAGCTTTCACAGCGCTGTAGAACACAGCACCATCTTCATCATCATCATCACAACCCTAGAGGGGTACACACACAAACATAACACATCATTAGTCCTGATTATTCTGCTAACATCTCCACTATAATCCATTAGAAAGCTTACCTGGCCTTCACCTGTACTCTTGGTCTCCTTGGTGTAGCTGATGGAGGCGTAGCAAACCCCATCCTCAGGTCCAGCCTACACAGTGAACACAACATAATGACTGCTCAGTTCATGTGGATTTACACTCTCAGTCATATGTCTACAGAATTCATTTCAGTTGTGGCTACACCCAACATATCAACATATTTATCTTTAGGAAAGACAATCTTTCTTTTCTTTGTTAACATTTACTATAATAAAACAGTTGTATTTGTTTAAATCTGTGTTTAGACTCACTGTGTTTTCTTCCCTTTCTCTTTTGTTTCCTGAAAAGACAAAAAGACAAGATTTTCAACAAAACAAAAGTTTCATCATAAGAGTTTGATCAGTGGATGTTCTCACCTTTAGTTTTCTTCCATTTGATGATCACAACAACAAACACAACAGTGAAGAATGCCACCAAACACACAGGAACAATAACGTACGGCATCAACCAGCTGTTAGGAGGAGCTGAATGAAGTGGAAACAACAAGAACAAAGACGGAGACTGAATCAGAAAACATCTCCACCAACCCAAAGAGTCAGCCTTCTATTCAGACTTCATACATGGAGTTAGAGACAAAGACATGTCCTGTTTTCACCTTGTGGTGTTGGTGGTGGTGGTGATTTTGTTGTTGCAGCTTCACCTGAACAAAACCAATAGAAATCTTCAAGGATCAGTACAGTATCACTACAGTATAACAACCCTTTTTTAACTCTACCATGGAGTTGGTCATTGAACTGTTTGACTGATTTCAGAATCTCTTCTGTCCTCTCCGTCTCTTCCTCCATACCTGGCCACTCAAACATTTGAGCCGTTCTCCATTATCCAATATTTATCTAAACATCTCGTCCAGTGTTCGTACTCCAGCAACTTCGACCATCCTTCTCTGACTCTCCCAACTTGCCCACAGAGAAGCAGCAGAACTTTCTGACTGGTATCCCTGCCATAAATGTCTAGTAAAGATAGTCACTGCACGTTCCTTTCCCTCATGCTCCTTCATTTCTTACAAACAAACTATTTGTCCAGCCAATCTATCCCTACTCTCCTTCCTCAACCCTCCACATATTTTCTCCCTTCACTTTCTTCCACTGCTTAACCTTCCACCCAAACAACGAGGTACCTTCACCTTGGCCTCTGCCAGTCCACCCAATTTTACATGCAGAGCCACCTTTTATTTCAACTACCCTGAGACGACAACATCACCTACTGTAATCTGTGATTCAAGAATGCCACTAAATATTCAGGAACAATAACGTAGTGCATTGATCAGCTGTTATAAGGAGCTGAATGAAGTGGAAACAACAAGAAATAAGACTGAGGCTGAATCAGAGAAAATCTAAACCAACAGTCAAGAGTCAGACTGACATTCAGACTAATGAATTAAAAAGATGAGACGAGCAGAGACAAAGACATGTCCTGCTTTTACCTTGTGTCGTTTCTGTTGGTGGTGATTTTGTTGTTGCATCTTCACCTGAACAAAACCAATAGAAATCATCAAGGATCAGTACAGTGAGAACATACTCTGTGTTACCTTTACAACAATAGATGATAGAAACTGGTTTGATATTTAAACTTTCATCAGTCTGAGGTGATTTTAAACAGTTCATCATATTCTCACCTGTTTTCTCACCTGAGGACTGAGGGCTGAAGGTAAACAGCTGAACTTTATTAGTGTAACTATTTGTCACTTTACACTTCAATAACTCATAAATCATCTGATTAAGGTGAGATGTTGTAAATGTCACAGGGTCAGAGCAGGACGGTGATGATATCTTCATGTCTGATATTTCCTCTTCACCCTCATACAGCCACTCCACTCTGTGAGTACATGAATCATATTCCAACATAGAGCAGGACAAGACGACTTTATCATTGTTCTCATGTTGAGTCACTGGAGAAGATGGAGATATTGAGAGAGAAAGACAACAAGAGTAAAATGAACTTCATCGCTGTGATCATAATTATTGTAATGTTTCACTATGTTGTTCTAACAAGACAGTTTGACCTGGAAACATTATGATGGAAATACTCACTGGTAATAACAGACAGATCAACATGAAAGTCTTCTCCTTGTTGTTGTCCTGATCTGAACTGTCTGCAGATGTAAAGACCAACATCCTTATCTGTGACCTTCTTTATAACCAGAGAACAGTTTGTTGTAACACTCAGTCTGTCTGGTTTAGACCTGATCTGTCCAAGAGTAACTAACACCACTGCTGGTCTGTCTCTTAAACCACTGAACTCCCAGGTAGTACTGTCACAGTTCTTCTGTCCATCTGTCACATTTTCACAAGACAAAGTGACGTCATGTCCAACTCTGACAGTGACAGATGAATATTGTCCAGTTGCTGCTGTTGAGACAAAGAGACAGAAATGTGAAAAATAAAGTGTAACATTTAAACAATGACTGTCATATTCAGTTAGTATAGACTGTAGGAAAATGTTCAACATGTCTCCACTTCCTTCCATTGGTCAAACTGACACTAGTGTCCCAGGAATACTAGGGGCCACCTGTTGAGTTTGGGGCCAGACTCTGATCAGTGCTGTCTGAGAGAGGAGCCACATTAACGATGACCTGCCAGCAACACAGCGGTTTACAACTTGTTTATTCAAGGGAGAAGCTTCTTTTACTCCAAACAACAGGACGAGCCGGCATTGTTCACCCCATACCAGAGGAGCTGATGAGCCCTCAGTTCCTTCGATCATTATGGGATATGTTAACTGTCTCACCAAGAAGACGGACGAGCTGGCGGCCCTTGTGAGGACTGATAGGACATTCAGGGAAAGCAGTTTACTGTGTCTCTCTGAAACTTGGCTCACCCAAAACACACTGGACGCTAATGTGGATGTACTTGGATTCATGACAGTGAGAGCGGACAGGGACTGCAGACACAACGGCAAACATAAAGGCGGAGGACTCGCACTGTTTATTAACATCACATGGTGCAACGTTACGGTGAAGGAGATTGGGTGCAACAGAGATATTGAGTTGCTGGCGGTAGGTCTCAGACCGTATTACATGCCCAGAGAGTTCTCCCACGGCATTGTTGTTTGTGTTTACATCCCTCCGCGTGCACACGCCAAGACCGCGTGTGACGTCATCCACTCCACTCCGTAGCGGGACTACAAACACAACACCCAGACGCCTTCATCACTTTAATCATGTCACACTGGACTCCACGCTACCAGACTTTCACCAGTTTGTAAGCTGCCCCACCAGGACGAACAGGACATTAGACCTCCTGTATGCCAACGTGAAGGAACCTTACACTGCCACTCCTTTGCCCCCACTGGGAAAGTCTGACCATAACCTGGTCTTGCTCACACCACACTACAAGGCAAAGATCCAGAGACAGTCTACAACCACACACTCCTTCAGGAAGTGGTCCCCTGAGGCAGTGGAGGCTCTGAGGGACTGCATTGAATCTACTGACTGGAACATCCTGCAGGACATACATGGTGAGGACATCGAGGGGGTCACCCACTGTACTACTGACTACCTGAACTTCTGTATGGATGTTGTGGTCCCCATTAGGACTGTACGCTGCTTCCCGAACAACAAGCCCTGGATCACCAGCGACGTCAAGGACATCCTTAACAGGAAGAAGAGGGCATTCAAGGATGGTGACCGAGACGAGCTGAAGCGCGTACAGGGGGAACTCAAGGTCCACCTGAGAGAGGCAAAGGAGGAGTACAGAAGGAAGGTGGAACAGAAGCTGCAGCAAAACAACATGAGGGAGGTCTGGGATGGCATGAAAACCATCACAGGCTGCAAGAAGAAGGGCGGCAGCACAGAGGAGGGGGATGCTGAGAGAGCAAACCAGCTGAACCTGTTTTTCAACAGGTTTGATACTGCAGCTCCTACGGACAACAACTCGGACTGCAGAGCTCCCCTCCCCATCACCACCACAGACAGTTCAACCAAGGATCAGGTGAGCAGAGAGCTGAGGAGACTGCGCGGGGAGAAAGCAGCGGGCCCGGACAAAGTGTGTCCAAGGATGCTCAAGGCCTGCTCTGCTGAATTGGGGAAGCTGCTTCAGCATGTCTTCAACCTGAGCCTGCAGCTGGGGAGGGTCCCCGTGCTCTGGAAGACTTCATGTCTCATCCCGGTTCCCAAATCAAAACACCCCAGGGAGCCGGGTCACTTCAGACCAGTGGCACTAACATCCCACATCATGAAGCAGCACCGGAGCACCACAGGGGACCGTGCTCTCTCCTGTCCTCTTCACCTTGTACAGATCTGACTTCCAGTACAACTCGGAGCTCTGCCACATGCAGAAATACTCAGATGACACTGTGATAGTTGGCTGTATCAAGGATGGACGGGAGGAGGAGTACAGGAGCCTGGTCGCGGACTTCATGAGGTGGTGCAGGTCCAACCATCTGCATCTGAACACCTCCAAGACCAAGGAGATGGTGGTGGACTTCAGAAAGAAGAAATCACATCTCCAACCTGTGTCCATCAGCGGGGTCGATGTGCAGCCCCAGATTTAAATATCTGGGGCTGCAGCTGGACGACAGGCTGGACTGGACTTCTTGCATGGACACACTCCACAGGAAAGGACAGAGTTGGCTGTACTTCCTGAGAAGGCTGGGGTCCTTCAACGTCTGCAAAAAACTGCTGCAGATGTTCTACCAGTCTGTGGGACGTCGCTCGACTGGACAGACTGGTGAGGAGGGCTGGCTCAGTGGTGGGCACAGAGCTGGACTCTCTGGTGACGGTGGCAGAGAGAAGGACCCTGGACAAACTGCTGTCCATACTGGACAACGCCCACCACCCTCTGCACGACACCTTCATCAGACAGAGGAGTGTGTTCAGTGGCAGGTTGCTGTCTCAGTCCTGCTCCACAAACAGACTTAAAAACTCTTTCATCCCCCTGGCCATCAGACTGTACAACAGCTCTCAGTGATGGCAGGAGACACAATAGACAATGGACACATCATCTGATCTCATGCATTTTGTAGCTTTCATATTTATAAAAACTTCTACTGGACACTTTATATTTTTAACGTAGTTAAAACAAAACATTTTACATTTTGTATATAGTTTTTGTATTTTATATTCAATGTATGTTACTGCTTGGATATATAAAGTATCTATCTATCCATCTAAGCCTCATCCACTAACATGGAGCTTATGACCTCTACTGCAGGCAGCCACCAGGGGGAGCTCCACATGCTTTGGCTTCACAGAGGAGCTGTCATGGCGTCTTCTTTTCATACAGTCTATGATAGTTAGTGTGAGGATCATTTTAGAGTCAACACAAGTTTGTGTCTCATCTTTGTTTCCAAGAGTCAACTAAAGTCACCAAGTTCCAACCAAAACATGTCTGTCTCAGTTAAAGGAAGAACACTGAATGAAGTAACATTAGTAATATTAATGCAGTGATGAACTGAATGTGTGTTCTATGTATCCTTACCTGTAAACTGAAGCATCAGGATCAGGAATAAAGACATTTGAATCCATCTGAACTCAACCATTGTGCTTCTCTGTCTCTCTCGTCCTCTTCTCTTGTCCTCACGTTGACCAATGACACAGTCTCTAAAGAGGTTTCTTCTTAAAGATGAATATAACATGTGACTCATGTGGTTAGGGAGGTGTCACTTCACTTCCTCATAGAGACTTGAGATGTTCTGTCAGTTGCAAACGTAGTTGACAATGTTACCTTTGAATCTTTTTACATCAAAAAAGTGAAAACACTGTAAAAATAGTAGTTTATATTTATCTTTGATGAATTAAATGACTCTCTTGTCTACAGTGTTTTGTAGTGACAGCAACAGTAGAGATTTTCTTAATCATCAGAGTAATAGAGGAAGTTCAGTGTGTCTGTCCGTTTAGATAAATGTTTGCAACGATGCAGTTCCTTTTTTTCTGTAAATAGTGTTAATTATAATGAACAGCGTTGATGGAGATGTTTGACAGCACACATGAACAGACAGGTGAAGAGATAAACTCCTCACATCCAGAATTTAACTCTTGACGTCCATGATGATACTGTAGCAGCTGAGAAAGAACACAGATAAGATGTCTTAGTGGACTGAGAGCTGCTGGTTCCTCATTGTAACTCTGAAGTCACTGTTTCTGAGAAGTGAAGGGGAAGTGTTTTGGTGAGAATGTGGATGCAACAGCAGCAGAGCTCTGGAGGTTTGAGCCTCTAACGATGACCAGAAAAACACCAGAAACACAAACTGTTAACACACTGATGAGACTGACTGTGTGTGTGTTGTCTAAAATAGATAAGAGGCTGCACAGGTTTTAGTTTTACAGGATTCAAAGGTGGAATATTTATGTTTTACTGCATGGTTTCATGGAACCATCATTGCAAGTTAGTTTGTGTTTGGTTTGATAAAACTGTGCAGAAAAGAAGCACTAATGCATTTATCTCAACCGACAATCTTCACACGTCCAACTTCCTCTGTTCTGTTGACGATCAAGAAATGTTCTATTCTTGACCTCCCTCTAAAACACTGTAGTAAAGAGAGTCAGCAAAATGCATCAAACACTAAAGTTAAAACATAAAGTTTAAAACAGTGTTCATTCTTTGTCTGTGTAGAGAAAAGACAAATGGAGAGAGTTGATGTCAACAACTTCAATCAGGGACAGAGGTGAGACAACATAGACTGAAGTCTCTATGAGGAAGTGACCTCACTAAGCACATGAGTCACATGTTAAACCTCTTTAGAGACTGTGCCATTCGTCAACGTGAGGACAAGAGAAGAGGACGAGAGAGACAAAGAAGCACAATGGTTGAATTGAACTTTGGGAAAAGTTGAAGCAGTTCTGCCTTGTTATCGTTGCCATGGAATTGGATGACCTTCTCTCTCAGGGTGCACTAAAGGAAGCCAACTGTCTGAAATGTTAGTCTTGCATAGACCAGTACTGGCCACAGGAGGACTGACAGTGGAGGGGAAGTCAGTACAGCATCTTGTTGCCGGCTGGTTAGGAGGGTTTCTGGGTGGACGTGGTTCTGGTGAGAGGCGTTGGGTATTGAGGCCTCTATCAGGACGTGGCAGAGGAAGTGGACAATGACCGTCGGAGTCGCTGGATGGCGGATAACAGACAAGGTTTTGAGAAACATGGACTGCTGAACATAGTCGGGATGATTAGTGATAAAACGAAGAAGTTCAAGGATCCATCTCTCAGTCCAAGGTGGAGGTAGTTGATTTGGTGAGTGATGTCAGTGATAATGAATGCTCATGAGAACGTGTCTATACAGGAAGGCATGGGTAATTGAATTTTGAAGTGTAGACTTGTTCCTAAACTTCATATAACTCCCTTTATATGAACTATCCTGAATTAAAAATATATTCAACATGTGCTTTACTCTTTCCTGTTTTAGTTTGACTCAAGTCTCATCCACTAACATGGAGGGGGCGGAGCTTATGAGCTATACTGCAGGCAGCCACCAGGGGGACCTATACATGCTTCACTTTAGAGGAGTTGTCATGGCGTCTATTACAGTCTATAATAGTTAGTAATTTTAGAGTCAACACAAGTTTGTGTCTCATCTCTGGTTTCCAAGAGTCCACTAAAGTCACCAAGTTCCAACCAAAACATGTCTGTCTCAGTTAAAGGAAGAACACTGAATGAAGTAACATTAGTAATATTAATGCAGTGATGAACTGAATGTGTGTTCTATGTATCCTTACCTGGAAACTGAAGCATCAGGATCAAGAATAAAGACATTTGAATCCATCTGAACTCAACCATTGTGCTTCTCTGTCTCTCTCGTCCTCTTCTCTTGTCCTCACGTTGACCAATGACACAGTCTCTAAAGAGGTTTCTTCTTGAAATTAATATAACATGTGACTCATGTGGTTAGTGAGGTCACTTCCTCATATAGACTTTGTCAGCGTGGTATCTTGTTTTTAGACGTTTTTTTTTTGTTTGTTTGTTTTTATCAGTTTCACAGAAATGTTCCATTTGCTTTCACACTAAGATCTCTTGCATGTATAATCAATGTTTTTTGCAATTATGCTTTAGTTTGTTTTCAGACTGAGCATCCAGTTTATTAAAAGCAGATATGATGAACTGGAGCTCACAGTTCTTTATCAGTCTGTCTCAACCAACTTAGTTATTCTTGAAAATGATACGATCATCAGACACGACAAAGAGATGTTTCAAACAGATCCATGACTGATGTGTTCACTTCTGTGTTGTTTTACCAAGTTACAAAGAAAACAGGTCTGTCTGGGTTAATAGAAGAAAAGTTACAGCTAAGCTAACTTTAGCACCATGGTTTGTGAGGTGTCACTTCCTCTGAGTGACTTCAGTCTGCGTCTTCACACCTCTGTTGCTGGGCAACGATGTTAAGTTTGAATTTCTCAGAACGATATCAAAATGGTCCCAAAATAGATTTAAACAACGATTGTTAGTTGAGATAAATCTTCTTCTGTTTTTAGCCTGTTTATTATTAGACTGATGGTGGAGCATCTGTTGGGTTGCTGCTCGTCTGCTGCAGCCAGTGTAACGTCCTCTCTGCCACCATGTGTTTGCTCACCACAGCCACTGGGAGGCTAGGAAAAGGCTTTGGCATGACACTGTCATCTCTCTCTCACACACACACACAATACAAACACATCCACAAATAGTATCACTACATGTAATGCAGTTCCTCACATGACCACTTGGTTATCCATTGTCCATTGCATCCAGCTTTTACTGTCCTTCCCTCCACACTGCATACAGAGACATTAAATAATCAGACCACACCTCCAACCACACACCTGATCACAAAATAGATTAAGGGGAAGGGTAGAGGGTGGGATGAGAGGAATCGAAGGGATGGAATGAGGGAAAATTTAGAGACTGATGGTGATCCTCTGATGTTCAGATTGAGGAACTCAAGGAGTGAGATTAAGGGTGTTCATGTCTCTGGAAGCTTTGGCTCTGTGTCCCCCAAAAGAGTTTACTGAGGCAAGTTGGAGATGGGCTCTTCCAGTGTTGTTAGGGAGGCTATAGATGTATCCATGGTGGGTTGAAGTGTTTTATTGAGGTCAACAGGTATACTTTGACTGGAAGCAGTGGATGCGTTCCTGTTTGGAATGAGTGGCTGGTGTGCCAGGATGGACTGTAGGTGCATGAAGAGGCTGGGGACAGCGTAGAACCCAAAGAATGCTAGGAGGAACAATTAAGGGGACAGGAAACCTGCTTGGAGGGTTTGGATGGAAGGACAAGGAAAATACGATGCCACTGACGTAGGGTTTAATGGTAGATGTTCTGATTTTTGGATAGAATGTGTGTACGTGATGAATATAGTAAAGGCAACGACTAATGAAAGTAAAAGGCAGTTGGAGTGTTAAGTGGAAGGCTTTAAAGCAGGTCCAATCAGTTATATATGACGAAAGCGTAACAGGTCAAAGGCTGTTTACTTGACGTGACGAATGCCCTTCTCTCCTTCTCTCTCAGGGTGCACTGGAAGCAGGTGACTGTCCTGTCTGAAATGACAGCCGGGCTTAGAGGAGTACTGGCCAGAGGAGGACTGACAGTGAAGGAAAGGCTGGTATGGTGTCTTGTTGTTGGTTAGGACGGTTTTGTTAAGAGGCGCCAGATACTGTGGCCTCTATCTGGACATGACGGAGGCAGTGGAGAATGAAGGTTGCAGTTGCTGGTTGGAGGATAATGGATGAAATGTGGACTGCTGAGTGTAGTCAGGAGAGGTGTTTAGCTGGTAGCAGATGAATATAAGTGGACGGAAGAGGAGAATCTGAGATGATTGATGTGAAATTGAAAAGATTCCCTGCCGAGGACTGTTACGCCCTGAAGTAGAGGTTTGAGGAAAAACAAAAGGGGCGAGGTGTGATGGTTCTAGTTTTGTTTCATCTGCGTACACGTTTTGAGTTTCGTTCATGTCTCTTGTTTTCTTGTTTCCTGTTAAGTTTTCGATATTCTGTTGTATTACAAAAAGGTAAATTAAAAAGAGCAAGGGTGGCGCAGAAAAAGCCAGAGTTAAAAACAGAAAGGCACTGGAGACAGAAGCAGCCAAATGTGCAAGAATCGGCAGCTTTTTCAATAAAACGTGCTCACGGTCTGAAACGACCAATGACGATGATGAAAGGGGTAAGAACAAAATGCAACTTTACCTGCGCCGTTTAAGTTAATTATTAGCCAATCAAGTCAATGAACTGCGTGGCAGTGTAACATATAGCCAGTCTAAGCTAACGTTGCATAATTTATATAACAGTATGATGCGACGCCACATAACTGGCCACAAACTTTGTCTTGTAGCCCCTCAGATGCAAGATGCATCACCAAGCACCAGCCATGAGCCCACAGGTCCAGAGTGTGCAGGTAGGACTGCTCATTGAGTGAATATTATTAGAATGAATATAATGAAGAGTGTGGTGTAGACCTGCTCTATATGATAAATGAGATAACTGATGATGATAGATGATTCAGCACTACAATAATGAAAATGACTAAAATATTTGACTTGAAAAAGGGAGATTTGTGTTGTGACTTATATGATATATGAAACACAGAATTACAATTGACTTTAAAGAACAGTGCGCTATTGTATTCTTAACATGTAAAGTTATAATTACATTATTTTAATATAATAGGTCGTGATCTACAGTGGGCCGGTCTGAGGCATGAACCTCCAGGGCCCTGCACCACACTGAGCTTCAAAACCACTCCTCAGTAAACATATGAGTGAAGTCATGGAGGGTTCATCCATCTTGATTCACAGTCAGGGACTGTCAGTGATTCCACTACTGTGTTTATAGTGAGGTTTGTCAAAAGACATTGTTTCTGTGATGTGGAACTAATCACACTGGAGAGTCAGTCATCAATACTTAGTCATTTATTTATTTAACTAGTTAGTTATAGTATCAAAAGCACTCACAAAATAAATTGTTACAGATAATATTAAGAATTCAAGCTCATCAAAGTCAAACACTCCATCAGTTCATCTATGCTGGACATTGAGAGACAACATTAAACAAACCTGTGAATATTAATCTGACAGTTAAATGCTGTAAATAAAATATAATGTACATAATTATTATAGCTTATATTTCTTCTTAGGTGTCAATAAAATTCAGTGCTTTTATTCTCATCTAACTGAAGATGAAAAGCTTTTTACAGCTGGTTCAGAAAATGGATTTAAAGAAAAACTAAAATACAAAATAATATTGTCAAAAATAAGTAAGAACCACAAAACACTAAGATGTGATGAGATGATGTTTAACAGCAGTGGACTCATCTCTGTGGTGAGTTGATGTTGAAGTTGTTGATCAGTGGAGTCTGACTGAAGCAGAAGGGTCTCCAGAGTTTTCATAGATCACTGTACCTTCACCTTCATCTTCATCATTCTGCACCTGTGGAAAACCACACGACAAACAAACATCACAAACACTGGTTTGACTCTGTGAAGTTGGAGCTGTAGAAATGTTTGAATGTTCAGAGTTTAAACTCACAGTGTTTTCTTCCGTCTGTGTCTTGTTCCCTGAAAAGACAAATGAGAGAGTCGACTTTAGCTCCAACAGCCAAACTCCAGGTTCATCAAAAGCTTTTTCTGTCTAAAAGTTTCATCTGTGAATGTTCTCACCTTTAGTTTTCATCCACATGTTGACTGTAACAGCAGATATTAAGAGTGCTGCTAAACCCACAGACACAATGATGGATCTCAACCAATGGGAACAATCTGAATGTGTTTTGGATTCAGCATTTTGTTCTGTACAGAAAATAAGACGCATTGAATGTGTGTTAAATACATGCAGTGATATATGTTGCAGATCTGAGTTGTTAAAATGTCATTTTAAATTTGCTATTTATCACATTTACACACCAGAATCTTGTTATTTAAAAATATAACATAGTGCATTGATCAGCTGTTAGGAGGAGCTGAATGAACCAGAAACAACAAGAACGAAGACGGAGACTGAATCAGAAAACATCTCCACCAACCCAAAGAGTCAGCCTTCTATTCAGACTTCAGACATGGAGTTAGAGACAAAGACATGTCCTGCTTTTACCTTGTGTCGTTTCTGTTGGTGGTGATTTTGTTGTTGCATCTTCACCTGAACAAAACCAATAGAAATCTTCAAGGATCAGTACAGTGAGAACATACTCTGTGTTACCTTTACAACAATAGATGATAGAAACTGGTTTGTTATTTAAACTTTCATCAGTCTGAGGTGATTTTAAACAGTTCATCATATTCTCACCTGTTTTCTCACCTGAGGACTGAGGGCTGAAGGTAAACAGCTGAACTTTATTAGTGTAAAGATTTGTCACTTTACACTTCAATAACTCATAAATCCTCTGATTAAGGTGAGATGTTGTAAATGTCACAGGGTCAGAGCAGGAAGGTGGTGATATCTCCATGTCTGATATTTCCTCTTCACCCTCATACAGCCACTCCACTCTGTGAGTACATGAATCATAATCCAACACAGAGCAGGACAAGACGACTTTATCATTGTTCTCATGTTGAGTCACTGGAGAAGATGGAGATATTGAGAGAGAAAGACAACAAGAGTAAAATGAACTTCATCACTGTGATCATAATTATTGTAATGTTTCACTATGTTGTTCTAACAAGACAGTTTGACCTGGAAACATTATGATGGAAATACTCACTGGTAACAACAGACAGATCAACATCAAAGTCTGCTCCTTGTTGTTGTCCTGATATGAACTGTCTGCAGGTGTAAAAACCAACATCTTCATCCGTGACCTTCTTTATAACCAGAGAACAGTTTGTTGTAACACTCAGTCTCTCTGGTTTAGATCTGATCTGTCCAACATCAACTAACATCACTGTTGTTGTGTCTCTTAAACCATTAAACTCCCAGGTAGTACTGTCACAGTTCTTCTGTCCATCTATCACATTTTCACAAGACAAAGTGACGTCTTGTCCAACTCTGACAGTGACAGATGAATATTGTCCAGTTGCTGCTGTTGAGACAAAGAGACAGAAATGTGAAAAATAAAGTGTAACATTAAAATGACTGTTATGTTCATAGTTAGCATAGACTGTAGAATAAAAATATACAAAATTTCCCCAGTTCCTTCCATTGGCCAAACTGAGGCTAGCATCCTGGGGATAATGGTGACACATATACACTGTACTTATCTATCACTGCTCTACGGGACAGATTCACACAGTGGTTGTCATCGCAACTGTTGGTCACCATGATGTCACATCCTGTTTTTATAGGATCCAATAACTAAAATTAAACTTTGCAGAAAACTGGACACTTGAACGTACATCAGGTTACTACCTAAATTGACAGAAACCAAGAAAATGTATTTAATATGTACTTTACTCTGTGCTGTTTTTGTTTCGCTCAAGTCTCATTCACTAACATGGAGTTTCTGACCTATACTGCAGGCATCCACCAGGGGGAGCTCCACATGCTTTGGCTTCACTTTAGAGGAGCTGTCATGGCGTCTTCTTTTCATACAGTCTATGATAGTTAGTGTGAGGATCATTTTAGAGTCAACACAAGTTTGTGTCTCATCTTTGGTTTCCAAGAGTCAACTAAAGTCACCAAGTTCCAACCAAAACATGTCTGTCTCAGTTAAAGGAAGAACACTGAATGAAGTAACATTAGTAATACTAATGCAGTGATGAACTGAATGTGTGTTCTATGTATCCTTACCTGGAAACTGAAGCATCAGGATCAGGAATAAAGACATTTGAATCCATCTGAACTCAACCATTGTGCTTCTCTGTCTCTCTCGTCCTCTTCTCTTGTCCTCACGTTGACCAATGACACAGTCTCTAAAGAGGTTTCTTCTTAAAGATGAATATAACATGTGACTCATGTGGTTAGTGAGGTCACTATTCTCATAGAGACGTGAGATGTTCTGTCAGTTGCAAACTTAGTTGACAATGTTCCCTTTTAATCGTTCTTTCTTATATTAAAAAAGTGAAAACACTGTAAAAATAGTAGTTTATGAAAAAAATAATCTAATCTAATCTAATCTAATCTAATCTTTATCTTTATTGTTGATGCATTAAATGACTCTCTTCTCTACAGTCTTTTGTGACACCAACAGTAGAGAGTTTCTTAATCGTCAGTGTAATAGAGGAAGTACAGTGTGTCCAGATTGTTCGTTTAGATAAATGATTGCTGTAAGACAGTTCCTTTTTTCTGTAAATAGTGTTTATTAAAATAAACAGCGTTGATGGAGATGTTTGACAGCACACATGAACAGACAGGTGAAGAGATAAACTCCTCACATCCAGAATTTAACTCTTGACGTCCATGATGATACTGTAGCAGCTGAGAAAGAACACAGATAAGATGTCTTAGTGGACTGAGAGCTGCTGGTTCCTCATTGTAACTCTGAAGTCACTGTTTCTGAGAAGTGAAGGGGAAGTGTTTTGGTGAGAATGTGGGTACAACAGCAGCAGAGCTCTGGAGGTTTGAGCCTCTAATGATGACCAGAAAAACACCAGAAACACAAACTGTTAACACACTGATGAGACTGACTGTGTGTGTGTTGTCTAAAATAGATAAGAGGCTGCACAGGTTTTAGTTTTACAGGATTCAAAGGTGTAATATTTGTGTTTTACTGCATGGTTTCATGGAACCATCATTGCAAGTTAGTTCGTGTTTGGTTTGATAAAACTGTGCAGAAAAGAAGCACTAATGCATTTATCTCAACCGACAATCTTCACACGTCCAACTTCCTCTGTTCTGTTGACGATCAAGAAATGTTCTATTCTTGACCTCCCTCTAAAACACTGTAGTAAAGAGAGTCAGCAAAATGCATCAAACACTAAAGTTAAAACATAAAGTTTAAAACAGTGTTCATTCTTTGTCTATGTGGAGAAAAGACAAATGGAGAGAGTTGATGTCAACAACTTCAATCAGGGACAGAGGTGAGACAACATAGACTGAAGTCTCTATGAGGAAGTGACCTCACTAAGCACATGAGTCACATGTTAAACCTCTTTAGAGACTGTGCCATTCGTCAACGTGAGGACAAGAGAAGAGGACGAGAGAGACAGAGAAGCACAATGGTTGAATTGAACTTTGGGAAAAGTTGAAACAGTTCTGCCTTGTTATCCTTGCCATGGAATTGGATGACCTTCTCTCTCAGGGTGCACTAAAGGAAGCCAACTGTCTGAAATGTTAGTCTTGCATAGACCAGTACTGGCCACAGGAGGACTGACAGTGGAGGGGAAGCCAGTACAGCATCTTGTTGCCGGCTGGTTAGGAGGGTTTCTGGGTGGGCTTGGTTCTGGTGAGAGGCATTGGGTATTGTGGCATCTATCAGGACGTGGAAGAGGAAGTGGACAATGACCGTCGGAGTCGCTGGATGGCGGATAACAGACAAGGTTTTGAGAAACATGGACTGCTGAACATAGTCGGGATGATTAGTGATAAAACGAAGAAGTTCAAGGATCCATCTCTCAGTCCAAGGTGGAGGTAGTTGATTTGGTGAGTGATGTCAGTGATAATGAATGCTCATGAGAACGTGTCTATACAGGAAGGCATGGGTAATTGAATTTTGAAGTGTAGACTTGTTCCTAAACTTCATATAACTCCCTTTATATGAACTATCCTGAATTAAAAATATATTCAACATGTGCTTTACTCTTTCCTGTTTTAGTTTGACTCAAGTCTCATCCACTAACATGGAGGGGGCGGAGCTTATGAGCTATACTGCAGGCAGCCACCAGGGGGACCTATACATGCTTCACTTTAGAGGAGTTGTCATGGCGTCTATTACAGTCTATAACAGTTAGTAATTTTAGAGTCAACACAAGTTTGTGTCTCTTCTTTGGTTTCCAAGAGTCAACTAAAGTCACCAAGTTCCAACCAAAACATGTCTGTCTCAGTTAAAGGAAGAACACTGAATGAAGTAACATTAGTAATATTAATGCAGTGATGAACTGAATGTGTGTTCTATGTATCCTTACCTGGAAACTGAAGCATCAGGATCAGGAATAAAGACATTTGAATCAATCTGAACTCAACCATTGTGCTTCTCTGTCTCTCTCGTCCTCTTCTCTTGTCCTTCCTTCTTAAAGATGAATAAAACATGTGACTCGTGTGGTTAGTGAGGAGTCACTTCCTCATAGAGACTTGAGATGTTCTGTCAGTTGCAAACGTAGTTGACAATGTTCCCTTTGAATATTTCTTTTTTACATCAAAAAAGTGAAAACTGTTGTATTTTCTGTTCCTTCTGTCATCTTAGGAGGGAAATAATTAACACCAGTTCTTCTTTTAGTTCCTTTATTCACCTGTCATCATAGGAACTCACATGGCGGAATAACAGTTCATAATAACAACAAAAAACGCGCCCACAACATCTCATTGGCCCAAGAGGCTCACATGACCTCTACCGGACGTACAGCTTCAAAATAAAAGCATAAAACAATAATAAATGAGAACACAACCCAACACCCCCACTTGTTCTCATCATTGTAACCCGATGTTATCATTTTAATACATTTAGTTTCCAAAGAACCATGTTTTGAACTTGATTATTTTTGGTTTTGCTACAGGCTTTGTCAGTATGTCTGCAACCATTTCCTCTGATGGGCAATAAACAATACTTATTTTACCTTCACAGAGAGTGTTACGTATGAAGTGGTATTTCACATCAATGTGTTTAGACCTTTGTCTGTTCACTTTGTTCTTACACAGTGCTATGGCACCCTGGTTGTCACCATGAATCTCAGCACAACTGTGTATTCTATTATCCATGCCATTTAATAGTTAGGTAAGGTATATGCTCTCCTGAGTAGTAGCAGCAAGACCTATGTACTCAGCCTCACACGTAGACAGTGCCACTGTGGGCTGTTTCTTTGTTTTCCATGAAATGGCGGGACCCTGTTTTGTCAGGCTGAAACAGTACCCTGTAGTGCTCCGTCTATCTTCCACAGAGGATGCCCAGTCAGCATCACTGAATCCAATAAGATTCAAACCTTCCTCATTTTTCTTATAACATAGTCAACAGTGCCCTTTAGATACCTTAGAACATGTTTAGCAGCCACTAAGTCCTCTGCTTTTGGATTTGCTAAAGTTTGAGAGAGCTTGGTCACAATCCAGCTGATATCTGGCCTTGTACTAGTCATAGCATAAATCAGGCTGCCAACAATCTCCCGATACCCTCTGGGGTCTACAAACTCACTCTTCTTTTCTTCCTCACTTTTGAAACCACCCCCTCTTGGTTCACTTGGGGTAGATCTGGGTTTACACTCTGACATTCCAAATCTTTCAAGCATTTTTAGAATGTATTGTTTTTGATTCATTGTAATTTTGTCTTTCTTCTGATCAAATTGTATGCCCAAGAAATATGAAATTTTCCCCAGATCCTTCATGTTGAAGTTTGATCTCATAGTGTTTTTGAAGCTGTTGAGTAGCTCACCATTGCTGGCTGCGATTATTAAATCATCTACCCATATGATCACAATGATTGTTCCACTTTCTGTCTGTTTCTTGTACACGCAGTGGTCAGATAGGTTCCTCTCAAAGTTGTCCTGTTCTAGGTGGTCATTTAGTAGTTTGTACCAATTTCTTCCAGATTGTTTCAGACCATAAAGGGATTTCTTTAACTTACACACAAGTTTTTCTCCAGTTTTCAATGTGTTTTCAAAACCCTCTGGTTGTTCTAAGTAAATCTCCTCCTCTATTGGAGCATGTAAGTATGCTGTTTTCACATCCATCTGATGTACAATGAGATCATTTTGAACAGCAATTTGCATAAGGGCTCGCACTGAACAAATGTTTGCTGTTGGGGCAAATGTTTCATTATAGTCTATTCCCTCTGTCTGGCTGTAGCCTTTAGCAACATACCTGGCTTTGAAAATATTTCCCTTTTCTGTGTTTTCTTTTAAGGCATAGACCCATCCCCCCCCCCCCCCCCCCCACTGTTTTCCTACCCTCAGGTAATGTAGTCAGTTCAAAGGTTTCGTTTTCTTTAAGTGAGTCCATTTCTTCCTTCATGGCTTGTTGCCATGCTGGTGCCTCCTGTGACATCTGGGCTTCTCTATAGGTTTGGGGGACTCCGCACACTGCCCTGAAACAATAATCAACACTAGCACGGGTTACATCTTTATTTTTAATATCTGATGTGTAATCCTCTAGGTATTTTGGAGTTTTTCTTTCTCTTGTTGGGTAGCGGGGATTTTGGTCACAACTAGGCTCTGAACCTAAGCTGTTTTTGTTTTCACCCAGAACAATGCCCTAATTTGTAGTTTCATCATTTTGTTCATTGTCATTCTTGTCTGTGTCATCATCATTATTGTTTAAGGTCTGATTCTCCTCACTATCTTCTTTCTGTAGCAATTCAGAGCCACTCTTTTCAGTTTCTGACTTTTGGTCTCTGAAGCTGTTGGTTTCTGGTTCATATTCATCAGTCTGGGTTTGTTGATCAACACTGTTCATTTTGATGAATTTCACCAGTCTGTGTTTGGACACCTTTCTTGTTTGAGGGTTGTAAACCAGATACGCTGGACTGTTCTTACTGTACCCCACAAATATTCCCTTTTTACATTTGGGATCAAGTTTCTTCTGATCATGACTATATGCATAACAATCTGATCCAAAAACCCACATCTTTGGCTTTCTTCCTGTTAGCATAAAGTATGGGGTGTTTTTAGTTCTCTCATTGTAACACCTGTTACGGATATGGGCTGCACTTTGAATAGCATAAGGCCACAATGCTTTTGGTAATCCTTTTTCTATTAACATGCATCTCCCCATTTCAAACAAGGTCCTCCACTGTCTTTCAGCTGTTCCGTTCTGGTGTGGAGAGTAAGGGGATGATGTCTCGTGTCTTATACTTTTTTCTCTTAAAAGGGCCTGAAAGGCCTCACTTGTGTACTCTGTACCATTATCTGATCTGATACATTTGACACTACCATAAGGTGCACTGTCTGCAAGGTACTTCTTTGTGGCCAATGTTGTATCACTCTTATTTTTAAGGAAGTAAACAGCCACTGCCCCTGAAAAATCATCTGTGAATGAGATGGCATATCTATGCCCATCTTGACCAGCTGGCTCTATTGGACCTGCTAAGTCAGTATGTACTAACTCAAGGGGCGCACAAGCTTTTGCATCAGCCTTCCTACTTCTAATGTTGGTGAATTTTCCCTCAGTGCAAACATTACAGTCAATCTTACTTTCCCCCGTGATTTCCATGCCTAAGACAACACTAGGTAGTTTCATCACATCATCTATGTTACAATGTCCCAGTATTTCATGCCATGTTTTGACATCACACGTTAAATTCACTTTGTCCTTAGACATTATGTCATTGACTGAGTAATCAACCCATTTTTCATTATTATTTACCGTTTCAACGTAGTACAGTCTTTCCAGTTCCTCAATGCGGAAGACAGTCCCATCTTTGGTTGTCAGTTCATTCTTTCCCTTTTGGAAAACCACTTTGGCCCCATCAGCCGTTACTGCCTCTACTGAGAGGATGCTTTGAGGATACGATGGTATGAACAGGGCCCTCTTCAGTGTTACCATGACGTTTCTCCCGTTCTGGTCCCGTAGCATCACCTCTGCATCGCCTCGCTTGAGAGCTACGTTGTTCTCCCTGGTGCCATCTGCAAGCTTCATAAAATGTTGTTGTGGATTAAATGTCTTGTCAAATCTTGTAAATTTACTTTCCTCTGTTATGATGTGGGATGTTGCTCCACAGTCCACCATCAGTCCATTTTCTTTGATGTTATCCGGGAGGAGCTCTTGACTAATCTTGAATACGTAGGTTTGTTCTTCGTCATGACCTTCTTGTTTCTCTGCAGATTGTTTTGCATCATCTTTGTGCATATTTTTCCTCCTGCACATCTCATCGCTGTGTGTTGAGCTTTTGTGGTAGTTGCACCACCTCCCGGTTCCTTTTTGGCGGCAGTCTCGTGCAAAATGACCACGTTTTCCACATCCATAGCACGTCATGGACGACACATCAACTTTCATTACATTGTCTGACTTTATCTTTGTTTCAAACTTCTCTGTTTCTTCATAGCTTCTTAGTTTACTTTTGAACTCAATAAAAGTCATCTCTTGGCTGCTCTGTGTTGTGTGTACAACAAATGGCTTATATGACTCTGGGAGTCCTTTCAAAATCATGGCGATTATAAGCCCGTCACTAATTATTTCTTTTGCACTTCTAAGTGACGTTACTACCTTTTCAGTCCGGATGATATAGTCTGTCACAGTTTCTTCTGGCTCCTTTCTAAGCGATGTTAATTCTGTGTACAAGGCAATTATCCTGGGTTTACCTTGACTGGCGTAGTGGTTCCGTAATATTTGTAGTGCTTTTCTGCCGTCGTCTGAGGCTTCTCTCATCACCAACGACAGGCTGCGGTCGTCGAGGAACTGTATTAGCTCTGCGTAGCATTGTGCATTAATCTCTGGTTCGACGTTATGGTTGCCGACAAGTACGTCTTTCAGACCTAGTAGTCTCATGTGGCCGAGGAACTTTACCTCCCAAAGTTCGTATTTCTCTTCGTCTCCGTCGAAAACTAGCCTCTGTTGCCATCCTCCTGTACTGCGTCTGGGCCCATAAACTGTTGTATTTTCTGTTCCTTCTGTCATCTTAGGAGGGAAATAATTAACACCAGTTCTTCTTTTAGTTCTTTTATTCACCTGTCATCATAGGAACTCACATGGCGGAATAACAGTTCATAATGACAACAAAAAACGCGCCCACAACATCTCATTGGCCCAAGAGGCTCACATGACCTCTACCGGACGTACAGCTTCAAAATAAAAGCATAAAACAATAATAAATGAGAACACAACCCAACAAAAACACTTTAAAAATAGTAGTTTATATTTATCTTTGATGCATTAAATGACTCGCCTACAGTGTTTTGTAGTGACACCAACAGTAGAGAGTTTCTTAATCATCAGAGTAATAGAGGAAGTTCAGTGTGTCTGTCTGTTTAGATAAATCTTTGCATTGATGCAGTTCCTCTTTTCTGTATATAGTGTTTATTATAATGAACAGCGTTGATGGAGATGTTTGACAGCACACATGAACAGACAGGTGACGAGATAAACTCCTCACATCCAGAATTTAACTCTTGACGTCCATGATGATACTGTAGCAGCTGAGAAAGAACACAGATAAGATGTCTTAGTGGACTGAGAGTTGCTGGTTCCTCATTGTAACTCTGAAGTCACTGTTTCTGAGAAGTGAAGGGGAAGTGTTTTGGTGAGACTGTGGGTACAACAGCAGCAGAGCTCTGGAGGTTTGAGCCTCTAACGATGACCAGAAAAACCCCAGAAACACAAACTGTTAACACACTGATGAGACTGACTGTGTGTGTGTTGTCTAAAATAGATAAGAGGCTGCACAGGTTTTAGTTTTACAGGATTCAAAGGTGTAATATTTGTGTTTTACTGCATGGTTTCATGGAACCATCATTGCAAGTTAGTTTGTGTTTGGTTTGATAAAACTGTGCAGAGAAGAAGCACTAATGCATTTATCTCAACCGACAATCTTCACACGTCCAACTTCCTCTGTTGTAGTGATGAGTAAGACGTTTTCTGTTCTTGACCTCCCTCTAAAACACTGTAGTAAAGAGAGTCAGCAAAATGCATCAAAGATAAAAGTTAAAACATAAAGTGTTCATTCTTTGTCTATGTAGAGAAAAGACAAATGGAGAGAGTTGATGTCAACAACTTCAATGAGGGACGGAGGTGAGACAACAGAGACTGAAGTCTCTATGAGGAAGTGACCTCACTAACCACATGAGTCACATGTTATATTCATCTTTAAGAAGAAACCTCTTTAGAGACTGTGTCATTGGTCAACGTGAGGACAAGAGAAGAGGACGAGAGAGACAAAGACGCACAATGGTTGAACTGATGGAGTTTGGGAAAAGTTGAAGCAGTTCTGCCTTCTTATCGTTGCCATGGAATTGGATGACCTTCTCTCTCAGGGTGCACTAAAGGAAGCCAACTGTCTGAAATGTTAGACTAAATTGTATAGAACAGTTCTGGCCACAGGAGGACTGACAGTGGAGGAGACATCATTTTCACACATGGATTGTTCCACCACAGAGTCCAGACCTTAACCCCAATGGGAATATTTGGGATGTGCTGGAGAAGCTTTGCTCGGTGGTCAGACTCTCCATCATCAATACAATGAATGAAACACTGGATGGAGAGAAATCTGGTGACGTTGGAGATTATGGAAACAATGCCAGAGAGAATGTGTGCTGTAATCAAAGCTAAAGGAGTTCCATCTAAATATTAGAGCGTGGGACCTTTTCATTTCACTTTATGCAACTATTTTACTACAAAGTCATTTTAATCTTTGTCCAGCAGGGGGTGTAGTTGAGAAAGTATCACACTGTAAAATGTCCTTATCCCTATATCGAAAACAGACTGATTTGTTGTTGATCATGTCATTGACACCAGACACACATCACGGTGTCATTAAGAATATAATGGAGCTGACATCATTACTCATGGCCTCACAGCTTTTTAACTGTCTGTACTGAAAGGATTTTGATTGAGAGTGAAAGTACAAATGATGCAGTTAGACTTTTTATTATTTAAATGTATCAGCACAAGATATAATTAATATTTGACAGGTCAAATACAAAAAAATGCAAAACAAATCTTTCATAAAAGGTGTGAAATTGCAGTGATATATATGTACATACAGTTTCAGTACCACCTCATATAAACCTGTTTTTTGAACCAATCACTAAACATATGATACCATACATTACGATAAGATACGATAAGCTTTGTCAGAACGTCTGTCCACCATGAGAGACATCAACAGACATTTAAAAAGCATTGTTTCAATATTTGGCGTCAAAGGTTGATATCATAGACCGTATAAATATGGACAATGCGTCTCCACTTCCTTCCATTGGTCAAACTGATGCTATTTTCCTGGTACAGGTGGCGCCATCTGTTGAGTTTAGAGCCACAGTACTGAAGCAGCACTATAATAAAACAGTATTTATTTCTGTCTTACTCTTTGTCATTAGTATAGATAGTTAACAATGAATCAATCTGCAGCCGTTACAACCTTTCAAATGCATTTAAATCTGTGTTAACACTCACTGTGTTTTCTTCCATTTCTCTTTTGTTTACTGAAAAGACAAAAAGACAAGAGTTTCAGCAAAAGGTTCATTGTATTGTAAGAGTTTGATCTATAAATTTCTTCCATTTGATGATCACAACAACAAACACAACAGTGAAGAACGCCGCCAAACACACAGGAGCAATAACGTACGGCATCAACCAGCTGTTAGGAGGAGCTGAATGAAGTGGAAACAACAAGAACGAAGACGGAGACTGAATCAGAAAACATCTCCACCAACCCAAAGAGTCAGCCTTCTATTCAGACTTCAGACATGGAGTTAGAGACAAAGACATGTCCTGCTTTTACCTTGTGTCGTTATTGTTGGTGGTGATTTTGTTGTTGCATCTTCACCTGAACAAAACCAACAGAAATCTTCAAGGATCAGTACAGTGAGAACATACTCGGTGTTACCTTTACAACAATAGATGATAGAAACTGGTTTGATATTTAAACTTTCATCAGTCTGAGGTGATTTTAAACAGTTCATCATATTCTCACCTTATGACTGAGGGTTGAAGGTAAACAGCTGAACTTCATCAGTGTTAACATCCGTCACGTTACACGTCAATAACTCATCAATCCTCTGATAAAGGTGAGATACTGTAAATGTCACAGTCACAGAACAGAAACGTTGTGCTATCTTCATGTCTGATATTTCCTCTTCACCCTCATACAGCCACTCCACTCTGTGAGTACACTTATAGTAATCCAACACAGAGCAGGACAAGGTGACTTTATCATTGTTCTCATGTTGAGTCACTGGAGAAGATGGAGATATTGAGAGAGAAAGACAACAAGAGTAAAATGAACTTCATCACTGTGATCATAATTATTGTAATGTTTCACTATGTTGTTCTAACAAGACAGTTTGACCTGGAAACATTATGATGGAAATACTCACTGGTAACAACAGACAAATAAACCAGAGCATCTGGACCTTGTTGTTGTCCTGATTTGTCAAACTGTCTGCAGATGTAACGACCAACATCCTCATCTGTGACCTTCTTTATAACCAGAGAACAGTTTGTTGTAACACTCAGTCTGTCTGGTTTAGATCTGATCTGTCCAAGATCCACTAACACTGTTGTGTCTCTTAAACCATTGAAGATCCAGGTAGTACTGTCACAGTTCTTCTGTCCATCTATCACATTTCCACAAGACAAAGTGACGTCATGTCCAACTCTGACAGTGACAGGTGAATATTGTCCAGTTGCTGCTGTTGAGACAAAGAGACAGAAATGTGAAAAATAAAGTGTAACATTTAAACAATGACTGTCATATTCAGTTAGTATAGACTGTAGGAAAATGTTCAACATGTCTCCACTTCCTTCTATGGGTCAAACTGACACTAGTGTCCCAGGGATACTCAAATCCCCTCCACTAACATGGAGATGGTGGAGCTAATGACCTATACTGCAGGCAGCCACCAGGGGGAGTGCTGGTGTTGTTTATTGCTCTCTCTCTCATATTAGGCTCACCTGGGTTGGACATACCTTCACAAGAACTCGGTACAGAAACCTTTGTTGGCAATTACAGAGATCAAACGTTTTCTGTAGTTCTTGACCAAGTTTGGACACACTGCAGCAGGGACTTTGGCCCACATTCAAATCTTCTCCAGGGGCCTCATGTACGAAGGTTGCGTTCCGTACGTACTCGCTCACAGAAAAGTTCAGATGTATCAAGAGTCAAATGTCTGCAAACTTGTACGTGGATAAGCCAACGCCATGGCTGGTGTGAGCTGGCTTCTACTGCTGCTTTGGCGACACCTGGAGGTGATGCTGGGAAACTGTCATAAATGTGCCATGCCATAGTGATACAGATTGTAAGTGGTACAATTCACACAGGTAATGAGTGGAGGATAGGAGGGCTTCAGACAAACTAACAGGTCTGTGAGAGCCAGAATCTTTGCTGGTTGGTCGGTGATCAGATACTTATTTCATACAATAAAATACAAATTTATTATTTAAAAACCATACAATATGATTTTCTGAAATATTCTTTTAGATTCTGTCTCTCGCAGTTGAAGTGTACCTACGATGAAAATTACAGACTCCTCCATTCTTTGTAAGTGGGGAAACTAGTAAAATCGGCGGCGTATCAAATACTTATTTCCCCCACTGTACTGCATGGACCAGCTGTTAGGAGTAGCTGAATGAAGTGGAAGCAACAAGAACAAAGAGGGACACCCAAAGAGTCAGCCTTCTATTCAGACTTCAGACATGGAGTTAGAGACAAAGACATGTCCTGCTTTTACCTTGTGTCGTTGTTGTTGGTGGTGATTTTGTTGTTGCAGCTTCACCTGAACAAAACCAACAGAAATCTTCAAGGATCAGTACAGTGAGAACATACTCTGTGTTACCTTTACAACAATAGATGATAGAAACTGGTTTGATATTTAAACTTTCATCAGTCTGAGGTGATTTTAAACAGTTCATCATATTCTCACCTGTTTTCTCACCTGAGGACTGAGGGCTGAAGGTAAACAGCTGAACTTCATCAGTGTAATCATTTGTAGTTTTACACTTCAATAACTCATAAATCCTCTGATTAAGGTGAGATGTTGTAAATGTCACAGTGGCAGAGCAGAAATGTTGTGGTGATATCTCCATGTCTGATATTTCCTCTTCACCCTCATACAGCCACTCCACTCTGTGACAACATGGATAGTAGTCCATCACAGAGCAGAACAAGGTGACTTTATCATTGTTCTCATGTTGAGTCACTGGAGAAGATGGAGATATTGAGAGAGAAAGACAACAAGAGTAAAATGAACTTCATCACTGTGATCATAATTATTGTAATGTTTCACTATGTTGTTCTAACAAGACAGTTTGACCTGGAAACATTATGATGGAAATACTCACTGGTAACAACAGACAGATAAAACTGGACGTCTGCTCCTTGTTGTTGTCCTGATCTGAACTGTCTGCAGGCGTAATGATCAACATCCTCATCTGTGACCTTCTTTATAACCAGAGAACAGTTTGTTGTAACACTCAGTCTGTCTGGTTTAGATCTGATCAGTCCAAGATCAACTAATATCACTGTTGTTCTGTCTAGTTCAGCTGTGAACATCCAGGTAGTACTGTCACAGTTCTTCTGTCCATCTATCACATTTCCACAAGACAAAGTGACGTCATGTCCAACTCTGACAGTGACAGATGAACTTTGTTCAGTTGCTGCTGTTGAGACAAAGAGACAGAAATGTGAAAAATGAAGTGTCATATAGTTAGCATAGACTGTAGAAAAGTGGACAAAATGTCCCCAATTCTTTCCACTGGCCTAACTGAGGCTAGCATCCCGGGGCTAAGGGAATTTGGAAAAAAAAAAATATATATATATAGATAGTGACAACTTTGACAGGGAAAAAAATTACCAAGAAAAAAAAAAAAAACACAAATACAGAAATTTTTGAAAAATATGTACAAAGAAAATACAAGAAATTACTGAACGTACATCATGTTACTACCTAAAATGACAGAATCCAAAAAACATGTACTTTACTCTTCACTGTTATAGTTTGACTCAAGTCTCATCCACTAACATGGAGCTTATGACATATATTGCAGGCATCCACCAGGGGGAGCTCCACATGTTTTAGCTTCACTTTAGAGGAGCTGTCATGGCGTCTACTTTTCTTACAGTCTATGATAGTTAGTGTGAGGATCATTTTAGAGTCAACACAAGTTTGTGTCTCATGTTTGGTTTCCAAGAGTCAACTAAAGTCACCAAGTTCCAACCAAAACATGTCTGTCTCAGTTAAAGGAAGAACACTGAATGAAGTAACATTAGTAATATTAATGCAGTGATGAACTGAATGTGTGTTCTATGTATCCTTACCTGGAAACTGAAGCATCAGGATCAGGAATAAAGACATTTGAATCCATCTGAACTCAACCATTGTGCTTCTCTGTCTCTCTCGTCCTCTTCTCTTGTCCTCACGTTGACCAATGACACAGTCTCTAAAGAGGTTTCTACTAAAAGATGAATATAAGAGACTTTGTCAGGGTGGGATGTTTTTTTTTGTTGTTTTTTCAGTCAAGTTAAAGTTAAGTTAAAAGCAGATGTTGTTTTACCAAGTTACAAAGAAAACATGTCTGTCTGAGACAAAAAAAACTTGCTGTGATTTGTGGGGTGTTATTCCTCAGAGTGTCTTCAGTCTGCGTCTTCTCACCTCTGTTGCTGGGCTCAGTCTCTATAGTTTCAGTTTCATCATAAAGATGGTTACGTGTCTTTAGGGAGGTCACTTCCTCATAGCACGGAGACCCTAAAATACGGAGCCCTTAAAGGGACAATGAAGGAATAAAAATCGATGTTAAAATCCTAAATAAATAAATAAAAACAGAGATGTATTATCGTCTGGTCGCTTGGCCATTTGGGAATCAGCAAATGGAGGGAGGAGGAGGATTTGAAACAGCTCCTGCGGTCAAGCGGACTTCATGCTCATGAAAAGAGATAAGATAAGGATACAAATCATTTCAATAACGTGATAAATCAGCGGAACAACACGGAGCTTGGAATAGCGCTAGAAGCGACCTATGGGGAACAGTGGAGGTAGTGTTGATAGTAGGCCAGCTGTAATGTCAGCGCTCTAACGCGGTTACAGATGTTGATGTTGACGTGTTATCCTCACCGTACATCCAGCTGTGAGTCTTGTCACGCCAAAAAAGCTGTTACCATGGTAACTGCGGACGCCGCGGCAAGAGGCGCACACTGTAGAGGCTGGTCTAGTTGAATACCACGAAACTTTTCTTTCGAGAGGATTTATCGGTGACCGCAAACACTAAAGAGAAAGTAATAAGCGCCTCAGATGGGTTTGAGGTCAAACACGGCCCGTCAGAGGCTCTAATCTGACCCGTGGAATTAATTACATCAAAGACATTAACTGCAGAAAGTTCATTACAAGTTTTGTAATTAGAGCGGTTTATTAAATGTAAACATTTTCATAATGCACTTCTTTGGGGTAAAACAAAGGGAAACATTTGGTCGTTATTCATAGGTTAATAGACTGTTGTGTTGCTGGTCCGGCCCCCTTGAGATCAAACTGGTCTGTATGTGGCCCCTGAACTATAGTATAGGTATAGGCTTTGGTCCTGTTAGTCCCAGTGACGGCTAAACATAAAAGCTTTGTACAGAATAGAGTTTAGTAAAGCAGCTCTTTCCAGTGATCACACTTTGATGTGAGCAGTGAGCACTTGTTGTCTTTGTCCATTAAGTGGTCGGTATGAAAGGACAGATATCAAGAGAGGATAGACTGTGGATTCCTGTAGAAAATTATATCAGACATAAACAGTTTCAGTCCAATAGTACAGTAATACATGTAAATGAATCTGCACATAATATCCCTTAATGTTGAGTATTAATGATTACAGTTTGATACAGTTTGATTGTGACGTTGCTTGTGGTTAAACAAAACAATATGTCTCTGACTTCAACCAAAGATGGTAGCTGGGCTTAACAAGAGCTTTTTCGTCACACTTCCAGGAAGGAGCCACACCCCCTTCCTTGTCTGCCACATCAGCCTCACCTGCTCCCAGTCAGTTCACCTGTTCCCACTCTCCTCATCAACCCTGCAGTATATATACTAGTCCCACAGAGCAGTTTCTTGTCATGCTAAACTTGTGTGTTGAGTCTGGTGGGTTTCTGTCTTGTTCTGACCCTTTGGTCTGATTTGTGATCTTAGCATGCCCAATTCTAGCATTATTTTTTAAGGTTTTTGTGAGGGTGATTTGGTCGGCAATGAAGTCCTTTCTTTCCAAGTGGGCTGGACTAGTGATGGGCAATCGAGGCTTTGTTGAAGCCTCGACACGTGATTCGAAAAAAGGTTCATTACTCGAAGCTTCAATGACACGGTGCTCTATTAGGACATCTAGTGGACAATAAAATGTAATGCAATGGAGACGTGTCTTACTGGTTCATGCTTGTATGGAACTTGATTTGCCATGCACATTCCTATTCGACTACATTACATGGATATGTGGTTTAAAGTTTATTATAAGAAAATGATATAAATATAACAATAAAAAAAATCACACAGTACAAACGGGACTCGAACCCTTATTTCGCTAAGAAAAGACCGGTGACTTCGTAGCGTACCACGAATCTCATTTGTGATGCACGGTCCTCGGTGGATCATTTTGATTACGTCAGTACACTCTATGAACCTTCGCTGATTTACACTAATGTTTATGTTTCAGTGCTTACATCAACTATTTTCATTTGCTCTTGGTATCAGTATTAGAGAATATTTGTACTGAATGCAACAGTGTCAAACCAAATCTTTCTTGACTCAGTATTTGCTTCTAAGACTCATCTCTCCCGAAGAGCCGAGACAACCAAACCAGTGACCGGGTTTCTGAATGAAGCAGTGAAATGGTTCATACGTCACAAAACACGTGATTTGTCCTAACCAACTATCTATGTAACTATATCTATCTATCAATCTAGTGTTGTTTGACTATATCACTAATTGATCGATTTCTTTTTGAATCTTAGTTGGAGTTAGTTGCGTATTTTGTGGAGATCTATCTCCACAAAATACGCAAATGACTCCAACTACAGCAAGAGACCAACCTACTTTGCAAAGAAACATTAAAATGAGCACCACTAAATAGGAATAAGATATCCGCGATATCCCTGAACACACTCGATCCCACCAGGTGATTCACATGACAAACCGAACCCCTGGGATGACTCGTTTGCCGCTGAAGCGCTCGAAGCACTTGAACTGCTTCGAACGTCACTCAAGTGCTTCAAACGTCACTAGTCACGTGACCGAACCACGCTTCGGCACAGTGGTTCGATACAATTGCTTCATGAGCTACGGCGCATGTGTCGGAGCCTCGGGTGTCAGAGGGCCATCACTAATTAGGACATCTAGTGGACAATAAAATGTAGTGCAATGGAGACATGTCTTACTGGTTCATGCTTGTATGGGCTATATGTCTATATCTTATCCGTATTTCTCTCTATCTTATCAACGCTATTTACAACTATCTATGTAACTGTCTATCCATTAATATAGTGTTCTATCTATGTAACTAATTGATCAATTTCTCTCTGAATCTTACCATCTATCTCCACAAAATATGCAACTAACTCCAACTACAGCAACAAACCAACCTACTCTGCAAAGAAACATTCAAATGAGCACCACTAAATAGGGATAGGATATCCGGGATATCCCTGAACACACTCGATCCCACCAAGTTATTCACATGACAAATCGAACCACTGTGGTGATTCGTTTGCCACTGAAGCATTCGAAGCACTTGAACTGCTTCGAACGTAACTCAAGTCCTTCAAACGTGACTAGTCACGTGACCGAACCACGCCTTGGCACAGTGGTTCGATACAATTGCTTCATGAGCTACCGCGCATGTGTCGGAGCCTCGGGTGTCAGAGGGCCATCACTAGGCTGGACTGGGACTGAGAGGAGGTTGTGACAGGCACAAAGATTTGTGTTGCGTTCATCTAAAAAAAGTTACATGTCTTGGGCAAACCCAGTGTCCCACAAAAGTAAAGGTGATCAGTGTTTCCAAGAGATTCTGGTCTTGTTCTTCTGTTGTTCTGGGCAGCAAAACATGCAAGCAGGCAAGTACATAACAACACAGGAAATATTTAAAAAGTTGTCCTCTCTTCAACTCAGTCAGATAGCATTTTATGTTTGTCTGTTATGTATGTATGTATGTCCTATGTTCTTCTGAAATATTAAACACGACACTCTTGTTTTCAACCACATGGAAGCTTATTTACTGTGATGTAGCCCTGGAATGGGCAACTTAGGGCAATTCTGGAATGCCGCATATTCCCAATCCCCCATGTAGATATTGCCATAAGCTTCAAAATGAAAATCATTCCTTGTCAAATTTAAATGTAGCACAATCAACAAATGCTCATGTGGGCGAGCCTCATCCAGATAATGGTCAAACATGGGCCGTATGGCTAAAATACCCATTGGAGTATCCAAGTTTCCTATATGAACACTCTGCATCCATAGATAAAAGAAAGTAGGGTTCCAATATGGTAAGATAAGTTCTTCCTAAGATGAAAAAAATCTCCAGTATCCTTGACATAACTTGGATGCCGAGTAGATTCAGATAAAAGTCTGAGAGTTCTGCTGATCCATAAGATTTACTCCCACAATCCGAAACTATAGGGCGTCCTGGTGGAATCCCATACAGAACCAACAAAGACTGCAAGTAGAAGGGTAGGTAGTACCCCCAGATAAATAGCTTGGGATTTTGTAAGAAATCTGTGATCCACCAACTGGTCGAATCTTGTGGTTGGTGCATGGCCTCCTGTCCATAAAGACAATAGCCGAGCCTTTGTGTGAAAGTTGAGTAACTGTCCATATTGAAATGATTTTGATTGAGATTAAAAGAAAAATGATGCAGTGAGGCTTTTTATTATTTAAAAGTATTAGCGCAAAATATAATTTAATATTTGACAGATCAAAGAAAAAAGATGCAAAAAAAATCTTTCATAAAAGGTGTCAAATTGCAGTGAGATATATATATAAACTATTTCAATCTTGTAAAACTATTAGCTATAAAAAATAAAAGCATAGAAAACAGTATGTGTAAACAAATGTAATAAACGGAAAGACACATTCAGTTAATCAGAGTAAAACAAACATTAACATTAACAGTATTATTACTGACCTGGGCCTTTTTAAATCAAGACTCAAAACGCATCTTTTTAAAATGGCTTTTAGTACCCAGTAGTGTGGTGACACTTTTATATTTATTTTATTTACTTTTATTCTATTTTTACTTTACTTTTTTTTATCCTCTCATTGTTTTTAGTTTGGTTTTAGCTTTGTTTTACTACCGTACCTGTTTTTCAGTGTGTTGTTTTAAATTGTCTTAAATTGTTGCTTTGTTGTGAAGCACCTTGGTTCACCTATTGGTCGATGTAAGGTGCTATATAAATAAAGTACATTTATATTTACATTTACATTTATTTTACGAAGCCTTCATTGTGTCCATGTGAGGACACAGTCTAAAGAGGACAGTATACAGTCTGTCTGACCTCCTTCTGGACACTCTCCACCTCTGGCTTCATGTCTCATAGAGCTGATACTGTGAAAGGTGATCTGCTGCTGGTTTATTGGTACCACCTCATATAAAGCTGTTTTCTGAATCAGTCACTAAACATACGATATGATACGTTACGATAAGACACAATAAGCTTTGTGAGAGCTTCTGTCCACCATGACAGACATCAACGGACATTTAAAAAGCATTGTTTGAATATTTGACATCAAATGTTTACATCATAGACTGTATAAATATGGACAATGCATGTCCACATTTATTCCATTGGTCAAACTGACGCTATTTTCCTGGGGATACAGGCGGCGCCATCTGTTAAGTTTGCAGCCAGAGTCTGATCAGTACCATCTGAGAGGACAGCCATGGTATTGATGACCCGCCTACACTTCCTACAGGCTGACTCGGGTTGTCGTTCAGTTAATACTAGTTCGGTTGTCTCAGTTAAAAACACAAAATACACATCCTTGATTTGTATTTTGTTTTAATTTGGCCCATGTCCCGTCCACTAAGAGGAGGTGGAGCTTATGACCTATACTGTAACCAGCCACCAGAAGGAGCTCTACTTGCTTTGGCTTCACCTTTGAAGAGCTGTACCATCGTCTATCTTTATACTGTCTATGGTTAAGATCAATGTGAATAATCATTCAACATTTACAATTAGCAACATGTTAAGACCTCCTATCAGTTTGGTTTTCTGATGGTAGAATAGAGGTCTCTGGGATCAGAAGAAGCAGAGGAGGAAGCTTTCACAGCGCTGTAGATCACAGTGCTGCCTTCATCATGATCATCATCACAACCCTAGAGGGGGAAAAACACAAACATAACACATCATTAGTCCTGATTGTGCTGCTAACATCTCCACTATAATCCATTAGAAAGCTTACCTGGCCTTTAGCTTTACTCTTGGTCTTCTTGGTGTAGCTGATGGAGGCGTAGCAAACACCATCCTCAGGTCCAGCCTACACAGTGAACACAACATAATGACTGCTCAGTTCATGTGGATCTACACTCTCAGTCATATATCTACAGAATTCATATCAGTTGTGGCTACACCTTGTTTCTGTTATTTTGTGTCTTTCAGGAGAAAACTTGATTTTAGTGTCACTATGAGTCTCAGACTGAAACAGAACTAATTCAAACATAACAGTTAGTTTGTGATCTCACCGTGTCCTGACTGGTTCCTGGACCAGACTGAGTCTCTGCAGAGTTTAAGGTCATTTCCTGCACAAACACAGTTGAGGAACATTCAGTCAGTGCTTTTCCTGAAATGATCTTACACTGGAAACAACAACATATCATCATATTTATCTTTAGGAAAGACCATCTTCTATTCTATTCTATCACCTATTTTATTTTTCCAACATATATCATTCACGGTAGATTTGTTTGTTTGTTACGTTTTCCAGCCCGCATCAACCAAATTTGTTTGTTATGTGTTTCAAACCGCATCAACGGGGCGAATTATGGTAGATTTGTTTGTTTGGATCGTGGTTGTCAGTTGCTATATTAGCTGTTAATAGACATCGATTGGTGAGGAAAAGAGGGTTGTGTAGTGGCGGTGTGGAGGGCGGTGATTCCAGGACGCTGGAAATCACTGTTAAGCCTTCTTGAGGTGTTGTGGGCCTAACTTAACGAAACATCGGTGAAAGGAGGTGCCCACTTGAAAACCCCAATGACATGCTGCATACTGCTGTTGTTTAGGTCAGGTTCCTGTTGTTCTCATGTTGCTTGGTAGTTATGGTTAGCTGCTGAGCGGGCCATACAGCGCTTAGTTAGGTATGTTTTACAATGTTTGACGTATCCTCTACTGCTCAATGGGCTTACAAGCCACCAGCTTCTAGTTAGTCTAGGTAGAATATAGGTTATTTGTCATATCACATGACTGTAGGTTTGGTAGAGCCTCTTAGTCAAGCAGGGCCTCTAAATGTGTTTTGCTTGGGATTTTCCAAAACGTTTCAAAAAATGCAACTGGACTTATAGATCTTAGAGAAGACGTTTCACCACTCATCCGAGTAGCTTCTTCAGTTCAGTTTCCTTTTTTGAAACTTTTTGGATTACCATGACCTGGATGACTGAGAACCTTCACAGCCTGGGTTTTGGCACAATAGATTGTAACATCTTGTCCTGTGTACTACTTAATAATAAAGCATTTTTAATTTGTTTGTAGTCTTTGCCATATGTACAGTTACTATCGATAGTTAACAATGAATCAATCTGCAGCTGTTCCAACCTTGAATGAAATGCATAAAAATCCGTGTTTAGACTCACTGTGTTTTCCTTTGTTTCTCTTTTGTTTCCTGAAAAAAACAGTAATAGAAGAGTTTCAACAAAACTAGAGGTTCATCATGAGAGTTTCATCTGTGGATGTTCTCACCTTTAGTTTTCTTCCATTTGATGATCACAACAACTAACACAACAGTGAAGAATGCCACCAAACACACAGGAACAATAACGTACTGCACCAACCAACTGTTAGGAGGAACTAAATGAAGTGGAAACAACAAGAACGAAGACGGAGACTGAATCAGAAAACATCTCCACCAACCCAAAGAGTCAGCCTTCTATTCAGACTTCAGACATGGAGTTAGAGACAAAGACATGTCCTGCTTTTAGCTTGTGGTGTTGTTGTTGGTGGTGATTTTGATGTTGCAGCTTCACCTGAACCAAACCAACAGAAATCTTCAAGGATCAGTACAATAAGTGTGTTACCTTTACAATAACAGATGATAGAAACTGGTTTGGTAGTTAAAGGTGCAGTAGGCAATATTATGAAGATCCAGGACTTAGCCAAAAAATTTGAACATCGACAACTTCTCAGTCCCTCCCCCCTTTCCGCTAAAGCCCAAAACGGTCTCCCAAGTCCCTCCCCCCACAAGGGAAAGCTCTGCACGATAGAGCGCGTGCGTATTGGCCCTGGAACACTGCACATGAGCAGAGAACCGAGAGAGAGCGAGTAAACAAACTAGCATGGAACACACCGACGTAAGAACAACAAAATAGTCTTTATAATACCCTTTGTTACTGCTAAATAATTTGACTTAAAGTACAACGATACAGCCGTTATACTTTAGGTCAAAATATTTAGCAATAGTCAACTTTAGGACAAAACCAAGGTTAGCACGTTTCTGAAAGTAGCCTACATCTCTGATGTTTGCTATCAGTAACAGTTAGAAGCATTCATTGTGGTGTTTTATTCCACAGTTTAGATTTATCAGTTTGCTATGTGGTAGATATATGACGCGTGCACGACGTGCGCGGGGAAGAGGAGGGCGCTATGAAATGTGTGTCCATGAGCAGTGATTGACACTCTGTTAGACACACCTGGGCTTGATTAGTGCATCTGAGAGTGGAGCGGTAGATGTCTTCTAAATTGTGCTGCAGGCTCTAGGAGGGGCCAGAGGAGCTGATTTTTGTTTTTTTAATGACCTGCTTCATGCAATTATACTTGAACATAGGGTCAGTTTCAGCAAATACTACAGAAAGTTAGTTTTATAAAAGTTGCCTACTGCATCTTTAAACTTTCATCAGTCTGAGGTGATTTTAAACAGTTCATCATATTCTCACCTGTTTTCTCACCTGAGGACTGAGGGCTGAAGGTAAACAGCTGAACTTTATCAATGTAATCATTTGTCACTTTACACTTCAATAACTCATAAATCCTCTGATTAAGGTGAGATGTTGTAAATGTCACAGTGGCAGAGCAGGAAGGTGGTGATATCTCCATGTCTGATATTTCCTCTTCACCCTCATACAGCCACTCCACTATGTAAGTACATGAATCATAATCCATCACAGAGCAGAACAAGACGACTTTATCATTGTTCTCACGTTGAGTCACTGGAGAAGATGGAGATATTGAGAGAGAAAGACAACAAGAGTAAAATGAACTTCATCACTGTGATCATAATTATTGTAATGTTTCACTATGTTGTTCTAACAAGACAGTTTGACCTGGAAACATTATGATGGAAATACTCACTGTTAATAAGTGCTAGATGAATCAGAAAGTCTGCTCCTTTTCGTCGTCCTGATCTGAACTGTCTGCAGGTGTAACGACCAACATCCTCATCTGTGACCTTCTTTATAATCAGAGAACAGTTTGTTGTAACACTCAGTCTGTCTGGTTTAGATCTGATCTGTCCAAGATTAACTAACACTGTTGTATCTCTTGAGCCGCTCTTAAACATCCAGGTAGTACTGTCACAGTTCTTCTGTCCATCTATCACATTCTCACAAGACAAAGTGACGTCATGTCCAACTCTGACTGTGACAGATGAATATTGTCCAGTTGCTGCTGTTGAGACAAAGAGACAGAAATGTGAAAAATAAAGTGTAACATTTAATCAATGACTGTCATATTCAGTTAGTATAGACTGTAGGAAAATGTTCAACATGTCTCCACTTCCTTCCATTGGTCAAACTGACACTAGTGTCCCAGGGATACTAGGGGCCACCTGTTGAGTTTGGGGCCAGACTCTGATCAGTGCTGTCTGAGAGAGGAGCCACATTAACGATGACCTGCCAGCACTTCCTCTAGTCTCACTGGTGACTGTGTTAGATTAATACTGAGCTCTGCTCTACGTCCAGCAGTTAAAAACAAATGAAAGTATACACTGTACTATGAAAATTATTAGTTACCATGATGTCACATCCTGTTTTTCTATCATCAAATAACTAAAACAAAACATCTCATAAGAACTGAGACTTGAACATCCATCAAAATTATATGAACTACTTAAATGACAGAAACCATCCTCATCCACTAAAATGGAGATGGCGCTAATGACCTATACTGCAGACAGCCTCCAGGGGGAGCTCCACATGCTTTGGCTTCACTTTTGAGGAGCTGTCTTGACGTCTGCTTTTATTTCAGTGTATGATAGTTAGTGTGAGGATCATTTTAGAGTCAAACATATTCTGACAGAGCAGAACAAGACGACTTTATCATTGTTCTCATGTTGAGTCACTGGAGAAGATGGAGATATTGAGAGAGAAAGACAACAAGAGTAAAATGAACTTCATTCTGTGATCATAATTATTGTAATGTTTCACTATGTTGTTCTAACAAGACAGTTTGACCTGGAAACATTATGATGGACATACTCACTGGTAAGGACAGAAAGATGAACATGAAAGTCTGCTCCTAGTTGTCGTCCTGATCTAGACTGTCTGCAGGTGTAATGGCCAAAATCCTCATCTGTGACCTTCTTTATAACCAGAGAACAGTTTGTTGTAACACTCAGTCTGTCTGGTTTAGATCTGATCTTTCCAAGAACAACTAACATCACTGTTGTTGTGTCTCTTAAACCTTTAAACATCCAGGTAGTACTGTCACAGTTCTTCTGTCCATCTATCACATTTCCACAAGACAAGGTGACGTCATGTCCATCTCTGACAGTGACAGATGGATATTGTCCAGTTGCTGCTGTTGAGACAAAGAGACAGAAATGTGAAAAATAAAGTGTAACATTACAACTTTGCAAAACAAAAATGGACACGTGAACGTTCATCAGCATTATATTAAGTACCTAAAATGACTGAAGTCAAACCAAATCAAAAATGTATTTATCATATAGATTAGATTAGATTTTCTTTATTGATCCCAGACTGCGAAATTTCTGTGTTGCAGCAGCAGCATTCAACACCATACATACATATATATAAAAAGCTAAAATCAACAATATGAGTAAAAAATACTTTTAGTAAAACACAGTATACAAGTATTAAAAGTGAATATTAAAGAAATGTTAATTAGCATGTATACACAGTTATTAACACGTATTAAAAGTGAAGTGTTAATTTAAATGTCCAAGTGTCATCTGTCACACACAGATGAGGAGTTGTACAGACTGATGGCTTGGGGTAGGAAAGCTTTCCTGTAGCGTTCTTTGAGACAACGAAGTTGTCTGAGCCTTCTGGAGAAGGTTCTACGTTGTCTGTCTATTGTGTGGTGGAGAGGGTGGTCAGGGTTATCCATGATTGATAACAGTTTGTTCAGAGTCCTCCTCTCCACCACCGATTCAAAGGTATCCTGTCTGCAGCCAATGATAGACCCAGCCTTCCTGATCAGTTTGTTCAGTCTGTTGGCATCACTGGCTGTGATGCTGTTCCCCCAGCAGACCACAGCGGAGAAAAGTGTGCTAGCCACAACAGACTGGTAGAAGATCTCCAGCATCTTGCTGCACACATTGAAGGACTTCAGTTTCCTCAGGAAATAGAGTCTGCTGCAGCTCTTCTTGTACACAGCTGTACTGTTGGTCCTGAAGTCAATCACCATCTCCTTGGTCTTGTCCACATTAAGCAGCAGGTGATTCCTTCCAGCCCACCCCACAAATCCGTCCACCAGCCTTCTATACTCCTCCTCATCCTGTCCAGCACTTATGCACCCTACAACTGCAGAGTCATCAGAACATTTCTGTATCTGACATGACTCTGAGTTGTGCTGGAAGTCAGTGGTGTATAAGGTGAACAGGAACGGAGAAAGTACAGTGCCCTGAGGGGCTCCCACACCACTCACCACCACATCAGACAGGACATGAACCAGACGCATGAACTGTGGCCTGTCTGTCAGGTAGTCAGGGATCCAGGAGACAGTGGATGTGCCAACACCCATCGACTGCAGCTTATCACCCAGCAACAAAGGCTGGATGGTGTTGAAGGCACTGGAGAAATCAAAGAATGTGATTCTCACTGAGCCTCCACCACCATCCAGGTGTGAGTGAGCTCGCTGCAGAAGATAGATGACAGCGTCATTCACCCCCAGATACGGCTGTTAGGCAAACTGTAGAGGGTCTAGGAACGATCTCACCTGGGATGTAAGAGCAACTGGACGGTAATCACTGAGGCCAGATGGAGATGACTTCTTAGGCACAGGAACCAGGCAGGAGGTCTTCCAGAGAAGCGGCACCCTCTCCAGGCTGAGACTCAGGTTGAAGAGCCGTTGGAGAACAACAGACATCTGGCTGGCACAGGTCCTCAATATCCTGGGGCTGATGCCACCCGGCCCTGCTGCCTTGCATTGGTTCAGTCTCTCCCTCCAGCTGTCTCCTCACCTGGCCGGTCGTCACAGCTCCTCCTTGTCTCCAGACCTGAAGGCTCTCCTCTTGTCATTCAACAGAGTCCTCAAGTCGCTGGTAATCCAAGGCTTGTTGTTGGAATAACAACAAGCAGTCCGGGGTGTAATGACAGTATTCTCACAGGATTTGATGTATTCTGTGATGCAGTCCGCCATGCTGTTGATGTCGTCCCCATGAGGCTGGCAGAGTGCCTCCCAGTCAGTAAACTCAAAGCAGTCCTGCAGGGCCTCCTCAGCCTCTGGTGTCCTCCTCCTTACAGTCTTTTTGGACACAGGCTGCCGTTGGACAAGCGGGACATAGTTAGGTGTTAACAGGACAAGGTTGTGATCTGACCTGCCAAGGGGGGGAAGGGGAGTGGTACTGTATGCACTAAGGGCATTTGCATACAGCAGGTCCAGGGTTTTTTTATCACGGGTGTGGCAATCCACATACTGGGTGAAGTCTGTGAGGGTCCTGTCCAAGGTGACATGATTGAAGTCCCCATTTATCACCATAAACGCGTTTGGCTGCTGCGTCTGCAGACGGGAGATGGTGGTGGTGATGACGTCAGCAGCCACTTCGGCCTCGGCTGATGGGGGGATGTAGGTGGTGATCACTATGGCGGACGTGAACTCCCTCGGCAAATAATAGGGGCGAAACCCCACAGCCAGCAGTTCCACGTTTGGGCTACAGAGACGTTCCTTAATGCAGATATGTCCGGGATTACACCACTGCTCATTCACAAACAGCGCAATCCTGCCTCCCCTCTTCTTGCCGCTAGTAGTCGCGTCTCTGTCCGCCAGTCACAAAGCCAGGTGTTGCGATGCTGTGGTCCGGGATGTGCGAGTGCAGCCAAGTCTCCGTAAAACTCAATAAGCTGCACTCACGGAATTCTCTCTGGGTGTTGATCAGCGCCGCCAGCTCGTCCGTCTTGTTCGCGAGGGAGCGAATGTTCCCCATGATGATCGCTGGAACGGCAGGCTTATATCTCCTCTTCCTAGCCTTAACTTTCTTTCCAGCCTTGCAACCCCGTCGTCTCCTCCGTAACTCCTCAAGGATTTCAGGCCTCGATCCCGGCGGCAATACAGGTTTACACAGCGCTAACAGCTGGTCGCGAGTGTAAACAATGGTCATGCCGCCTGTGCGTAGTCCTCCGTTACAAAAAAACAAAAATAACGTATAAAGTAGCAGGAAAGTAAATGAAAGATTTTCGAGGCAGATACAAGAACCTTGCCGAACTATATCCAGGCAAAAAGAACGTAAGAAAGAAGTGACGAAGAAAACAAATAAAAATCGCACGCACTCAGGAGCTGTAGCAACAGGCGTCCGCTTACCACGGCACCAAGTGAGTAACCTTCACTGTTTTACTTTGGCTCAACTCTCATCCACAAACATGGAGCTTATGAACTATACTGCAGACAGCCACCAGGGGGAGCTCCACATTCTTTGGCTTCACTTTAGAGGAGCTGTCATGGCGTCTACTTTTCATACAGTCTATGATAGTTAGTGTGAGGATCATTTTAGGGTCAACACAAGTTTGTGTCTCATCTTTGTTTCCAAGAGTCAACTAAAGTCACCAAGTTCCAACCAAAACATGTCTGTCTCAGTTAAAGGAAGAACACTGAATGAAGTAACATTAGTAATATTAATGCAGTGATGAACTGAATGTGTGTTCTATGTATCCTTACCTGGAAACTGAAGCATCAGGATCAGGAATAAAGACATTTGAATCCATCTGAACTCAACCATTGTGCTTCTCTGTCTCTCTCGTCCTCTTCTCTTGTCCTCACGTTGACCAGTGACACAGTCTCTAAAGAGGTTTCTTCTTAAAGATGAATATAACATGTGACTCATGTGGTTAGTGAGGTGTCACTTCACTTCCTCATAGAGACTTCAGATGTTCTGTCAGTTGCAAACGTAGTTGACAATATTACCTTTGAATGTTTCTTTCTTATATTTAAAAAGGGAAAACAGTATAAAAATAGTAGTTTGTCTTTATCTTTGATGCATTAAATGACTTTCTTGTCTACAGTGTTTTGTAGTGACAGCAACAGTAGAGAGTTTCTTAAATGTGAGCGTAATAGAGGAAGTTCATTTTGTCAAGACTGGCCGTTTAGATAACTGTTTGCATTAATGCAGTTCCTCCTTTCTATAAATAGTAGATGGAGATGTTTGACAGCACACATGAACAGACAGGTGAAGAGATAAACTCCTCACATCCAGAATTTAACTCTTGATGTCCATGATGATACTGTAGCAGCTGAGAAAGAACACAGATAAGATGTCTTAGTGGACTGAGAGCTGCTGGTTCCTCATTGTAACTCTGACGTCACTGTTTCTGAGAAGTGAAGGGGAAGTGTTTTGGTGAGACTGTGGGTACAACAGCAGCAGAGCTCTGGAGGTTTGAGCCTCTAACGATGACCAGAAAAACACCAGAAACACAAACTGTTAACACACTGATGAGACTGACTGTGTGTGTGTTGTCTAAAATAGATAAGAGGCTGCACAGGTTTTAGTTTTACAGGATTCAAAGGTGTAATATTTATGTTTTACTGCATGGTTTCATGGAACCATCATTGCAAGTTAGTTTGTGTTTGGTTTAATAAAACTGTGCAGAAAAGAAGCACTAATGCATTTATCTCAACCGACAATCTTCACACGTTCAACTTCCTCTGTTGTGGTGATGAGTAAGACGTTTTCTGTTCTTGACCTTCCTCTAAAACACTATAGTAAAGAGAGTCAGCAAAATGCATCAAAGATAAAAGTTAAAACATAAAGTTTAACAGTGTTCATTCTTTGTTTATGTAGAGAAAAGACAAATGGAGAGAGTTGATGTCAACAACTTCAATGAGGGACAGAGGTGAGACAACATAGACTGAAGTCTCTATGAGGAAGTGACCTCACTAACCACATGAGTCACATGTTATTTTCATCTTTAAGAAGAAACCTCTTTAGAGACTGTGTCATTGGTCAACGTGAGGACAAGAGAGGAGGACGAGAGAGACAGAGAAGCACAATGGTTGAGTTCAGATGGATTCAAATGTCTTTATTCCTGATCCTGATGCTTCAGTTTCCAGGTAAGGATACATGTACATACACAATATATATTTTCTTTTCATTGGTTCTGTAGTGAACCTGTTGCTTGTTGAAACTCTTTTAGAAATAGTCCACAGGATTATTGAACATTTTATCATCTTCCTGTAACAACACAGCATCTACACCAAACGTTCTAGCGTCAACTTCAAGCTGATACGTACGCCTGAAATCAGTGACAGTCAGCACTGGAGCACAACAACAAATCAGCTCTCACAGAGTCAAATAACTCCAAACAAATAGACAAGACAGGCTTATTAGGTAGTAAGAGATAATATAGTGATGGAACTGAATGTGTGTTCTATGTATCCTTACCTGGAAACTGAAGCATCAGGATCAGGAATAAAGACATTTGAATCCATCTGAACTCAACCATTGTGCTTCTCTGTCTCTCTCGTCCTCTTCTCTTGTCCTCACGTTGACCAATGACACAGTCTCTAAAGAGGTTTCTTCTTAAAGATGAATATAACATGTGACTCATGTCGTTAGGGAGGTGTCACTTCACTTCCTCATAGAGACTTTGTCAGGGTAGGATCCTTTTTTAGTCTTATTTTTGCGATTATGCTTTTGTTTGTGTCCCAGACTGAGCATCCAGTTTATTAAAAGCAGATATGATCAACTGAAGCTCGCAGTTCTTCATCAGCCTGTCTCAACCAACTTAGTTCCTGTGGAGTTTTTAGGCATGCAGCAATGTTCTTTTTAATAAGCAGGGGTTTCCTTCGTGGTATCCTGCCGTGGATACCCTGCTTGTTCAGTGTTTTACGTATTGTTGACTCATGATCAGAGATGTTAGCAAGTTTCAATGATGCCTTCAAATCTTTGGCTGTCATTCGGGGGTGTTTCTTTACCTCACTGATCAGTCTTCGTTGTGCTCCTGGTGTCATTTTGACTGAGCACCCACTTCTTGGTAAAGTAGCAACAGTCCTAAAGTGTCTCCATTTGTAGATTGTTTGCCTAACTGACTGGTGAATTTCTAAAGTCTTTGAAATAACTTTGTAACCCTTGCCAGCTTTATGTAAATCAATAATTTTTGTTTGTAGAGCCTCTGAAAGCTCTTTTTGGCGAGGCATGGCTCACATAAGCGTGTTCTTCTTGTGCAGACCAAACTCCAAAAGTTTGAGGGGTTTTTATCAGTCAAAGTTGCTGTAGTCCACACCTCCAAACGTATTATCTTAACAAGACTCCAGGTGTGCTAAAACCTGACTCCAGTTAAGTTTTTTGAGGCCATTAACTCAAGGGTTCACATACTTTTTCCACAAGCATTATGAGTTTTTTTTTTTGGTTGTTCTCAACAAAGACATGAAAGATCAAAAAAAAGGTTGTGTAATTATTTGAGACACATTTTGCTTGTCAATACCCTTGACTTAGATGAAGATCAGATCACATTTTATGACAAATTTATTCAGAAAACCATGAAATTCCAAAAGGTTCACATACTTTTTCTTGCCACTGTACAAACACATCCACAAATAGTATCACTTCATGTAACATAGTTCCTCAAATGACCACTTGGTTATTCATTGCCCATTACATCCAGCTTTTACTGGCATTCCCTCCACACTGCATGCAGAGACATTCAGTAAAATGACCACAGCTCTGTAGGTACAAAAGAGTTTATTTTGACCTGGTTTGGGGAATGGAAAGGTACGGGATAGATGAGAGGGATCGAAGGAATAGGAATTCTGAGTATTTTTATGGTACGAGGTGAACATTTGAAGGGACAGGCGACCTGCTTGGAGGGTTTGGATGCAATGAGTCAGGAGATGGACGGCACAGTGGCAAGGTAGTTGGCACTGATTCCTCACAGCGAGAAGGTCCCGGGTTCAAATCCAGGGGAGTTTGCATGTTCTCCCTGTGTCTGCGTGGGTTCTCTCCAGGTTCCTCCCACCGTCCAAAGACATGCTGGTTAGGTTCATTGGTGATTCTAAATTGGCCGTAGGTGTGAGTGTGAATGGTTCTCTGTCTCTCTGTGTTAGTCTTGCGATAGACTGGCAATCTGTCCAGGGTGTTCCCCCGCCTCTCGCCCAATGACAGCTGGGATAAGCTCCAGCAGACCCCATGACCCTTAACAGGAACAAGTGGTTACAGAAAAGGAAGACTTTGAAGCAGTTCCAATCACTGATATATGAAGAAAGGTTGACGAATGCCCATCTCTCTTAGTGTGCACTGGAGGCAGGCAACTGTCCAGTCTGAAATGATAGCTGGGCTTAGAGGAGTACTGGCCAGAGGAGGGCAGCGAAGTAGAGGTCAGTACCGCGTCTTATTGCTGTCGAGCTAAGTTGGTTTCTGGTGAGCGGCGCTGGGTACCGTGGACTCTGTCTGGAGTCTGAAGTCACTGGATGGAGGATAATGGGTGAGGTTTGAGAAACATGGACTACTCAGCTTAGTTGGAGAGTTGTCTAGCTGGAAGCAGATGAAAAGAAGTTGATGGAATAGGAAATGACTGATGGGAAATCGCTGTCGGATGCGAAGAGGACCAATCTTTCTGATGAACTTACACAATAATTTGTTACAAGGCGTTACTAGATACCAGGGTGGCTCAGAAGTGGTGATGGGGATCTGCGGCCGCACCAGGGGCTCCAAGCACTTTGGGCGCTAGTTGCAGTGAGCGTCCTGGGAGTCACCTCGAAATGAAAACACATGGCCAGTACTGGTGTCCACATAACATGCGAGGCACAGTGCTACAAACACACACCAGAGCGTTTCAATGGCCCAAAGGGAGGTACTTACCCTCCAGGCAGAGCACTATGCTCTGTACGTCACGTCGGTCGGCGTTCACACCGTCTTGCCTTGTCTCCAGCCCACTCAGTGTCTTCCTTTCTCGTGGTCCCATCTCCTCATGCTGTCTCGGTGTCTCCTCGTGCCGTCCCAGCGTCTCTCTGGCGTCCCTCTCCCATGCTAGCACTTTCACATGTTAGCTTTCTTCTCACATAATAGCTCTGCGCCAAGTCCGTGGCTCTCTGGCATCCTTTAACCATGCTAGCTCCCTCTTAAGTCCGGGCCTCTCCCCACTATGTGTCTCCTGAAGCCTCTGTAACTTCCTGGGCCAGACTCTCTCTACCCCTGCTGATTGGGTTTGGCGGATGTCTTTTAGGGAAAAGGACAGAACCTCCTCAGTGCAGCTACTCAAAGATAAAATGGTGTGTTCACAGGCAAAATAAAACCACACGCATGCACTAAAAATTAAGCATAATAAATAAAACAATTTAAAACATAGCAAAAAATACAAGCATGCAATCAAAAAACTTAGGGCTAAATGGTGCAATTTAATCATAATATACATCATTATTATAGGTTATATTTCTTGGTAGATGGAGATAAGACTCTGGTTTTATTCTAATCTAATTGAAGATGAAAAGCTTTTTACAGCTGGTTCAGAAAATGGATTTAAAGAAAGACTAAAATACAAAATAATATTGTCAAAAATAAGTAAGAACTACAAAACACTAAGATGTGATGAGATGATGTTTAACAGCAGTGGACTCATCTCTGTGGTGAGTTGATGTTGAAGTTGTTGATCAGTGGAGTCTGACTGAAGCAGAAGGGTCTCCAGAGTTTTCATAGATCACTGTACCTTCACCTTCATCTTCATCATTCTGCACCTGTGGAAAACCACACGACAAACAAACATCACAAACACTGGTTTGACTCTGTGAAGTTGGAGCTGTAGAAATGTTTGAATGTTCAGAGTTTAAACTCACAGTGTTTTCTTCCGTCTGTGTCTTGTTCCCTGAAAAGACAAATGAGAGAGTCGACTTTAGCTCCAACAGCCAAACTCCAGGTTCATCAAAAGCTTTTTCTGTCTAAAAGTTTCATCTGTGAATGTTCTCACCTTTAGTTTTTATCCACACGTTGACTGTAACAGCAGATATTAAGAGTGCTGCTAAACCCACAGACACAATGATGGATCTCAACAAATGGAAAGAATCTGAATGTGTTTTGTTTCCAGCATTTTGTTCTGTCCAGAAAATAAGACGCATTCAATGTGCGTTAAATACATGCAGCGATATAAAAATGTCATTTGAAGTTTGCAATTTATCACTTTTACACACCAGAATCTTGTCATTTTAAAATATAACACTGAATATAAATATACATTTTATGCATACATACAGTACAGTTTTCTGGAAAAAAGGGGGCTGCCCTGCTGAAGAAGGCTCCTTATCGACCAATCTTTACACTTTAACAGTTAAGGTGCCAGTCTCTGATGCTGAACAGTCCCGTTCTAAGGGGTCTCTCTGAACTTTGAGGTCCTCAACTAAGCCAAAAAGACAGATTTATAATTCTGTGGAATTTCCCACTCTTTTCCCATTGGCTTTGAATTGAAAGAACATCATGTCATGTTGAATAATGTTGAATGTTGGTGTATAGGTATAAGTATTGCAAACGAACCATGGTGAATGATGGAGTGATTATCTTAGTTAACATAAAGAAGAAGAAGGTTAAGAAGATCAAGTAACAGGATATGTTTGGACAAAGGACTATAGGCGTTGCCTTTCTCTTTCCCAATCCAAAACCCGCCCTGGAAAATAAAAAAAGACATATATAAACAGAGGGACACGTTCTTCTCTGCACTGCTTTTCCTCTTTACTTTTGTGCTTTCCTTTTTTTCCCCTTTAGTTTTTTCTTCGCTGCAGACCACGCATCACGTGACTGTCAATCGATCCAGGTAAAGCTAACTCCGGTGTTACTATCATGGCATCACACCGGAACACGCCTACCCTTCGCCATCACATCCTCTGCTGAGGAGACTCTGCAAACAGTAGGCAGAATCTTTCTGTGTCTTTAACTTTGAAATTTCGCAATAATATATCTCCATCATTCACCATTGCTCCACAAACACAAGCAGAAAGCCAGGTTATACCCACTAATGTATCGGGTGTCTTTACCTTGTGTCGTTTCTGTTGGTGGTGATTTTGTTGTTGCATCTTCACCTGAACAAAACCAATAGAAATCTTCAAGGATCAGTACAGTGAGAACATACTCTGTGTTACCTTTACAACAATAGATGATAGAAACTGGTTTGATATTTAAACTTTCATCAGTCTGAGGTGATTTTAAACAGTTCATCATATTCTCACCTGTTTTCTCACCTGAGGACTGAGGGCTGAAGGTAAACAGCTGAACTTTATTAGTGTAAACATTTGTCACTTTACACTTCAATAACTCATAAATCCTCTGATTAAGGTGAGATGTTGTAAATGTCACATTGGCAGAACAGGAAGGTGGTGATATCACCATGTCTGATATTTCCTCTTCACCCTCATACAGCCACTCCCCTCTGTGTCTACATGGATCATATTCCAACACAGAGCAGAACAAGACGACTTTATCATTGTTCTCATGTTGAGTCACTGGAGAAGATGGAGATATTGAGAGAGAAAGACAACAAGAGTAAAATGAACTTCATCACTGTGATCATAATTATTGTAATGTTTCACTATGTTGTTCTAACAAGACAGTTTGACCTGGAAACATTATGATGGAAATACTCACTGGTAAGAACAGACAGATCAACCAGAAAGTCAGTGTATCGTTGTTGTGCTGATCTATTGAACTGTCTGCAGGTGTAAAGACCAACATCCTCATCTGTGACCTTCTTTATAACCAGAGAACAGTTTGTTGTAACACTCAGTCTGTCTGGTTTAGATATGATCTGTTGTTGAGTACCCAGTTTTACTGTTGGATCGTTTGTTGAATGACTGTATAGCCAGGTAGCACTGTCACAGTCCTCCTGTCCATCTGTCACATTTCCACAAGACAAAGTGATGTGATGTCCAACTCTGACAGTGACATATGAACGCTGTCCAGTTGCTCCTTTTGAGACAAAGAGGCAAAAATGTGAAAAATAAAGTGTAACATTAAAATGATTGTTATGTTTACAGGTAGCACGACTGTTAAAGAATAAATAAAAATGGACAAAATGTCCCCAATTCCTTTCCGTCAAACTGACATTTGTTTCACTCGGATAAGGGCAGAGCATTTACACTGGACACTGGATCACGGTTCTACGAGAGTGAGTCACAGAGTGGTGGTCATCACAGTGGTTAGTCATCATGATGTCACATCCTGTTTTTGTATGATCCAATAACTAAAATGAAACTTTGCAGAAAAATGGACACTTGAACAATGTACATCAGCATTATATTAACTACCTAAAATGACAGACATCAAACCAAAAATGTTTTTAACATTTAACACTTATGACCTATACTGCAGGCAGCCACCAGGGGGCGCTGCACTTGCTTTGTCGTCACTTTAGACAGTCACCAAGTTCCAACCAAAACATGTCTGTCTCAGTTAAAGGAAGAACACTGAATGAAGTAACATTAGTAATATTAATGCAGTGATGAACTGAATGTGTGTTCTATGTATCCTTACCTGGAAACTGAAGCATCAGGATCAGGAATAAAGACATTTGAATCCATCTGAACTCAACCATTGTGCTTCTCTGTCTCTCTCGTTCTCTTCTCTTGTCCTCACGTTGACCAATGACACAGTCTCTAAAGAGGTTTCTTCTTAAAGATGAATATAACATGTGACTCATGTGGTTAGTGAGGTCACTTCCTCATAGAGACTTGAGATGTTCCATCAGATGCAAACTTAATTGAAAATATTACCTTTGAATCTTTCTTTTTTTTGTCAAAAAGTGTAAACGCTATAAAAACAGTAGTTTATTTTTATCTTTAATGCATTAAATGACTCTCATCTCTACAATGTTTTGTAGTGACACCAACAGTAGAGAGTTTCTTAATCGTCAGTGTAATAGAGGAAGTTGAATGTGTCCAGATTGTCCGTTTACATAAATGATTGCTGTAATGCAGTTCTTCTTTTCTACAGATAAGATGTCTTAGTGGACTGAGAGCTGCTGGTTCCTCATTGTAACTCTGAAGTCACTGTTTCCAGAGAAGTGAAAGGGAAGTGTTTGGTAAGAATGTGGGTGCAACAGCAGAAGAGCTCTGGAGGTTTGAGCCTCTAATGATGACCAGAAAAACACCAGAAACACAAACTGTTACCACACTGATGAGACTGACTGTGTGTTTTAGCTTTGTGTTTGGGTTGACTACCTGAATATACTGAATGAGCAGGTTATTCCATCAATGGATGTTTTTTCTTCTGGCATATTCCCAGATGACAGTGCCATGATTCATGGGGCTCAGATTGTCAGAGTGGTTCAGGGAGCATGAGATGGATTGTTCCACCACAGAGTCCAGACCTTAACCCCATTGAGAATCTTTGGGATGAGCTGGAGAAGCTTTGAGCAGTGGTCAGACTCTCCATCATCAATACAATGAATGAAACACTGGATGGAAATGAATCAGGTGACATCAAAACAATGCCACAGCAAATGTGTGCTGTAATCAAAGCTAAAGGTGGTCAAAAGAAATATTCGAGTGTGTGACCTTTATTTTTGATTGGCCAATCATCCAGACCTACTTTAAAACCTTTATTGTGGCAAAGTGTAACCAAACATCCAACATATACAAAAACAGTCCATGGCTGCTCGTAGATTAATGACTAAACCAGGGTAGAACACCATCCAGAACAAAGGTAAAGTGAGGCCTGAATGTGCTGAACCAAAGAAGTGATGGCCCTTGTCCTTCCTGACACAGTACGGTGGGCACAAAGCCTGGTCCAAACATAACTCCTTGTTTCCCCAACATATTGTTTGTGACATCTGTGGCAACACAACAAGTATACCACTTTCCATGGTGAGAAATTTAAACGCAACAATTGAGGTCGGACAATTCTCTGAAGGTATGGGGCGGATGAAAGCTTCACCTATGGAAGAGGGCATGAGAGTCCGTTGGCTTAAAGTGAACTCAAAGATCAAGATGTCCCGTCTGAACAAAATCCCGTCCCTTAAATGTGACCGTATCCAGGAAAACAAATTCCTGGTCCTGGTAGCAGCGTGATGGAGGGATGGTGCGAGTTCACAATCTCCACAAAAAACTGGAAGTCCTTTCTGGAATGGGTCCAAACACCACAAATGTCACCAGATAATGAAGGAAAAACAGAGGCAACTTAGGACCCTTCTGGAAGGCCACATGTTCCCAGTCCACCATGTAGATATTGGCATAAGTTTGGGAGATCCACTTGCCCATCACCGTGCCTTTAATTTTCAAAAACTGAAAATCATTCCATGTCAAATTTAAATGCAAAACCAACAAATGCTCATCTGGGCGGGCCTCATTCCAATAACATACAGCCAAGGGTTCCGATAAGGTACGTGACTCACATGACTTGGATGCCGAGTAGATAGGGGATTCAGGTAAAAGTCCAAGAGTTCTGCCAATTCATGAGATTCGCTCCCACAATCTGAAACTATAGGGCGTCCTGGGGGAATCTCATATGGGACAGGCCAAGACTGCGGTTGTTTATGAATATTTGGAAGCAAGTAGAAGTAGTGTGGCTGAGGGGGTGATTGGCCCTTCAGGTAAATAGTTTCAGATTTTGTAAGAAGCTTATGATCCACCAACTGGTCCAACAGCTGAAGAACCGTGTTTCCAGGTAAATAGGAGTATCCAAAGGAGGTCGAATCTTGCAGTTTGGCCTCATGTTGATAATCACTGTGTCACACCTGCCAATATGATTTGGACACTTCATCTCAGACACAAACCCAAAGACAGTGGTTGTGGTGATTTAACCGGTTTATTGTAGAAAATAGAGGAAGCAGGTGGGAGCAGATTAACAGGTCTATGGAGATGGATCAGAACCAGGTTATGGGGTAACCAGGGAGAGCAGGGGTAGAAGTGCAGGGAGGAAGGCTGGCGGACTGGTGGAGCTGGTGAGGATTCCAAGGAGAAAACGACAGAACTGGTGAGTTGAAGGTAGGGAAACAAAAATAAGTAATGCAGCAGTAGAATAAACAGCTATATAGAGACGTAAGCCAAAGCACAACGGAAGCACATGTTCTGTCAAAGAGTGGAGGACTGAACCAGGATTATATGGACAACGTGAGTAGATGGCTGATGAGGCTCCATTGTTTGCTGGTGTGTATGTAAGTGGCTCCAGAGAAAGAAACAGACAGACAAACCCAACAAGAAACATAGATCCTGACACACGTCATTCCACAATGACAATAGCCAAGTCCTTGTCTGACAGCACCTGAGTGACTATATTAAAGGGATTTTGATTGAGATGAAAATAAAAATTATGCAGTTAGACGTTTTATTATTTAAATGAGTTTTTTATTAGTATTAGTGCAAAATATAATTAATATTTGACAGGTCAAATAAAAACAGAGGCAAAACAAATCTTTCATAAAAGGTGTCAAATTAGATATATATGCAATTTCAGTCTTGTAAAACTATTAGACATACAAAATAAAAGCATAGAAAGCAGTATGTGTAAAGAAATGTAATAAACGGAAAAATACATTCAGTTAATCAGAGTAAAACAGACTGTTTAACATCAGCAAAAGAAAACACATATTTATATTACAAAGCCTTCATTGTGTCCATGTGAGGACACAGTCTAAAGAGGACAGTATACAGTCTGTCTGACCTCCTTCTGGACACTCTCCACCTCTGGCTTCATGTCTCATAGAGCTGATACTGTGAAAGGTGATCTGCTGCTGGTTTATTGGTACCACCTCATAAAAAGCTGTTTTTTGAATCAGTCACTAAACATACGATATGATACGTTACGATAAGACACGATAAGCTTTGTGAGAGCTTCTGTCCACCATGACAGACATCAACGGACATTTAAAAAGCATTGTTTCAATATTTGTCATGACATGTTTACATCATAGACTGTATAAATATGGACAATGCGTCACAACTTACCTTTATTGGTCAAACTGACACTATTTGTCTTGGGATACAGGCGGCGCCATCTGTTGAGTTTGGAGCCAGAGTCTGATCAGTTCTGTCTGAGGGGGCAGCCACGTTATTGATGACCCGCCTGCGCTTCCTCCAGACTGACTCAGGTTATTGTTTAATTAATACTACGCTCTGATCTACCTCCACCAGTTACAAGAAAAGTTTGGATTATACGCTGAACTAACTTTTTAAAACTTTATTTACAACTCTCATGGTCCCACAGGGCTGCTTTATGGGCCGACTAGCATGTCAACTGGTAGTCTCCGTTATGTCACATCCTGTTTCTATAACAAAAAAATAACTAAAAAGAAACTTATCCAAACAATTGACAGCTGAACATCACATTAACTATCGAAAATGACAGAAACCATCCTTGAAAATTTGGCCCATGTCCCATCCACTAATATGGAGGAGGTGGAGCTTATGACCTATACTGTAACCAGCCACCAGGGGGCACTCTACTGGCTTTGGCTTCACCTTTAAGGAGCTGTTCCATCGTCCATCTTTATACAGCCTATGGTTAATATCTCTATGAATAATCAGTCAACATTTACATACAGCAACATGTTAAAACCTCCTATCAGTATTGTTTGTCTCTGGGATCAGAAGAAGCTTTCACAGCGCTGTAGATCACAGTGCTGCCTTCATCATCATCATCACAGCCCTAGAGGGGTACACACACAAACATAACACATCATTAGTCCTGATTGTTCTGCTAACATCTCCACTATAATCCATTAGAAAGCTTACCTGGCCTTTAGCTTTACTCTTGGTCTTCTTGGTGTGGCTGATGGAGGCGTAGCAAACACCATCCTCAGGTCCAGCCTACACAGTGAACACAACATAATGACTGCTCAGTTCATGTGGATCTACTCTCAGTCATATATCTACAGAATTCATTTCAGTTGTGGCTACACCTTGGCTCTGTTATTTTGTGTATTGCAGGATAAAACTTGATTTTAGTGTCACTATGGATCTCAGACTGAAACAGAATTAATTCAAACATAACAGTTAGTTTGTGATCTCACCGTGTCCTGATTGGTTGGTGGTCCAGACTGAGTCTCTGCAGAGTTTAAAGTCATTTCCTGCACAAACACGGTTGAGGAACATTCAGTCAGTGCTTTTCCTGAAAGGATCTCACACTGGAAACAACAACATATCAACATATATATCTTTAGGAAACACAATCCTTCTTCTTCTTTGTTAACATTTACTATAATAAATCAGTTTTTATTTGTTTTTTTGGTCTTTGTCATACATAGAATTATTATACATAGTTAAATGAATTGCACAATCTACAGCCATTAAACCTTGAAAATGCATTTAAATCTATGTTTAGACTCACTGTGCTTCCTTCCGTCTCTATTTTGTTTCCTGAAAAGACAAAAAGACAAGAGTTTCAACAAAAAGAACGGTCCATAATAAGAGTTTGATCATTGGATGTTCTCACCTTTAGTTTTCTTCCATTTGATGATCACAACAACGAATACAACAGTGAAGAATGCCACCAAACACACAGGAACAATAACGTACGGCATCAACCAGCTGTTAGGAGGAGCTGAATGAAGTGGAAACAACAAGAACGAAGACGGAGACTGAATCAGAAAACATCTCCACCAACCCAAAGAGTCAGCCTTCTATTCAGACTTCAGACATGGAGTTAGAGACAAAGACATGTCCTGCTTTTAGCTTGTGACGTTGTTGTTGGTGGTGATTTTGTTGTTGCATCTTCACCTGAATAAAACCAATAGAAATCTTCAAGGATCAGTACAGTGAGAACATACTCTGTGTTACCTTTACAACAATAGATGATAGAAACTGGTTTGATATTTAAACTTTCATCAGTCTGAGGTGATTTTAAACAGTTCATCATATTCTCACCTGTTTTCTCACCTGAGGACTGAAGGCTGAAGGTAAACAGCTGAACTTTATGAGTGTACTCATTTGTTACTTTACACTTCAATAACTCATAAATCCTCTGATTAAGGTGAGATGTTGTAAATGTCACAGTGGCAGAGCAGGAACGTGATGATATCTCCATGTCTGATATTTCCTCTTCACCCTCATACAGCCACTCCACTCTGTGAGTACATTGATAATAGTCCAACACAGAGCAGGACAAGACGACTTTATCATTGTTCTCACGTTGAGTCACTGGAGAAGATGGAGATATTGAGAGAGAAAGACAACAAGAGTAAAATGAACTTCATCACTGTGATCATAATTATTGTAATGTTTCACTATGTTGTTCTAACAAGACAGTTTGACCTGGAAACATTATGATGGAAATACTCACTGGTAATAACAGACAGATAAATCTGAACGTCTGCTCCTTGTTGTCGTCCTGACATGAACTGTCTGCAGGCGTAATGACCAACATCCTCATCTGTGACCTTCTTTATAACCAGAGAACAGTTTGTTGTAACACTCAGTCTGTCTGGTTTAGATCTGATCTGTCCAAGATCGAACAGCTCTACAGATGTTGAGTCTCTTAAACCATTGAAGAGCCACATAGTACTGTCACAGTTCTTCTGTCCATCTATCACATTTCCACAAGACAAAGTGACGTCATGTCCAACTCTGACAGTGACTGATGAATCTTGTTCAGTTGCTGCTGTTGAGACAAAGAGACAGACATGTGAAAAATAAAGTGTAACATTTAAACACTGACTGTCATATTCAGTTAGTATAGACTATAGGAAAATGTTCAACATGTCTCCACTTCCTTCCATTGGTCAAACTGACACTAGTGTCCCAGGGATACTAGGGGCCACCTGTTGAGTTTGGGGCCAGACTCTGATCAATACTGTCTGAGAGAGGAGCCACATTAACGATGACCTGCCAGCACTTCCTCTAGACTCACTAGTGACTGTGTTAGATTAATACTGAGCTCTGCTCTACGTCCAGCAGTTAGTTAGTTCAAACACATGAAAGTAATACATTGCATTTAGTTTTTTATTAATTACTATTTGTTTGTTTGTTTATTTATTTGTTCCTACGCTCACAGTTATACTGGACCAGTTCACAGTCATGACAACTGTTAATCATTATGATGTCACATCCTGTTTTTATAGCATCAAATAACTAAAACGGAAAAACATATGCTTTAACATGTGCTTTACTCTTTACTGTTTTAGTTTGGCTCAAGTCTCATCCACTAACATGGAGCTTATGAGCTCTACTGCAACCAGCCACCAGGGAGAGCTCCACATGCTTTGGCTTCACTTTAGAGGAGCTGTCATGGCGTCTACTTTTCTTACAGTCTATGATAGTTAGTGTGAGGATCATTTTAGAGTCAACACAAGTTTGTGTCTCATCTTTGTTTCCAAGAGTCAACTAAAGTCACCAAGTTCCAACCAAAACATGTCTGTCTCAGTTAAAGGAAGAACACTGAATGAAGTAACATTAGTAATATTAATGCAGTGATGAACTGAATGTGTGTTCTATGTATCCTTACCTGGAAACTGAAGCATCAGGATCAGGAATAAAGACATTTGAATCCATCTGAACTCAACCATTGTGCTTCTCTGTCTCTCTCGTCCTCTTCTCTTGTCCTCACGTTGACCAATGACACAGTCTCTAAAGAAGTTTCTTCTTAAAAGATGAATATAACATGTGACTCATGTGGTTAGTGAGGTCACTTCCTCATAGAGACTTCAGATGTTCTGTCAGTTGCAAACGTAGTTGACAATGTTACCTTTGAATCTTTCTTTTTTACATCAAAAAAGTGAAAACACTGTAAAAATAGTTGTTTATATTTATCTTTGATGCATTAAATTACTCTTGTCTACAGTGTTTTGTAGTGACAGCAACAGTAGAGAGTTTCTTAATCATCAGAGTAATAGAGGAAGTTCAATGTGTCTGTCTGTTTAGATAAATGTTTGCATTGATGCAGTTCTTCTATTCTGTAAATAGTGTTTATTATAATGAACAGTGTTGATGGAGATGTTTGACAGCACACATGAACAGACAGGTGAAGAGATAAACTCCTCACATCCAGAATTTAACTCTTGATGTCCATGATGATACTGTAGCAGCTGAGAAAGAACACAGATAAGATGTCTTAGTGGACTGAGAGCTGCTGGTTCCTCATTGTAACTCTGAAGTCACTGTTTCTGAGAAGTGAAAGGGAAGTGTTTGGTAAGAATGTGGGTGCAACAGCAGAAGAGCTCTGGAGGTTTGAGCCTCTAACGATGACCAGAAAAACACCAGAAACACAAACTGTTAACACACTGAGGAGACTGACTGTGTGTGTGTTGTCTAAAATAGATAAGAGGCTGCACAGGTTTTAGTTTTACAGGATTCAAAGGTGTAATATTTATGTTTTACTGCATGGTTTCATGGAACCATCATTGCAAGTTAGTTTGTGTTTGGTTTGATAAAACTGTGCAGAAAAGAAGCACTAATGCATTTATCTCAACCGACAATCTTCACACATTCAACTTCCTCTGTTGTAGTGATGAGTAAGACGTTTTCTGTTCTTGACCTTCCTCTAAAACACTGTAGTAAAGAGAGTCAGCTAAATGCATCAAAGATAAAAGTTAAAACATAAAGTTTAAAACAGTGTTCATTCTTTGAGAAAAGACAAATGGAGAGAGTTGATGTCAACAACTTCAATGAGGGACAGAGGTGAGACAACATAGACTGAAGTCTCTATGAGGAAGTGACCTCACTAAGCACATGAGTTACATGTTATATTCATCTTTAAGAAGAAACCTCTTTAGAGACTGTGTCATTGGTCAACGTGAGGACAAGAGAAGAGGACGAGAGAGACAGAGAAGCACAATGGTTGAGTTCAGATGGATTCAAATGTCTTTATTCCTGATCCTGATGCTTCAGTTTCCAGGTAAGGATACATGTACATACACACTAATGGACTGTTTATATCTTTGCAGCACTTTGAGAATCATGTTGACTCTAGTGCTAATCTAGTAGTGATGATTTTTTTCTTTTCACTGGTTCTGTATTGAACCTGTTGCTTGTTGAATCTCTTAGAGAAATAGTCCACAGGATTATTGAACATTTTATCATCTTCCTGTAACAACACAGCATCTACACCAAACGTTCTTAACTTCAAACTGATACGTACGCCTGAAATAAGTGACAGTCAGCACTTGAGGACAACAACAAAACAGCTCTCACAGAGTCAAATAACTGTCAGAACTCACTACCCAAACAAATAGACAAGACAGGCTTATTAGGCAGTAAGACGTAATATAATGATGGAAGTGAATGTGTGTTCTATGTATCCTTACCTGGAAACTGAAGCATCAGGATCAGGAATAAAAACATTTGAATCCATCTGAACTCAACCATTGTGCTTCTCTGTCTCTCTCGTCCTCTTCTCTTGTCCTCACGTTGACCAATGACACAGTCTCTAAAGAGGTTTCTTCTTAAAGATGAATATAACATGTGACTCATGTGGTTAGTGAGGTCACTTCCTCATAGAGACTTCAGGATAGGATCTTTTTTTAGCCAGTTTTATCAGTTTCACGGAAATGTTCCATTTGCTTTCACACTGAGATCTCTTGCATGTATGCAACGTTGGATGGTTTCTGCTATTATGCGTATTTTTGTTTGTGTCCAGTCTGAGCATCCAGTTTATTAAAAGCAGATATGATCAACTGGAGCTCATAGTTCTTTATCAATCTGTCTCAACCAACTTAGTTATTCTTGAAAATGATACGATCATCAGACACGACAAAGAGATGTTTCAAACAGATCCATGACTGATGTGTTCACTTCTGTGTCGTTTTACTAAGTTACAAAGAAAACAGGTCTGTCCGGGTTAATAGAAGGAAACTTACAGCTAAGCTAACTTTAGCACCATGGTTTGTGAGGTGTCACTTCCTCAGAGTGACTTCAGTCTGTGTCTTCACACCTCTGTTGCTGGGCAACGATGTTAAATTTAAACTTTGTGTAGATATCAAAATGGTCCCAACATAGTTTTAAACAACGATTGTTAGTTGAGGTAAATGTTCTTCTGTTTTTAGCCTGTTTATTATTAGACTGATGGTGGAGCATCTGTTGGGTTGCTGCTCGTCTGCTGCAGCCAGTGTAACGTCCTCTCTGCCACCGTGTGAGGAAACTGTTTGCTCACCACAGCCACTGGGAGGGTAGGAAATGGTTTTGGCATGAGTTTGGCAATGGTGATAAAAATGCATGGCATGCAGCTTTCACTGTCATGTCACACACACACATGATACAAACACATCAACAAATAGTATCACTACATGTAACGCAGTTCCTCAAATGACCACTTGGTTTTCCATTGCATCCAGCTTTTACTGTTATTCACCCCACGCTGTATCTAGTGACATTAAATAATCAGACTACACCTGCGACCACACACTGATCACAAAATAAATTACTGAGACAAGGTTAGAGTGAGAGAAAGGCAGGGGGTAGGATGAGAGGAACGGAGGGGATGAGATGAAGGGGTCAATGGGATGAGGATGGGATGGGGAGAAGACGGAAGAGACTAATAGTGGTCCTCTGATGTTTCTGAATGAGGAACTCAGGTGGTGAGACTCAGGGTGGGGCCATGTCTCTGGGAGGTTTGGCTCTGTGTCCCCAAAAGAGTTTACTGAGGTGAATTGGAGATGGGCTCTTCTGATCTCATTAGGGTTGTTATGGATGTAGCCGTGGTAGACTTGTGATGTCCATCTTTTGTGTATTTTAAAAAGTTCTTCTGGGCCCTGTACACTCTTAATGTCAGTGGGCCCCTGTCCATTACAGTGCATGAGGCACGTGAGCAAAAAAGAAAAAAAATGGGGGCTGGGATGGACTGGCGACCTGTCCAGGGCCCCCTAACAGGACTAAACGGGTTTAGAAAATGACTGACTGACATCTGGTTTGTGTCCTAACGTTTTGATCCATAACACATTTTGATTTAATGTCACTGAAAAATTAGATAGTTTATTTGATTTAATTTTCATGTGTACAGTTGTTGGCTCCTAAATTGAAAAACATTTATTCTTGAACAGTGTTAGGGAGGAATTTGTGGTGATGCCAATGAAGAAGAAGAAGTACCAGAGTCCTGTATGTCTTATGCTGAAGGAGTTTATTTAGGCTCGATCGAGGAGAACAAATGATTCGTCATCAGAACATAAGTGCATGAGTTCCCCTAAGTTCTAAGGGATAAACAGTAAAGTTCAGATTCTTATACTAGCAAGCAAGGCCGAGGCAGCAAACAGGAGATGTGTAAACATCAAATATTGACTATAGTGCATAAACATGAAGATAAGCATTCACACCAGCTAGGAAATAGTGTCTGGGCCCCCAGAATGTCCAGTATGTTGGCAGGGCTGTGACACAAACTTCATTCTTTCAGTTGATGTTATCAGTATATTTGAAATACATTATGCCACCAATTAACTGATGGCATTCAAAAAATAAAAAAATAAAAAAATAAAAAAATCAGGATTTTCATCGGCCCTCTCCCTACTCGGGCCCTGGGTTGACAGGTCCCCTGTTCCCCCCACTACCACGCCCATGTGCGTTCCTACTGGGACTGAGTGGTCAAAATATCAGAAAGGCTGGCGTGCCGGGATGGATCATGAGTGACTGAAGAGGCTGTGAACTTGGAACAATGAAGAAAGCTAGGAGGAGCACAGCTTTGAGGGTTGGACTGGTTGGAGAGGACAGGAGGTTCTGGATGCAATGAGTTCCAATTAGTCATATGTCAAGAAAGTGTAACAAGTGAAATTCTGTTGAAGATCAATACTTGTGATGTTGACACAGGATGGAGGATCTGAGGTCTGAGTTGAAGGTGGTGGCTGAAAAATGGTGGGACAGAAATTCCAGTTTTCAGTTCCGTTTTGCAGGCTGGTGATGGAATCAAGGAGGGAAGGAATCAGCAGAGGCCAGTGGCGAAAGGTGCCAAAGCAAAAGGTCGGCCATTCTGAAATGATGCTGTAGTTGAGATTACCAAGAATGGAGAGAAGCTGCTGTTTGGAACAACTAGGAGCTAGGAGGACAATTGGAAATGAGTGTGGTTGAGGTATGAGATAAAGGATGAGATCAAAGTAGGCTCTGTCCTACTTCTGCAAGCTGTGCGAATATGGTCAGAGTTACATCTTCGGTAGGAACCGGAAGTCCCGGGTCTGAACGCTTTGTTGTTCTGTTGGCAAAGATGAAACAGTTTGGTATTATTATCATTACGATGGAATCATGAGTGTACACTGGAGGAAGGCGACTGTCCAGTCTGAAATGATAGATGGGCTTAGAGAAGTACTGGCCTGAGGATGACTAATAGTGGAGGCGCATGGTGGCTTATTGCTGACTGGCTATGTTGGTTTCTGGGTGGACGTGGTTCTGGTGAGAGGCGCCAGGTAATGTGACCTCTCACATGGCAGAGGACACTAAGAATGATGGTCACACTTGCTGGATGGAGGATAATGGATGAGAAACGTGGACTGCTGAGTATAGTCGGGAGAGGTGAATAGTTGGAAGCAGACGAAAAGAAGAGGATAGAAGACAAGAATCTGAGATGATTGATGGGAAACCAAAAGACTCAATGTCGAGGACTGACCTGCAGTCCATGGTGGAGCTGATTTGGTATTTAGTCATACACAGGACAAGATGTTACAAAATCCCAGGCAAAACACATTTAGAGGCCCTGTTCGACTAAGAGTCCCTACCAAGCCTACAGTCATGTGATATGACCAATAACCTATATTCTACATAAACTAAGTAAAAGCTGCTGGCTTGTAAGCCCATTGAGCAGCAGGGGATACTTCAAACATTGTAAACCTACCTAACTAAACGCTGCTGGCTTGTAGGGCCCGCTCAGCAGCTAACCATGGCTACCAAGTAACATGAGAACAACAGGAACCTGACCTGAACAACAGCAGTATGCAGCATATCATTGGGGTTTTCAAGTGTGATTCATGTCAGTGCTTACGAACATCCAGCTTTATAGCAAATGTCCAGCTTTACAGCAGAAATGATTTCACATTGTCCCAAGTTGCATTAATGTTTATCAAGTTATGAATAATTAACACTGTGGCCACTTTGAGTGTCCAACTGTCTCCGTTCACGCTCATTTCACGCTCCACTTCTTTGTCCATGTTTGAATTAACTGTGAGTTAGGTGGAGTCAGGGACTGCTGAGATGGAGATGGACATATACACCACACTGAGCTTCAAAACCACTCCTCAGTAAACATATGAGTGAAGTCGTGGAGGGTTCATGCATCTTGATTCACAGTCAGGGACTGTCAGTGACTCCACTACTGTGTTTATAGTGAGGTTTGTCAAAAGACATTGTTTCTATGACATGGAACTTGTTGGGTTTGAGAGAGAGAACTACAAATCACACTGGAGAGTATATCATCAATACTTAGTCATTTATTTATTTAACTAGCTAGTTAGTTATAGTATCAACAGCACTCACAAAGATTATTTGTACCGATAACATTAAGAATTCAAGCTCATCAAAGTCAATCCCTCCATCAGTTCATCTAGGCTGTACACTGAGAGACCTGTGAACATTATCTTAAGTATAAATGCTGTAATTAAAATATAATATACAATTATTATAGGTTATATTTCTTCCTATATGGAGATAATACTCAGTGTTTTTTTCCTAATCTAACTGAAGATGAAAAGCTTTTTACAGCTGGATTTAAAGAAAGACAATTTTCGTGTGTAAGAAATTAAAATTTCAAAAAAACACATTATCAAAAACAAGTTAGAACTACAATACACTAAGATGTGATGAGATGATGTTTAACAGCAGTGGACTCATCTCTGTGGTGAGTTGATGTTGAAGTTGTTGATCAGTGGAGTCTGACTGAAGCAGAAGGGTCTCCAGAGTTTTCATAGATCACTGTACCTTCACCTTCATCTTCATCATTCTGCACCTGTGGAAAACCACACGACAAACAAACATCACAAACACTGGTTTGACTCTGTGAAGTTGGAGCTGTAGAAATGTTTGAATGTTCAGAGTTTAAACTCACAGTGTTTTCTTCCGTCTGTGTCTTGTTCCCTGAAAAGACAAATGAGAGAGTCGACTTTAGCTCCAACAGCCAAACTCCAGGTTCATCAAAAGCTTTTTCTGTCTAAAAGTTTCATCTGTGAATGTTCTCACCTTTAGTTTTCATCCACACATTGACTGTAACCACAGATAGTAAGAGTGCTGCCAAACCCACAGACACAATGATGGATCTCAACCAATGGGAAGAATCTGAATGTGTTTTGTTTCCAGCATTTTGTTCTGTGCAGAAAATAAGATGCATTCAAGGTGCCTTAAATACATGCAGTGATATGATGCAGTGAGATGATTTTGATCCCTGTACGATAAATTTTAGACATTCTAGCCCAAATGCAGTAAGATGGATCAACAGTGCCCTCAAGTGGCTATCCTTACAGTGTGGTTAACCGTACGTATGTTCTTATACTAATAGTAACTATGACTATTGTACTACTATTGTTTTCATAGAAACCACAACCTTTCCTTTACTAGGAAAATATCTTCTATAAGGAAGAACCTGATGTTATTAATTTACTGATGCTTATAAGTTATTGATTTTTTCATTCAGATATGTCATGTTGAATAATGTTGAATGTTACTGTATAGGCAAAAGCATTGCAACGAACCATGGTGAATGATGGAGTGATTAATTTGGTTTATATAAAGTACGTTAAGAAGATCAAGTAACAGGATATGTTTGGACAAAGGACTATAGTCGTTGCCTTTCTCCTTCCTGGGAAATGATATACAGTTAGGCCCAAAAATATTTGGACAGTGACACAAGTTTTGTTATTTTAGCTGTTTACGAAAACATATGCAGGATACAATTATATAATCAATATGAGCTTAAAGTGCAGACTCTCAGCTGTAATGTGAGAGTATTCACATCCAAATTGGAGAAAGGATTTAGGAATTACAGCTCTTTAATACGTAGCCTCCTCTTTTTCAAGGGACCAAAAGTAATTGGACAATTGACTCAGAAGGCTGCAAAAATTAAAAAAACAAGGCTGCATGGGCTCTTCCCTCGTTAATCAAGCAGTTAAAAGGTCTGGAGTTGATGCCAGGTGTGGTGTTTGCATTTGGAAGCTGTTGCTGTGAACACACAACATCGGTCAAAGGAGCTCTCAATGGAGGTGTTTCACCATCCTGAGGCTGAAAAAAAAAAGAAGAAATCCATCAGAGAGAGCAGAAATGTTAGGAGAGGCCAAATCAACAGTTTGGTAAATTCTGAGAAAAAAAGAGTGCACTGGTGAGCTTGGGAACTCAAAAAGGCCTGCACGTCCAAGGAAGACAACAGTGGTGGATGATCGCAGAATCGTTTCCATGGTGAAGAAAAACCCCTTCACAACATCCACTCAAGTGAAGAACTCTGTCCAGGAACTAGGTGTATCAGTATCTAAGTCTACCATAAAGAGAAGACTTCATGAGAGTAAATACAAAGGATTCACCACAAGGTGCAAACCATTCATCAGCCTAAAAAATAGAAAGGCCAGAATTGACTTTGCCAAAAATCACCTGAAAAAGCCAGCCCAGTTCTGGAACAACATTCTTTGGGCAGATAAGACTAAGATCGACCTGTACCAGAATGATGGGAAGAAGAAAGTTTGGAGAAGAATTGGAACAGCTCATGATAAAGCAGATCACATCCTCTGTAGAACATGGTAGAGGCAGTGTGATGGCATGGGCATACATGGCTTCCAATGACACTGGGTCACTTGTGTTTATTGATGAAGTGACAAACGACAGAAGCAGCCGGATGAATTCTGAAGTGTGTAGGGTTATACTTTCTGCTCAGATTCAGCCAAATGCAGCCAAATTGATTGGATGGTGCTTCACAGTACAGATGAACAATGATGCAAAAGAAATCCAGGAGTTTTTTAAAGCAAAGAAGTGGAATATTCTGCAATGGCTAAGTCAGTCACAAGATCTCAACCCAATCGAGTATGCATTTCACTTGCTCAAGACAAAACTTATGGCAGAAAGACCCACAAACAAGCAACAACTGAAGACAGCTGCAGTAAAGGCCTGGCAAAGCATCACAGAGGAGGAAACCCAGCGTTTGGTGATGCCCATGCATTCCAGACTTCAGACAGTCATTGCCTGCAAACGATTCTCAACAAAATATTGAAGAGTAACATTTTACTTAGGGTTATGTTTATTTGTCCAATTACTTTTGAGCCCCTGAAATGAGGAGCATTTGTATAAAAACAGCTACAATTCCTACATGTTTAATCATATATTTTTGTTCAATCCCTTGAATTAAACCTTAAAGTCTGCACTTTAATTCTGTTGTAGTTGTTTCGTTTCAAACCCAATGTGATGGCATGCAGAGCCCAAATCATGAAGATTGTGTCACTGTCCAAATATTTCTGGGCCTAACTGTATATAACCAGAGGGACACCGTCTTCTCAGCACTTCTTTTCCTCTTTAATTTTGTACCTTTCTTTTTGTTCTCCATTAGTTTTTTCTTCGCTGCATCTTCTTTGTCTTCTCCTATGCATATATCAATGTTTTTATAGATCGTATCTTTGTCTTTTAACAACTTTTTATGAATCCATCTGCAGCGTGTACCCTTCGCATTCACATCCTCTGCTGAGGAGACTCTGCTAACAGTAGGCGGAATCTGTCTGCTGTTAGATGCTTGAGAACAAGACTTGGTGTCATTAACTTTAAATTCCCCATTAATACATCTCATCATTCACCATTGCTCCGCAAACACTCCTAACTTGTTATCCCAGGTCTCATCATATCCATCCTATGCGATTTCCCACATATGTGCATATATTCCATTAGTACATCATTTACTCATAGTTGTCACTTCAGTAAATAAATATTGATTCACACTTGAGAAGTTGTCTGTGATGTCATTTTTTTTACATCAGAAAATTAATGGTATGAGCTGTGTTAAAGAATTCATCACTTTAGTTATATATATTTAATCAAGATTGATAAATTGATTTTTTCCTATGATAAAAGGAGGTGGTGCCTTAACGAGACATTTAAAAGTTATAACAAACCCTGCATGGCATTGATTGTATCTTTATACTTCAGGAACAAGACCATACATTACATAAGTATGAAAACATCTCCAATCCTCAGAAATCTCTACTGAAGTGAAGCGGTTCTTCACTGAGGAATGGGCTAACATTCGTCTCTTCCTCCATACCAGGCAACTCAGACATTTGAGCCCTGCTCCATAATCCAATATTCACCTGAATGTCTCATCCAGTTTTCTTACTCCAGCAAAGAAGCAGCAGAACTCGGAATCCTTTCCTTCCTTTCTGACTGATATCCCTGCCACATGTCTCGTAAAGACAGTCACTCTCCTCCAGTGTGTTCTTTTGGAGCATACATTCAGTTCCACTGAGATGTCAATAGGGCAGAACCATTTATACTTAACAATTCTTCGTTCTCACCCAACACCATGCCCATGCAGCGTGATTTCTTCATCACATCACCTACCAAAGCTAAGCTCCTCCAGCCCTCTCAGAACAAAGCCAGGTCATATCATACCCACTAATGTCTCAGGTGTCTAAGTCATCTTCACATTGTTTCCACCTCCTCTCCTTCAGCTTCTTCATGGCTTTTTTGACTTGTTTAGTCGCTGCACCTCAAGCGCCTTCATTTCCTATAAACCAAACATCTATCCAGTCAATCTTTCCCTACTCTTCTTCCCCAACACTTCACATATGTTCTCCCTTCACTTTCTGGCCTCCACCAGTCCACCCAATTTTAGCTACAGGGCCATCTTTTGTTTCAACTACCTCCTTGAGACACCTGCATTGATCACCTGTTATAAGGAGCTGAATGAAGTGGAAACAACAAGAAAGAAGACTGAGGCTGAATCAGAGAAAATCGAAACCAATAGTCAAGAGTCAGACTGACATTCAGACTAATGGATTAAAAAGATGAGACGAACAGAGAGAAAGACATGTCCTGCTTTCACCTTGTGGCGTTTTTGTTAGTGGTGATTTTGTTGTTGCATCTTCACCTGAACAAAACCAACAGAAATCTTCAAGGATCAGTACAGTGAGAACATACTCGGTGTTACCTTTACAACAATAGATGATAGAAACTGATTTAATATTTAAACTTTCATCAGTCTGAGGTGATTTTAAACAGTTCATCATATTCTCACCTGTTTTCTCACCTGAGGACTGAGGGTTGAAGGTAAACAGCTGAAATTTGTTAGAGTAAAAATTTGTCACGTTACACTTCAATAACTCATAAATCGTCTGATTAAGGTGAGATGTTGTAAATGTCACAGGGTCAGAGCAGGAAGGTGGCGATATCTCCATGTCTGATATTTCCTCTTCACCCTCATACAGCCACTCCACTCTGTGAGTACACGTATAGTAGTCCAACACAGAGCAGAACAAGACGACTTTATCATTGTTCTCATGTTGAGTCACTGGAGAAGATGGAGATATTGAGAGAGAAAGACAACAAGAGTAAAATGAACTTCATCACTGTGATCATAATTATTGTAATGTTTCACTATGTTGTTCTAACAAGACAGTTTGACCTGGAAACATTATGATGGAAATACTCACTGTTAAGAACAGACAGATCAACATGAAAGTCTGCTCCTTGTTTTCTTCCTGATCTGAACTGTCTGCAGGTGTAACGACCAACATCCTCATCTGTGACCTTCTTTATAACCAGAGAACAGTTTGTTGTAACACTCAGTCTGTCTGGTTTAGATATGATCTGTCCAAGATGAAACAGGTTTACTGCTGATGTTCTTGAAATGTAGATCCAGGTAGTACTGTCACAGTCCTCCTGTCCATCTATCACATTTCCACAAGACAAAGTGACGTCATGTCCAACTCTGACTGTGACAGATGAATATTGTCCAGTTGCTGCTGTTGAGACAAAGAGACAGAAATGTGAAAGATAAAGTGTAACATTTAAACAATAATTGTCATATTCAGTTAGTATAGACTGTAGGAAAATGTTCAACATGTCTCCACTTCCTTCCATTGGTCAAACTGACACTAGTGTCCCAGGGATACCAGGGGCCACCTGTTGAGTTTGGGGCCAGACTCTGATCAGTACTGCCTGAGAGAGGAGCCACATTAACGATGACCTGCCAGCACTTCCTCTAGACTCACTGGTGACTGTGTTAGATTAATACTGAGCTCTGCTCTACGTCCAGCAATTAAAAACAAATGAAATTATACACTGTACTATTTATTTATTTATTCTTTCTTCTGCTTATTGTTATACTGGACCGCTTCACTGTCATGAAAACTGTTAGTCATCATGATGTTACATCCTGTTTTTATAGCATCAAGTAACTAAAACAAAACTTCTATGTAGAATTAAACATCCATCAACATCATATAAACTAAACTACGGTCACTTCCTCATAGAGATTTGAGATCTTCTGTCAGTTGCAAACTTAGTTGACAATATTCCATTTGAATCTTTCTTTTTATATCAAATAAGTGAAAACACTGTAAAAATACTAGTTTATCTTTATCTTTGATGAATTAAATGACTCTCTTGTCTACAGTGTTTTGTACTAGTGACACCAACAGTAGAGAGTTTCTTAATCATCAGAGTAATAGAGGAAGTTCAATGTGTGAAGAAATTCTCCATAGATAAATATTTGCCTTGAAGCAGTTCCTCTTTTCTATAAATAGTCTTTATTATAATGAACAGCGTTGATGGAGATGTTTGACAGCACACATGAACAGACAGGTGAAGAGATAAACTCCTCACATCCAGAATTTAACTCTTGATGTCCATGATGATACTGTAGCAGCTGAGAAAGAACACAGATAAGATGTCTTAGTGGACTGAGAGCTGCTGGTTCCTCATTGTAACTCTGAAGTCACTGTTTCCAGAGAAGTGAAGGGGAAGTGTTTTGGTGAGAATGTGGATGCAACAGCAGCAGAGCTCTGGAGGTTTGAGCCTCTAACAATGACCAGAAAAACACCAGAAACACAAACTGTTAACACACTGATGAGACTGACTGTGTGTGTGTTGTCTAAAATAGATAAGAGGCTCCACAGGTTTTAGTTTGACAGGATTCAAAGGTGTAATATTTATGTTTTACTGCATGGTTTCATAGAACCATCATTGCAAGTTAATTTGTGTTTGGTTTGATAAAACTGCAGAAAAGAAGCACTAATGCATTTATCTTAACTAACCATCTTCACACATTGAACTTCCTCTGTTGTAGTGACGAGTAAGACGTTTTCTGTTCTTGACCTCCCTCTAAAACACTGTAGTAAAGAGAGTCAGCTAAATGCATCAAAGATAAAAGTTAAAACATAAAGTTTAAAACAGTGTTCATTCTTTGTCTATGTAGAGAAAAGACAAATGGAGAGAATTGATGTCAACAACTTCAATGAGGGACAGAGGTGAGACAACATAGACTGAAGTCTCTATGAGGAAGTGACCTCACTAAGCACATGAGTCACTTGTTATATTCATCTTTAAGAAGAAACCTCTTTAGAGACTGTGCCATTGGTCAACGTGAGGAGGAAATAAGTGACAGTCAGCATTGGACCTCAACAACAAAACAGCTCTCACTGAGTCAAATAACTTTCAGAACTCACTACCCAAACAAATAGACAAGACAGGCTTATTAGGCAGTAAGAGATAATATAGTGATGGAAGTGAATGTGTGTTCTATGTATCCTTACCTGGAAACTGAAGCATCAGGATCAGGAATAAAGACATTTGAATCCATCTGAACTCAACCATTGTGCTTCTCTGTCTCTCTCGTCCTCTTCCCTTGTCCTCACGTTGACCAATGACACAGTCTCTAAAGAGGTTTCTTCTTAAAGATGAATATAACATGTGACTCATGTGGTTAGTGAGGTCACTTCCTCATAGAGACTTCAGGGTAGGATCTTTTTTTAGCCAGTTTTAGCAGTTTCACGGAAATGTTCCATTTGCTTTCACACTGAGATCTCTTGCATGTATGCAACGTTGGATGGTTTCCGCTATTATGCGTATTTTTGTTTGTGTCCCAGACTGAGCATCAGTTTATTAAAAGCAGATATGATGAACTGGAGCTCACAGTTCTTCATCAGCCTGTCTTAAGCAACTTAGTTTTTCTTGAAAATGACACGATCATCAGACACGACAACGAGATGTTTCAAACAGATCCATTAATGATGTGTTCATTTCTGTGCGGTCTTACCAAGTTACAAAGAAAACAGGTCTGTCTGAAGAAAAGAAGAAAACGTAAAGCTAAGCTAACATTAGCACCATGGTTTGTGAGGGGCCATGTCCTTGAGTGACTTCAGTCTGCGTCTTCACACCTCTTTTGCTGGACAACAATGTTAAATTTGAATTTCTCAGAACTTTGTGTAGATATCAAAATGGTCCCAACATAGTTTTAAACAACGATTGTTAGTTGAGATAAATGTTCTTCTGTTTTCATCCTGCTTATTATTAGACGGATGGTGGAGCATCTGTTGGGTTGCTGCTCGTCTGCTGCAGCCAGTGTAACATCTGCCACCATGTGAGGCAAGTGTTTGCTCACCACAGCCACAGGGAGGGTAGGAAATGTTGTGATTATTGGATAGAATGGGTGTATGTGATGAATATAGTAAAGGCAATGACTAATGAAAGAAAAAGGCAGTTGGAGTGTTGAGTGAAAGACTTGAAAGCAGTTCCAATCAGTTATGTATGAAGAAAGCGGAACAGGTCAAAGGCTGTTTACTTGTGATGTGACATGTGACGAATGCCCTTCTCTCCTTCTTTCTCAGGGTGCACTGGAGGCAGGTGACTGTCCAGTCTGAAATGATAGCCGGGCTTAGAGGAGTACTGGCCAGAGGAGGACTGACAGCAAACGTAGATGTTAGTACAGCATCTTGTTGCTGTCCGGCTAGGTCGGTTTCTGAGTAGACATGGTTCTGGTGAGAGACACTGCGTACTGTGGACTCTATCTGGACGTGGTTGGAGACCACGGATGGATAATGGACGAGGTTTAGAGAAATATGGTCTGCTGAGTGTAGTGGGGAGGGGTGTCTAGCTGGAAGCAGACAAAAAGAAGTGGACAGAAGAGAAGAATCTGAGATGATTGATGGAAACCATGGCATTGGTAGTCAATTTGAGGAGTTGTGTCAGTGCTACCGAACGCTCGGGAGAACTGAGCCAAGCGAGTGAGGAAAGGTTAGATGCTCATACATGGATAGGTGGCAACGTCTGCAAAATTCCCAGGAGGGACAAAAGACAAACTGGCTGAGAGGAATCTGGTCTATAGGGAGACCTGGGTGGAGAAAGGCTGATAAATGAAGCAGAAGTGCAAAAAAAAAACAAAGTGACTTCAATATTTCTGTTGTATACCCACTCTACCCCGCCACTATCAGCAGTGGGCACTGGTAAAAAGTCACTGTTTTTTGCATACTCTTGATTTGAGGTCCGCTATGACAGCAGGCCTTGTAGCTTCAGTATACTTCTCATATTTAGCTTTGTGCAACGTGTTGTAGTGGTGACTTAAGCCCCTCACCCCGAAACAAGCAATCTCATTCTTGATTGGGTTTGTAAAGTATCTCATCAACAATTCTGATAACATTCTGTCATTGGAGTTGTCAATGTAGAAATGTTTGGTAGATTTCTTTTTTCAAATTACAATTAGTAAAGGTGAAGGAATTTGGAGTTCTTGACAGTGCAGAGGTTGTCAATATTCACTCTTGTGCAATATTAAACAGACAAGTATGTTTAAAACATCCCTGCACTGACATTCAACTTGTTAATGAATTCAGGGTAGCATGGGTTTAGGCTCTGTGCAAGTAAAGAAATGAATTACTCTACAAAGGGGTTCTCCATTGTTATGTGGGATGGAGATGTCAAAAACAACAACAACAAAGCAATGGGGTTCGCAATGCTATGCTAAATAGCTATGTAGCTTTTAGGCTAGAAAGGTACCTATGGCACCATCTAGTGGCTCTAGTGGGCACAAATTTAGTAACACAGTAAATGCAAATTTACTCACCAAAACTCAACATGCAATAACTGAAATGCAGGGAAGTAACAGATAGACGTGAATCTTAAAGTTAACTTAGACTGGAATGCACAGCTAAGTATATAACTATGTTTCACAGAGCTGGTAGCACACTGTGACTCTATCTAAGACTCCTTATATTGCTAAGGCTGAAATGCATGGCAGTAACAGCCGGCACAAGTTCTTTCTGTCACAGGGCCGATGGCACGCTGTGGTTTAAATCAACAGGGGAGCGCTTTAATTAACAGGAACATGTTGACTGGATTGCATGAATATGTGGTATTCAAATGCAGAAATTTTTACAACTACAAAAAGTAGGTTCAACTTGTATTCACTAGCAGCAAAAGTAACTCTTAATGTAGCACTATGGGGACACCCGATGGTAGTTATTAATGACGAATTAATAATTTGTCAATTTATGAATTTCATAAATTATCACAATACTGCACCTCTTTGTATGTACAACTGGACATCTACTCCTGTAGTAGAGTAGTGGGATTGAATGTCTAAATGTTGTTCAAAAACATGTTTGGCTTGGGACAAAATTATGCTGAAATTTATTAACTGTGACTGTTTTTAGGTCTTACATTACACAATTATGAATAATTGCCTCGCCTCACACGGGGCACCATTTATGTTGGGTCTGGGTACTTAGGCATTCAATACTGGGGTTTGACTATTATGAATAAATAATAATCATCTAAAATAATTGGGCATTATTAAATAAGTGAACCTAAATTACCAAATCACCCCAGGAAGGGGAAAGAAAGCCAATCAAATCAGTCTCATAAATTATACTAAATTGTCAATTTGATTTCTGATTAATAATTAACTTAATAACTATAAACAAAATTACCATGTTAATGACTACTGTAGTTAGGGTGAAGTAATTTGGAGTTCTTGACAGTGGAGAGGTTGGCAATATTCACTCTTGTGTAACAGACTGGTATGTTTAAAAGACATTTGTGTGGGTGGGTGGGTGTCCGTGTGTGTCCGTGTGTGTGTGTGGGGGGGGGGGGCAAAATGGCCACTGGTTGTGGGTGTGTCAAGATGGTTGCTGGTTGTGGATGTGTCAAGATGGCTGCTGAGTGGGGACACTCATGTGCCATGTGCTGGCGGAGTGTTTTCGTGGAATGTAATGTCATGAGAATGTGATGTCAAGATAATGTGCTAAGAGGTGCCAGGTTAGAGAGAGGATGGTTAGTTTAGCATGCAAGAGACCTTGAGTCTATGTGAGACCCTGAGTCCCCCAGAAACAGGCAAATCTCATTCTTGATTCTTTAAATTATGTCATCCACAATTCTGATAACTTTCTGTCATTTCAGCTGTCAATGTAGAAAGGTTTGGTAGATTTCTTTTTTCAAAAGTGAACTGCTGTTGCTCACTGAAAATACTGGTAAATCCATTTTGTGAGAAATTATTCACTTTAAGAGATTTTATTTGTATGTTATGCATGCTAAATTGGGTGGTGGGGGTGGCGTCAAGCTCACAGGCATTTCTTTTTCTAGCTGCTACAAGTGTGTGACAGTAGGGGCTATATGCCTGGAGGTCAAATGTCTGAAGGGGTACGGACTGTGAAAGTTGATGCTGCTGTCTTTATAGTGAGGTTTGTCAAAAGACATTGTTTCTGTGATGTGGAACTTGTTGGGTTTGAGAGACAGAGAACTAGAAATCACACTGGAGAGTCAATAATCAATACTTAGTCATTTATTTATTTAACTAGCTAGTTAGTTATAGTATCAACAGCGCTCACAAAGATAAAATGTAACATTAAGAAATCAAGTTCATCAAAAACAAACACTCCATCAGTTCGTCTATGCTGTACACTGAGAGACAATATTAAAAATAACCTGTGAACATTAATCTGACAGATAAATGCTGCAATTTAAGTATAATGTACATATTTGTTATAGGTTATAATTCATGTGAGGTGTAGATAAAATTCTGTGGTTTTATTCTAATCTAGCTGATGATGAAAAGCTTTTTACAGGTGGTTCAGAAAATGGATTCAAAGAAAGACTATAATACAAAATAACATTGTCAAAAATAAGTAACAACCACAATACACTAAGATGTGATGAGATGATGTTTAACAGCAGTGGACTCATCTCTGTGGTGAGTTGATGTTGAAGTTGTTGATCAGTGGAGTCTGACTGAAGCAGAAGGGTCTCCAGAGTTTTCATAGATCACTGTACCTTCACCTTCATCTTCATCATTCTGCACCTGTGGAAAACCACACGACAAACAAACATCACAAACACTGGTTTGACTCTGTGAAGTTGGAGCTGTAGAAATGTTTGAATGTTCAGAGTTTAAACTCACATTGTTTTCTTCCGTCTGTGTCTTGTTCCCTGAAAAGACAAATGAGAGAGTCGACTTTAGCTCCAACAGCCAAACTCCAGGTTCATCAAAAGCTTTTTCTGTCTAAAAGTTTCATCTGTGAATGTTCTCACCTTTAGTTTTTATCCACATGTTGACTGTAACAACAGATATTAAGAGTGCTGCTAAACCCACAGACACAATGATGGATCTCAACAAATGGGAAGAATGTGAATGTGTTTTGTTTCCAGCATTTTGTTCTGTGCAGAAAATAAGATGCATTCAAGGTGCATTAAATACATGCAGTGATATAAAAAATTCATTTGAAGTTTGCAATTTATCACTTTTACACATCAGAATCTTGTCATTTTAAAATATAGCACTGAATATAAATCCATAGTTTATGCATACATACGTACAGTTTTCTGGTGAAAATATGACTATGGGGTCCCTGTTGTCCTACTCATCGCTCTTGGAGTGTAAATTTAAGAGGCTGCCCTGCTGAAGAAGCCTCCTTATTGACCAATTTTTACACCTTAGCAGGTAATGTGCCAGTCTCTGATGCTGAACGGACCCATGCTAAGAGGTCTCTCTGAACTTTGAAGACCTCAACTTTGCCAAAAAGACAGGTTTATAATCTTGTGGACTTTCCCACTCTTTTCCAATTGGCCTTGAATTGAAAGAACATCAAGAGGATCTCAGGAACTAAAGGATAGATGAGAGGAGTTACTTCTCCTATTCATATGGTCAGAATCTAAAAGTAGATTCAACCTTTATGTGATAGTCTATAGCATTTTAAATTTGTGATTCACCCTTCCTGTGTAAAATCCTTCCACACAGTTTTATCTACAGGGCCATATCTCGTTTCAACTACCTTGAGACAACATCATCTATTGTAATCTGCGAATGTGATTTATTTTATTTTTTTAACACAACAATGAAAAATGCCACTAAAGATTCAGGAACAATAACGTAGTGCATTGATCAGCTGTTATAAGGAGCTGAATGAAGTGGAAAAAACAAGAAAGAAGCTGAATCAGAGAAAATCTAAACCAACAGTCAAGAGTCAGTCTGACATGTCCTGCTTTCAGGTGGTGATTTTGTTGTTGCAGCTTCACCTGAACAAAACCAATAGAAATCTTCAAGGATCAGTACAGTGAGAACATACTCTGTGTTACCTTTACAACAATAGATGATAGAAACTGGTTTGATATTTAAACTTTCATCAGTCTGAGTTGATTTTAAACAGTTCATCATATTCTCACCTGTTTTCTCACCTGAGGACTGAGGGTTGAAGGTAAACAGCTGAACTTCATTAGTGTAACCATCTGTCGCTTTACACTTCAATAACTCATAAATCCTCTGATTAAGGTGAGATGTTGTAAATGTCACAGTGGCAGAGCAGGAAGGTGGTGATATCTCCATGTCTGATATTTCCTCTTCACCCTCATACAGCCACTCCACTTTGTGTCTGCATCGACTATAACCCTTCACAGAGCAGAACAAGACGACTTTATCATTGTTCTCATGTTGAGTCACTGGAGAAGATGGAGATATTGAGAGAGAAAGACAACAAGAGTAAAATGAACTTCATCACTGTGATCATAATTATTGTAATGTTTCACTATGTTGTTCTAACAAGACAGTTTGACCTGGAAACATTATGATGGAAATACTCACTGTTAATAACAAACAACTCAAACTGAAAGACTCCTCGTTGTTGTTCTGATCTGAACTGACTGCAGGTGTAATGACCAACATCCTCATCTGTGACCTTCTTTATAACCAGAGAACAGTTTGTTGTAACACTTAGTCTGTCTGGTTTAGATATGATCTGTCCAAGATTAACCAGAAATTCTGATAGTGATTTGGGTGAATAATTATACATCCAGGTAGTACTGTCACAGTTCTTCTGTCCATCTGTCACATTTCCACAAGACAAAGTGACGTCATGTCCAACTCTGACAGTGACAGATGAATCTTGTCCAGTTGCTGCTGTTGAGACAAAGAGACAGAAATGTGAAAAATAAAGTGTAACATTAAAATGACTGTTATGTTCATAGTTAGCATAGACTGTAGAATAAAAATATACAAAATATCCCCAGTTCCTTCCATTGGCCAAACTGAGGCTAGCATCCTGGGGATAATGGTGACACATATACACTGTACTCATCTATCACTGCTTTGCGGGACAGATTCACACAGTGGTTGTCATCGCAACTGTTGGTCTTCATGATGTCACATCCTGTTTTTATAGGATCTAATAACTAAAATGAAACTTTGCAGAAAACTGGACACTTGAACATCAGGTTACTACCTAAATTGACAGAAACCAAGAAAAAGTATTTAACATGTACTTTACTCTGTGCTGTTTTTATTTCGCTCAAGTCTCATCCACTAACATGGAGTTTCTGACCTATACTGCAGGCATCCACCAGGGGGAGCTCCACATGCTTTGGCTTCACTTTAGAGGAGCTGTCATAGCGTCTACTTTTCATACAGTCTATGATAGTTAGTGTGAGGATCATTTTAGAGTCAACACAAGTTTGTGTCTCATCTCTGGTTTCCAAGAGTCAACTAAAGTCACCAAGTTCCAACCAAAACATGTCTGTCTCAGTTAAAGGAAGAACACTGAATGAAGTAACATTAGTAATATTAATGCAGTGATGAACTGAATGTGTGTTCTCCCTTAGCAAAAAGAAGTTTATTCAAGTGTACTGCAAGTATACTTATTTTATACTAAAATTGAGGTATTATTCTTGAAGTTTATTATTTATATACTATATTTCATGTACTTAAGTATAGTATAGTGAAATATACTTAGCTTATACTGAAAAGTATAAAGTCTAAGACTAAGTATAGACTATATAACACTAGGGCCCGGTTTCACAGACAAGGCCTATATCAAGTCAGGAGTAGGCTTAAGTCAGACTAGTAAAGCTAGGTCATTTAAGTGGCTTGCATGAACGTGGCTTACATTTGTCTTAGTTAGTCCCAGACCCTGGAGTCCTGGAGTAAGCTTAAACGAGAACACCTGGGTCAAGCCTCATTAGCCTAAGTGGGAGCACAGCCTGTTCGCCTATTGGTGCTCATAAAAACCTGGAATGGAATTGAGGACAGCGTTGCTGGAGGGAATTCTGACACCAAACATGGCTGGAGGTAAAAGAAAACGCTCAAAGAACTATACTGAATATGAAAAAACTCTACTTAAACAGATTGTGGGAACTCATGCTGATTGAAAGTAAAGGCCACAGTGCTGCTATTGAACAAAGGAAGAGGAGTGCTTGGGCTGCCATTTGTAGTGAATTCAATGCAAATGAAAATGTAACAACAAGAGCGGTACAGCAACTGCAGGTGAGACATGTCAATTATGATCTCACAGATGTCATATAGTTTTGTGACATTGTTTATATTGAATGATATCTGCATTCATAGACTCTGTGGAAGAACATCAAATTAGATTTGAAAAAAAGGAATGCAGAGGCCAGAAGAGAGAGATTTACTACTGGTGGTGGACCCCCACCTAGTAAAGACAAGACTGATGAATTGGCGGACTTGTTGACTGGGATAATAGAGGACCAGCAACCTCTGGATGGTATACCAGATGATGACCATTTGGACAGTGGACATGAAGAACTGAGCACAGAGGTAAATATATGATAGAAAGCAAATTAGTTACCTCATTCTGTACATACAGATTATTCCACTGTCTGTGTTTATGTTATTTCATTTCATGTGAGTTTTTGTATCTAACAGTGATCTTTTCACAGAGGAAACCATTCTAACCCTGGTGGAAGAGCCAGTGCACAGTGACTGTTCACCCTCCACATCTGGTACGGCATCCCAGAGAAAAGATACTGCCACCACCTTCCAGCAGAGACCAAAAAGGATGTCCATGCATGAAAAGTTAGCCTTAGAATTTCATGAGCTGAAAATGAAATATCTGAAAGAAGAGCATGACATGAAAATGAGAATTTTACAGGTCGAATTAGATATGAAATTAGAAGAGAGAGCTGTTCAAAGAAAGATGCATGAGACAGCTATATAGTGTAATGAAATATCTTGTGAAAATAAATTGTGAGTAATTGTGAAATTGTGAGAGTGTGAATAATGTAAACACCACTACCTACATTTTAGAGCAGCCTTGGTTAAGTTTCCCATTTAATTTTTCTGCACACTATATATGTTGTACACAACAAACAAAACAAGCAAGGCAAAAGGCAAGGCAAAAACAAGCCGTAAGTGCTGCAATGTGAAAGCAGCTCTGAGCGCAAGTCCTCCTTGGTTATTTTCTGCCACGGGCATGGGCACATTTGAATCAATCTGGTCTTCCATTGGAGGGTCAGGACAATTATGCTGCTTCAGGTAGTTGTGCAGCACAGCTGTAGCAATGATCACCTTGCAGCATCTTCTTAGCTCAAAGCGAAGTGTATTGCGTAAAGCCTGGAATCGATTCTTCCACACTCCAAACCTACGCTCGACCATCCCTCTAGTGCGAATATGAGCTCTGTTGTATCTTTGCTGCTCAGTTGTTGTGGGATGTGGCCAAGGTGTGAATAAATAGGAACTCTGAGCATATCCACTGTCACCAAGTAGTAGTCCACTACGTTGCCCTCTCTCAAACTGAGCACACAATGAAGAGTTGTGAAAAATCCTTGCATCATGTGTTGCTCCTTTCCAATGGGCAACAATGTTTGAAAACTCTAAATTGGGAGTGCATACAGCCTGGACATTGATGGAAAACCAGTTCTTACGGTTCCTGTACTCCTCAGCATCAGGAGTTGATGGACACTTGATTTCAACATGACATCCATCTATACAGCCAATCACTCCTGGGAAGTTCCCATATTCATAGAAACGTATTTTATAGTTGGCTTGCTCAGCAGCATCAGGGAACTTCATGTACAGATTTCTGAGTTCACAAATGGCACTGCAGACATTGTGAACTATTCTACAGACTGTTGCTTCACTGACACCACACAAATCACCAGTCTCACGATGAAAGGTTCCAAATGCCAAGAATCTCAAAGTGATCAGAACTTGGAGAGAACTTGGTACAGGCCTTCCTCTTTGAGACATGGAGGAAAGTCTAGGCTCAAGCAATGTCATGATCTCCAATGCATCTTCTTTGTACATACTATACGTATTTCTACAACATACCATACGTATTTCTACAACAAAACACTCTCGTCCTGTCTCAACCAGCTAGCCCCCATCAAAACTAGAACTGTCTCCTTCACCCACTCCGCCCCCTGGTACACTCCTGAACTACACAAAATGAAATCACGAAAACGACAGCTTGAAAGACTCCACAAGAAAACCGGTTTAACTGTCCATCTACAAGCCTACACGGATTACCTTCAGCAGTACAAGGATGCTCTTAGTTCTGCCCGGTCCACCTACTACTCTCACCTCATTCACTCTGGCTCCACCAACCCCAAGACTCTGTTTTCTACAGTAAATAAACTCCTCAAGCCCAGCGACAATACCTCCAACTCATTCACCACCGACAAATGCAACTCCTTTCTCTCATTCTTCCAAACAAAAATCGACACCATTTACAACAACCTGTCCTCCTCTCCTGCCCCCACGGCCTGCACTCCCACTCCCTCACCTGCTCCTCCCCTCCTCACCTCTCAGCCTGTGTCTCAGTTCTCCCCGGTGTCACCAGGGGACCTGCCCAGAATAATGATAGGCATGAAAACCTCTACGTGTGTCCTGGATCCCATCCCATCTCACCTGATTAAGGACTCTTTACCAGCCATCTCCACACTCATCACAGAAATCATCAACTCCTCCTTCAGGTCTGGCTCAGTCCCCCCTTCACTCAAACTGGCTGCTGTCACCCCCATCCTCAAAAAACCTGGACTCAACCCTGACATCTTGTCGAACTTCCGGCCCATCTCCAATCTCCCCTTTCTGTCCAAAATACTGGAGCGTATTGTCGCCACACAACTCAAAGCCCACCTCTGCTCAAATGACTTGTTCGAACCATTTCAATCTGGATTCCGTTCCCAACACAGCACAGAAACAGCCCTCCTGAAAGTCACCAATGACATCCTCCTCTCCGCAGACTCCGGCCACCTCACCATCCTCATCCTCCTGGACCTCACTGCAGCCTTCGACACCATAAATCACACCATTCTCCTCTCCCGCCTTGAGTCCTCCATCGGTGTCACTGGCACTGCACTCTCCTGGCTCAAATCATACCTCTCAGACCGACAACAATTCATCCATATCAACAACTGCACCTCCTCCACTGTTCCTCTGTCCCAAGGTGTCCCCCAGGGTTCGGTGCTTGGTCCTCTCCTCTTCATACTTTACCTGCTCCCTCTTGGCAACATCATTCGCCACCACGGTCTCCATTTCCACTGTTATGCTGACGACGTCCAGCTCTATATCTCCACCAACTCCATCACTCCTGACACTCTTTCCACTCTCTCCAATTGCCTCGCCGACATCAAATCCTGGATGCAGATCAACTTCCTCAAACTAAATTGTGACAAATCAGACATAATCATTATCGGCCCCAAATCCCTCAACAACTCCACAAACAGTTTCCGCCTCACCATCGACAACTCCACCCTGTCTCCTTCCCCCTACAGTCGCAACCTTGGAGTCATCTTTGACAGTAACCTCTCATTTGATCGTCACATCAATCAAATCACCAGAACGGCTTTCTTCCACCTCAAGAACATTGCCCGACTCCGTCCATCACTCTCCTTCTCTGCTGCTGAAACCCTCATTCACGCCTTCATCACTTCCAGAATTGACTACTGCAACAGCATCCTCTATGGCACACCATCCAAAACTTTAAATAAACTTCAGTACATCCAAAATTCTGCTGCACGTCTGCTCACCCACACCCACTCCCGTGATCACATCACTCCTGTCCTCCAGAAACTCCACTGGCTCCCGGTTCCACAACGCATCCAGTTCAAAATCCTCCTCCTCACACACAAAGCCCTCCATAACCAGGCCCCCTCCTACCTCACTGACCTCCTCCATTGCCACAATCCTTCCCGCAGCCTCCGTTCACGTGATGCTAACCTCCTTACTCCGCCACTCAAGACCAAGCATCGAACCTGGGGTGACAGAGCCTTCTCTGCAGCTGCCCCCTCCCTCTGGAACTCTCTCCCCAAACACATCCGCGACTGTACCGACCTTACCACCTTCAAATCCTTGACAAAAACACACCTTTTTAAAATTGCTTTTAATGTATAGCTCAGTTTATTGTGTTGTTTTTCTTAATGTTACATTTCACATTGTTTTGTTAATTTGTAAATTGTAAATTTGTAAATTGCTTTTCATGTATAGCTCAGTTTATTGTGTTGTTTTCTTGATGTTACATTTCACACTGTTTTGTTAATTTGATGTTATTTTTATGTAAAGTGTCTTTGAGTATTTTGAAAAGCGCTTCTAAATAAAATGTATTATTATTATTATTATTATACGGAAGCGGTCTCGGAAAGTTATTTCATCGTACTGATTCAATGGATTGCTCCTGTCCACAGGTATTTGTCTGGCTGGCCTCTGTAGTGAATATTGGTCTTCATTTAGATATTCTAAATACTCCATGCTCCCAAACCATCTGTGCTCCCTTTCACAAACACTACCAAGCTGAAGTTAAACCTGCCTCTTTGCAGGATTAATATAAACTACAATTTAGTCCTAGAGTAGCTCTAATCTACCCTCTTGCAATTGGCTTTGTTTAATCCAGAACAGACAAAATCTATGACTAATTTAAGATAGGTCTCTGCAAGTGACTCAAAGTTAAGCAAGCTCAAACAGCATTTTAGTCTGGGATTAGGCTTAAGCCTTGTCTGTGAAACCGGGCCCTACACGTATACTTTAAGCATACTTAAAGTATACTTTAAACGTTCCAATTTAGCCCGATGAAGTATTAAATTAGTATACTTTCTAGTACACTACAAGTACACTCATCTATTTACTACTAGTGTATTAGTTATAAAGTATACTTTATATACTTAAAATGTTCCAATTTAGCCGGAAGAATTAAATTAGTATACTTTCTAGTACACTATAAGTACATGGTCTGTAGTACTTATACTCAAGTATACTTAATAAAATGAACTTCAAGTATACTACTTTTTGATAAGGGCTATGTATCCTTACCTGGAAACTGAAGCATCAGGATCAGGAATAAAGACATTTGAATCCATCTGAACTCAACCATTGTGCTTCTCTGTCTCTCTCGTCCTCTTCTCTTGTCCTCACGTTGACAAATGACACAGTCTCTAAAGAGGCTTCTTCTTACAGATGATTGCAACAGGTCACTCCTGTGGTTAGTGGGGTCACTTCCTCACAGAGACTTTGTGAGGAAGTAAACTTTTTATTAGAAAGCTTTATCAGTTTAACAGAATTTTCTTTTACACTAAGACCTCTAGCATGGCTGCTCTGTTTCCTGGTCATTTACTTACTACAATATACTTTTGTATAAACCAGCCATGATCAACTGGAGCTCACAGCTCTTCACTGGAATGTCTCAACCAACATAATTATTTTTGAAAATGACACATGTGAAATTCTTTTTGCTCACCACTGTCACAGAGAGCTTAAGAAAAGGCTTTGGCACACCTCTAGAACTTATCCAGATCAACAATGCATCAATTCAAATGACTTACCATTGCTTCTGGGAAAGGGTCACCTCAGTCTTCCTCACCCCATCTCTACTTGAGCATTTTCCCGCTCATTCATTTTTTAGCCCATCCCTTTACTGTTACTGTTGCACTTTCACCACTCTTGTTATTTCCCTTCCTTCAATATGACAACACAGAAAAGGGAAGTGACACATTTTCCATCAAAGGAAGAAGAAGTTCATAGTTGGCAAGAGGCAGACAAAGACTCAAGTCTGCAGGTGGTTTAAAATGTAATTCTGATTCTGCTGCTTCAGTTTACAGGTAAGAAAATATGCAACATGAACAATTATCGTGATTATCCGAAATGCTGTCATTGCTAAGTGTAGTGACTCAATCATCCACCATGAAGGTATATCCAAAGGTCAAAGGTGAAAGGCAACTGGACTCTTTCCTGAATGACTGGTGGGGAATGTATGCTTTTTTCTTTCACAAAATTCCCCACCACCAATAATGTTAGTAAATTTTCACCAAATTTTGTTGACTGTCATAAAAAATTCACCAATTCAAAGAAGAAATTCAAAGACACAGACATTTGTGTTTCAGACTATCTTTGCCTGAGAAAGGACAGAAACTTTTTTTCCCTACCAAAAGGCAAAATAAACATTACTTGCCACATATGACCAAATATTATACAATGCATATGTTATTATGTTTTGAATTTTGAAGTTTTGGGTTTTTGTTTAAAGGTGCAATAAGCTCTTTAATTAACAAAAAAGAACAACAATAAACATCAAAACGGAGTTCCTCAGGGATCCATCCTGGGGCCCGCTCTGTTCTTCCATCTCTGCATGCATGGAAAGCAGTAACATGTATAACCGTAGTTAAATGAATAATTATAAAATCTGTTTGCCCATCATAACTAAGCTTTTCTAAATGTAACCCATTCAAACATGGCTTATAGAGGTTGAACACAATTCCATTTTGTCCTACCTGGAGTAGCAGATTGGAACGGACAAAATACCCTTTGGAATCTCAAATTATTTTTCATGTACCGTAAGGCTTTTATGTGGACTTATCACTGAAGAGCAGTAGAGCTGCAAGCTGAAGACGAAAGGAAGTAAAACTGCATAGAAGAAGAAACTGTAAAATGACACAGTTGATTAAAGGTTCCTTTGAACGGGGACTGTTTGAATAAGGGGAATGTGTGAACAAGGACTGATCGGTCAAAGATTGCAGAGGATTTAACATTGGGAATCTTTTTCTCCAGTTGTTTTTCTTTTTCTTGTGCACTTGATTTACAGTGGTATGAAAAAGTTTGGGCACCCCTCTAAGTTTTCATAATAATTTGCTCTAACTTTATAAAAGACGATCACAGCAACAAGATTTTATTTCCGACAGAGATGTAGACATTTAAGTGTTTTCCAGACCAAACTTCTTAGAGTATAATTAGAGGGTTGTATTATAATAAATTAAAATGCAAAAAAATGGTATGTGCAAAAGTTTGGGCACCCTTTTAATCACATTGATTTCAACACCTGTAGGGATTTGTAGCTGACATGTTGCAGCCCAAAACTGCTTTGATTAGCTTGTGAGACCTTCAGTTACAAAGACAGGTAAAACCAATCATGAAAAAGGCTATTTAACAGAGGCAATTGCTGGCTGTGCTTGTCCTATGCTCCTGGCAACATGGGGGCATCGAAACAACTCTCCACTGACCAAGAAACTAAGATAATTCATTATCATGAATTAGGAGAAGGGTACAAGAAATTATCAAGAAGGTTTGGGATGTCTATTTCCACAGTCAGAAATGTGGTGCAGAAATGGAAGGCCAGAAGAACAGTCATTGTGAAGGAAAGATGTGGTAGGCCAAAAAATATACTGGAAAGACAGACGAAGGATGGTTAGAATGGTCACAGACAAGCCACAGACCACCTCCAGAGAACTACAAGAACATCTGGCTACTGATGGTGTAATTGTTCAGCACACTTTGCACCAGGAAAAGCTCTTTGGAAGGCTGATGCTCAAAAAGCCTTTCCTGAGTGTTCATCACAAGAAGAGTCGCATGAGGTATGAAAAAGCACATCTGGACAAGCCAGAAGCATTTTGGAAAAAATACTGTGGTCAGATGAGACTAAGATGGAGTTATTTGGTCAGAACAAGAGGAGGTATGCATGGAGAAAAAAACACACTGAATTCCATGAGAAGAACTTATTGCCTACTGTGAAATATGGGGGAGGGTCCATCATGTTATGGGGCTGTGTGGCTAGCACAGGGACTGGAAACCTTGTTAAAGTTGAGGGCCACATGAATTCCTCTCAGTATCAGCAGATTCTTGACAAGAATGTTCAAGAATCTGTCACAAAGTTGAAGCTACGCCGGGGTTGGATTTTTCAGCAGGACAATGATCCCAAGCACTGTTCAAAATCCGCCAAGGAATTTATGCAGAAGCACAAGTACAATCTCCTGGAATGGCCATCCCAGTCCTCAGACCTTAACATCATTGAAAATGTGTGGATTGATTTGAAGCAGGCTGTTGACGCACGGAAGCCAAGAAACCTGACTGAACTGGAGGCGTTTTGTTTGGAGGAATGGGCCAAAGTATCACCTGCCAGACTTCAGGGACTTGTCAGTGGCTATAGGAGGCGTCTACAGGCTGTTCTTGCAGCAAAAGGAGGTTCTATTAAATATTAATGGAATTATTTCTTTGGGGTACCGAAATTTATGCACATGCCTATTTTTGTTTAAATATTCTTAAAAATGTTTCTGTTGGACCAATGAAAATGATTTCACTACTGAGATGTTTCTGTTTCCATAAGGTATAACATTTGTTAAAATAAAGTTGCTGCTTCAAAAGCTCAGCAAGTGACAAACTGATGCAATGATTTTCCTAAGGGGTGCCCAAACTTTTTCATACCACTGTATGAAGAAAAATTGAGCAAATCGTGGAGACACCACAGGCCAACAGAGGACGTGCCAGGGGAGGGGTACACATTAAACACTTGAATAGAGGAGTGAGGAGCATCTCTTCAATCAGGAGGATTGCCTCCATCGTACAGACAAGCACTGAGATGTCAGTTTTCTATACTCAAAGGGAAAAAAATACACTGACCAGGTAGATGAACTTTATTTCTTATTTGGTTTGTTGCTTTACTTCCTCAGAGCTCTGATTTGTTTACAGGTATCCCTTCATAGTGTGCTAGGGAAGTTGTTATATCCAATTTTCAGAACTAATTTTAAGAATCCAAAGCTTCCCTCAAGCTCTTACTCATTAGCACTTCGTCCAAACTAACTCAGCTGTGCTCATTAGCCGTAGCAGCGTGAGGAAATACCCTACAAGAGTGGGTATTTCAGGCTGCTGTTGCTATGTTGCTATGGGGCTTGCTGGGCTCTGTTGCACAAACCCATGTGTCGGAAAAGGCCCTATTTTCAAATGCTCTGCTTTTGTAAATTCTTCTCCAACTTTCAAAATAGTCACGAACCAGTCAAGACTTCTCATTACAGAGAGGAAGCAAAAAGTTACAAATCAGAGGGAGCAGTTCCTCTTTTCTCAGTTTAGCGATAATGGCAGAGAAGTAAGGGCAGACACATATCTGAAGCACAATGGCTGGATTCAGATGGATTAAATCGCCTGCATTTCTGCTTCTGGCCTTCCGTCTTATAGGTAAGGATACCACCTATAACACACCGAAACGTCTGTTGGATTTATAATTATCTCAACGCTAAACCTCTACATAAAAAGCCTTATAAATGTTTCTATTTTTTTCTCTCTTTCTTCTTCATCAACACAGCAGCAGTCAGTGAACATCATTCACCCAGTTTTGTCATCAGAGATGGAGCTAAAGCTTCTCTGCCTTGTCAGAGTGTGAAAAATGCTCAGCATAAATGTGACAGCAGCGACTGGCTCTTCTCGAGTCCGGGAAGCAGCAACACGGCAACAATAGTTCACCATGGACACGTTCAGGAAAATACAGACAGACTGAGTGTCACAGCGAACTGTTCTCTGGTGATTGAGAAAGTCACAGCTGAGGATGTTGGTTTCTACACCTGCAGACGATTCAAATCTTGGTCTGGACAAGATTACGACGATGCTAGTGTTTATGTTTTTCTCGTCAACAGTGAGTCTTTGCACAGAGGCATTTTGTCTTGTCTTCCTAGACTGTCACACTCTGATATTCCAATATGTTCTTATTGTTCTTCACCAGTCACCAAGCACGATGAGAACCAGCAGCGGCTGAAGTTGTCCTGCTCTGTGAGAGCAGATCAGCGGCGTCAAATCACACTGAAGTGGCTGTATGACGGTAAAAATGTGGATGAGGACAACACAGTGAAGCAAGAGGAAGAGGTGAAGACATGGGGAACCGGCTCCACGGTGACCGTGACATTTCCTGCCCGTCTCAAGCAGTTTAATGAGTTATTCAAGTGTTACGTCAGAGATGAATACACTCAAAAGGTGTCGCTGTTCACCTTCAGCCATCCATCACCAGGTGAGAAACCAAGAATGTAGTTGAGCTTCAGGATGTTAGATCACTTCTAACCGATTCAGATGTTTCTTGCTTCATATTTAATTATTCTTGATAAATTTTCTGTGTGGAGTTTGCATGTTCTCCCTGTGTCTGCGTGGGTTCTCTCCAGGTTCTCCAGCTTCCTCCCACCATCTAAAGACATGCTGGTTAGGTTCATTGGTGATTCTAAATTGGCCGTAGGTGTGAGTGTGAATGGTTGTCTGTCTCTCTGCCCTGTGATAGACTGGAGACCTGTCCTCTCGCCCACTGACAGCTGGGATGGGCTCCAGTAGACCCCCGCAACCCTCAACAAAAACAATAGAAAGCCGCTTAAACACATCTCTTTCCAATTTAAGATGAATCACTGAAATTTTATGTTAATATGTATATTTCTCCATAGTCGCGTAACAGGTATCTGGATGCATATGTGGGGTGGAGGGGTTGTTTTATTTAGAGCTATTTGGGTAGTCAGCAAAAAAAACATGAAGTATCCGACACAAAACCTTGGGAATACTTTTTAAATGTACTTATTATTTTGGAAGTTTAAATTGTTTTTTTAGTGGATAACTTTGAAGGTAACAAGCTGCATATTGACTATATATATCTATATTTTAGGATGTTTGAACGTTAATGATGATGAAAACCATCCACTTACTGCAGACGATAATCCACAAGGCATTTCTTTTCGTTGGGTTTTCTTGCTGCTGTTTTATTTTTAATGCTAACGCTGTATTTCGTTTAGTTTTTATACCGGAGAGTGACAGTAAAAGCATCTCATTCTTTTTCTCCGTGTGAAGATGCGACAACAACGCAGACAACAAAGCCAGCAACAACGAGAGCAGGGGATAAAAAGTCAAGGATCATTCTCACGGGCGCTGGCACCACTAAACATCCATCATTAGGTGGTTATTCAAAATGATTTTAGCAGTTTTAAGTATTTCCTGCTGTGGTTTTCTTTTAATGATGGATTTCCCATCAACAACTATTCACTTTCTTTCTCTTATGCTCACTTCTAGGTTGGTGGTTACTCGTGGTTGTGGGTTCAGCAGTATTCGTAACTGTGGTTGCAGTGGTTGTGTTGGTTGTGGTTATAAGATATAAGGGAAACAAAGGTGAGAAGATTCACTCATGACACTTTTACACTTTTAAAAGATATAAATATTTTTTTACTTGGATGGTAAAGCAGATTTTCTTTTCTTTTTTTCTACTTTTTTTTCAGGGGAAAAAGTGCAAGTGGATGACAGTGCCGTAAGTTTTAAAATGGTGGCATGGGGGGTCAGTTAGCTTAGCATAACAACAAGGAGAAACAATGCAATAAATCTAAAATCTAAAGTAAATGTCTAAAATACATCCACCGGCACCTCTAAACTACGACTTCTTGAAGTACAACAGTTTAGTTATTGTGGTAAGTTTTAAAAATGAGGCTCTAAATATATTAGATCGTCATGGCGTGTTGTTGTGTCCTCTGTATAGGCTGACCCTGAAGACGTTTCCTACGCCTCTGTTAGCTACACCAAGAAGAGTAAAGCCCTGGTAAGCTGCCTGCTTGGCTTTACTGATGATTTTTGTCCATACAGCATATTATATTTTTATGTCAAATATGCAGTAACAAATTCAGAGGAAGTTGTCAAAAAATACGCTTTAAAAATAGTTAAACAGAAAAAAGCTGCATGTTTGTCGGGAAGACGCACCGTCCAGTATGAAATGTTACTCTACCGATTCTTTCACAACACTCTCATAGCACACCAGGAAATGGTTTCAGTGACTCATGATGTCATCTGCACTGGATTTAAGAGCTGTAATGGGCTCGTGCTAGCTCTTAGCATGCTGACAATAGATATATCCAGGTGTCTGTCTGACACATAAAAGCAGATTGGTGTCATGATTGTAATGAACATTTATATCCAGAACGTTTTGTTGCTGACTTTCTAGCTTTTGATGATGAGTCTAATCCTAAGAAAAGGTGCAGCAAACTGAACTTTTCTACAGTTAGATGACTTTGCTTGTCAGATTGTTAAGCTTATCTATGTTTTGTGAATAATTCACAGTCCACATGGCGCTGTCACCCCTTTTCTCAGGTACCAGTTCACGATGAAGGCGATACGGTGACCTACAGCACTGTGAAAGCATCTTCCTCCTCTGATGGAGTCTGTGCTGATCCCAGTGTCCTCTACGCAACCATCAACAAAGCAGTCAGATAAGAAGGAAGCAGTACTTGAGAACCGGCTTTGGATAGGGATGTTTTCAGAAAATTGTATTTTAGTCTTGATATGGTTTGATATGTCTGCAAAGGAGGAGCTGAATGACTTAGGATTTTTTAAAGTCAACTAATATGTGGTGAACATTGATTCAGCATTGGCTATTCGATGACATCACTAATTAAAAACACAGCAGAAAACTTTAGTGAAACTTGAACACAGGCTACTGATGGCCATAGACCACGTCAACACCATAAACACTGCCAGTCTTACACTTGTAACATCCGGTTCTCGCTCGTCAAACTCTCAGCTCTACCGTCTCTCTTATGGTGCATTTACTGACATCAAGGACAAAAAACAAAGCAACAACGTCAACCGATAGAACACAACAGAACTGAACATATCAATCGCATGAGCTTATCAGTGTGTGCTGCAGATATGTATAGTCTATATACAGTAGATCAGCACTGTCAATAGCATTTAATAGTACTTCACAGTTATATGGGCTAATGTAGCCAAAATAAAAAAAGAGGCATATCTCCAAAGTCTTTTCCATGTATAACAGCTAAAAGTCTAATAACTTTAGATGATGAAATTTACCGTCAAATACTTAATGTGCAGACTCCTTGTGTGTTACCACGGGTGAAGTTGTTAACTGACTGCTATCCAGAGGATTTGGACCATTCCTCTGCTAGCATTAACAGATTATCATTTTTTATTTATTTTTTTCAGATGCATTGCAGTAGTAGTTTAGCTGTATTTCAAGACTGACATATCACAGTCACATGTAACCTGTCCTCTAGGAGGCGTCCATGTTGTTATTGTCACATGATCGGTGACTTGTCGACATCCTGCTTAAAGAATCACAGTACAGCAGTTAAGCTGACTACACGTTACAAACCACACTGCAAAGCACAGGGAGGAAAACTGTGGGGTGGCAGAATCCTTTCCAGGAGGCGTTGTTGTAAGGAACCCTTTTCTCCAGGAGAGGGCGTAGTAAGTTATGTAGTATGGGGTCACACACCTCAGCAGTCAGAAGTCTACTCTCTGTGTCAACAAATTGCGTTCAGGAAATTATATTAAGCCACGCTTTCCTGTTGATGTTAATATATTTTTCACAAAATGAAATCTTCAGTTTGTCTTTTTCTGTTGAAAATATGCTCTTCTGTCCAGTAAAGTCTTGACATTGTATTGTCAAGACTTTAAGCCGAAATGTTTAAATGTCATTTGAAAGATACCAAATGTGTCCAAATAAAAGGCTTAAAGTTCCCAACTCATCATTTACTGTAAAGATGCAACACATTTCATCACATTAAAGAAAAAAATGGGGGGGGGACTGTTTAAATTGTTTAAAAATATATTGTGAAGGTAGCTTATGAGGAAAATCTGAAAATAGAATCCAACGTGTGCTATTACTTTTGAAATTGCATTGTATTTAAATAAATGCATAAATCGTTACTCATTTCTCATCAAAGACAGAAGGTTCGACATTAGAATAATTTGTTTCTTTTAAACTTACCTTATTTATCTGTTCATCATTATCAAAGGTCACCTTTTCCAGAGGGCGGCACAGTGGCCAGGTGTTTAGCACTGATGCCATGGGCCGGCTGGCCTTTCTGTGTGGAGTCTGCATGTTCTCCCTGTGTCTGTGTGGGTTCTCTCTGGGTACTCCGGCTTCCTCCCACCATCCAAAGACATGCTGGTTAGGTTAATGGGTGATTCTAAATTGTCCGTAGGTGTGTTTGTCTCTGTGTTGGCCCTGCAATGGACTGGCGACCTGTCCAGGGTGTACCCCTGCCTCTCGCCCGATGACAGCTGGGATAGGCTCCAGCAGACCCCCGTGACCCCAAACAGGACTGAAGGGGTATAGAAAATGACTGACTGACCTTTTCCAGAGCCCTGCTGCTCTTGTATTCACAATCACACAACACTTCTCCCACTTTTTCTGCTGGAAGAATACTAAGATGCAATGAGGAACTTAAAATGAGCATCCTGTTTGACTGTCCCGAGTTGCACAACGGTTGGTAAAATGAATCAGTTCTGCACTTCATGAAGGCTTTATTCCGATTTAGATTTTTAGATTGCAGTAGCTGAGTGACTCGTTTTGCAACCTCAGCCTTCCAAGTAAATCTGCGTATAAGCATCATTTACCACAATTACAATGCAAGCTAAATCTTCCGCTTTCCATCTGGCATCTATTGCTCGTCATCACGATGAGACAAACAAGAAATCACACACATATGCCACATGTCAGCTCATAGTTTTTTCTATAGTATTATTCAGGATAGATAGATAGATAGATAGATAGATAGATAGATAGATAGATAGATAGATAGATAGATAGATAGATAGATAGATAGATAGATATAGGCCATTTATGTGAGGCTGTTTAATGGTTAAGACTTAGGGTTAGGTACTTAGCTGAGATGGTTAGGTTTAAGGTAAGAGGCTAGGGAATGCATTATGTCAATGAACGTCCTCATCATTATCAACCATATTTGTATTTATAATTAAAAGACAGGTCCTGTGCTCACAACCTGATCAATTATATCAATATCAGGTCAGATGTATTGACAGGAAGTATATTTTCTCTTTCACAAAAGAACACCACAAAAGAAAGGAAGTGGTTTTGGTGGGTGGATGGTGAAAGGCGTTCACTGTCAATCTTGTAACCACCCAGATTCAGGTCTCGGCTCATACTGTGTTCGTTTCCTGCCGCAGCACTAAAGTTTACCATGTCACGTAAAGTTTGGTTTGCTTTGAGTGAGGACAGCAGATTCTCTTTATCGTCTGTTCTTTAAACAAACCAAGATTTCAGTTTGGTTGTGATATTGGTGGAAAAATCAGACAGATGACAAACTGATTAGGAAATAGAGAGCGAGAGAAAAAAGAGATCAGAATAAGGAAGTGTCAGTTTGCTGATAACAGGAAGTAGGTACTGGTTGCCTCCTAAAGAAGCATCAGCATAGACAGTTGACAGTTGAGCATGTGAGAACGTGGGAATCGGAAAAGCACAATGGTTGAATTCAAATGGATTTATATATTTTTATTTCTGATGCCGGTGCTTCAGTTCCAAGGTAAGATATACTTTTAAACATATCCTATCCTCAGAATAACTGTAAAGATATCAGTTATGTTCCATATTCCTCTACCTCATCCTCTTAACAGGAATAACAGGACAGGAGACCTATGTCACCGTCAGAGATGGAGACGAATTTGTCACATTGCCCTGTGGAAATTTGCCAAAAAATCAATGTAACGGTACCGACTGGCTTTTCAGCGATTCAGAAAGGTCCCCAGTAATTGAGCTGGTTAAACTGGGGCAGATTGGTGAAAACGATAAATCAGACCGACTGAGTGTTACACCGGACTGTTCTCTGGTTATAAAGAATATCACACCTACAGATTTTGGTCGGTACACCTGCAGACAGTACAATGAACATGGACTTTCAGATGCTTCAGTCTTTCTGTCTGTAATCAACAGTGAGTATTTATCTCATATCTCGATCCACTGAGGCACCATAATAAATTATGATTGAAGAGATGATGTTAATTTTTAATCCATTTTTTTCACAATACTTCCATCTTCACCAGTGTATGAAGACAAGGAAAATTACACGAGGAAGTTAATCTGCTCTGTGCTGACATATGAATACTGTGGATACACTGTGGAGTTGCTGGATGAGGGTAATAGGCATAATTTCACAAACCAGAAGAGTTCTTGCTCAGCCTCTGTGACATTTAAGACCCCTCCTCTTCTTCGGGGATATGCCTGTAAAGTGAGAGAAATAAACAATAGCAACATCCTGCTGTGCAGCTTTACCCCTCAGTCCTCTTGTACGAAAATAGGTGAGTTTCTTCATAGATTCTTATGTTTTTATGCGTTTTGCAAGTGCCAGATTTTCACATTTTTGCTATGTTTTAAAATGTTTTCAGATCCAGATGAATCACACAGAACAATGGATAGTCCAGCAAACCAAGAAAATGGCAGAGAAGTGTCATCATCATGTAAGTCTCTTTTTCAGTTTATCCTGTCCTTTGTGTTTTTCCTACAGATTTAAAAATAAAAGATACCACAGGTGGTTGATGAATATTTTATTATACATCAAGTAAAGCAGAGCAGTGAGGATGTGTTTTTCTACTTTTACACTTATTTGAGGAATTCTGTCCAGTGGTAGGGATGGTGGTGGGGGTTTGCAAACCTGTGACATTTTGGTCCCAAAGTGGCCTTGTCAAACTGGTGCCCCGTGTGAGGCTCCACCTCACCACCTTATGATTATATCTACTGTACTCATGAGGCTTTACTACATTTTAGGCAGGTGCAGTGGATTCAGTTTGTCTGTTAAAGGAACACACTTCTTTAAAATGTTTTTCCTGCAAGATGTTCAGCAGTACAGAAAATTGCAATGAATTTTCTTTTTCAGTGTTTTCAGATCTTCCTCACTGGTGGATGTACGTTGTGGTGGCTTCAGGTTTTGCAGCCCTCCTAATAATTGTTGGAGTCGTCATCAGACTGAGGAGAACTAAAGGTAAGAACATGTAGATAAGTAGCAATGTCTGGAATGAGAGGTTATGTCAGCATTTGCAATGACAGCTAAAGCTCACTCTCATTTGTCTTTTCCAGGGAACAGAACACCGGCAGAGGATGGCACTGTGAGTGTTAAAACTGATGGAATAAATGGAATAAAATGTGTGATTGAATTACAAGTGTGCATTACACACACGTGCATGTTAGAAAACTAAAATCTTCCTACCAGTCATTTGGAGCTGAATAATACAACACTTGGGTGAAATGTTTCCAAGAAACTCAACAGACAAATCTTTTTTTTTTCTCCCACAAATGAAAAAGAAGCTGTTGTTTCTGGAATATTTGCAATTACAAAGTGAATATGGTACCTTAGATGAAACACAATAAGACTAAATACGTAGCATTCACCACATCGTATTGGTCGTATTTGATAGCTGCAAAAAAACTCAGCAGACTGACATAGCTTGGGGGTGTTTGAGGCAGAATGCACATGTTCTGTTATAGGTTGTTAATATGAATTCAAAACTATTCTGTATTTGTGCAGGGGCAGAGATTGAACCCCCCAGAAACTCAGGCTGGTCCAGATAACTTTCAGGAGACGGTGAGATTTCACACTACACCCAGAACAAAGTTGCACTCACTGATGTTTATACACATTTCATTTCTTAAATCCTCTCTGCAACCGAGAACACTAAGTACAGTTCTGCAGCTATTCTGGTATATACTATCACATGCTTGTGAGTAGTCATGAGGCACATTAATGCTATTTTCACTGTTCAGGTTGAATTTGAAGTTCCATACGCCACCATCAGTTTCAAAAAGAGGAGCAACGGTCACACCCAGGTGAGCCATCTGATCCTGGTGTCACTGGGGTTTACACAACAATGTGAAATACTAACAAGCTGATGCAAAGCAGGCGTAGCCATTACCTCGAAAAGCATGCCACCAACTGCTAAATATCAAATCAAATCGCCTTCATTTGCTATGTTTATGTACAAATGCTGAATGTTCATCCTCAGCCATGGACAAATCTCAACTTAACACAAAGCTGACACTGATGGAAATGTCTCTAGATTTGCAAGTATGTCTGCAGAAGTTCTGGTTCGCAGATAATGTCGTACACATTCTAGTTTTTCCTGTGTTATGTCACCAACGAAGGGCTGAAATTATGCCATGTTGTTGAGACATTGATCTCACCACAAGGTCTATTTAGAACCTTTACCTTTTGAGAATTTGGGGGGAATTTGAGAATACCTTATTTCCAACAACAGGTGGCGTTTATGCGCTGTATTTTTTGTTATATTGTTTTCTTGTGTTTATTAATCAGTGTCGGGATGTGGCTGATTAATGGCATTTGTTCCCCAGGCTTGTGGTGAAAATGATGATGATGAGGAGGACGAGGTGGACAAGGTGGACGAGGAGAAGGAGGAGGATCTGAATAACGTTCATGAGGATTGTGCAGTGACCTCCAGCTCGGAGGCAGCTTCTCCAAATGACTCCACTGATCTCAGCAGCCTCTACGCCACCGTCAAGAAAAAGAAAAAAGCAGATGTAGAGGAAGAGTCATGATGACTTCTTAGAAGAAAACCAGCACTCATCACACCTTAATGTGTCAATGTAGGAAAATGTCTGCACAGCCTAATCCTTTGTGTTTGTAAACTAGATGAATATATACAAATTAGTAAAGTAAAGAATTTAAACCAGTTTTTTAGATAAATGAGAAACGTTTAAGCTATATGGACTTTTCTTTCTTTTGTAAACTTCTGTGTTAATCAAAGTAAAGTCTCTGGAGGGGGGTTTTCCAGATCAGTGCGTGGAACGTCTTACCCACAGATGACGACCAAGACGGTTATTTAAAGGAGAAACAGTCATGTCTTATGTGGCTGGCATTGAATTTTTTTTTTTTTAAGTGTTTTGTATCATTGTGTTGTTGACTTTTTGTCCTGATGACTTGAACAATAAATGCTTCAGTACATGTGGATTACATTTCATTTTACTGATACTAGTGGTTCGGACTACGGACGATGCATAGCAGAAGAGTTGCACATCTTAATTTTACACCAATCAGCCATAACATTATGACTCATTCACCTTGTTCCTTCCCATCCCGTTCTCTCAGCGAGACTAAAACACTGAGATGCAGGTTAGAGGAGTCTGTCACAAAATACCCAGGTTGAGCCTTCTAGTTATTACAAACCTACATCATTAGCTGTTACTCTGCACTTTTTCACAGATTACCGGAAATCTCTGAACTGCGATTGGCCTCCAGTGTCAAGACAACAGTCCAAAACATTCTCTCAAGAGCAGGACAAAGGACGGCCTGCTGCTGTGAGTCAGATGGATGTACACACCATGATAGAGGAAGGAAAAAGAGGAAGGCCAAATGTTTAGTTCACTTTACAAGTACCGCCTACCCAAGCATTGCTGTGGCCCAGTGGTTCCCAAAGTTTTCACAGCCCGTATCCCTTCAGACATTTGACCTCCAGCCATGTACCCCCTACTATTGATTTTAACCCTGCTTTGTTGTTTTATTGAGCATGTTTTTATTTCCTTTACCCTGTTTTTAACATTTTTAACTCTTCCTTCTACCCTGTTTTTAACTCTACTTTCCCTACCTTGTTTTAACAATTGTAGCACTTTGAGATCGTGCCGATGAAAAGTGCATTACAAATTAAATTTATTATTATTATTATTATTATTACTACTCTCATGCACTTCAGACTGTTGTTGATGAATTGTTGATGACATAATTTAAACACCCAATCAATAACGACATTTGCTTGTTTCTTGGGGGAAACATGTGCTGCTACGACAATGGTGCCAGGTATGACAGCACATCTTCAGAGGTCTAGGGGGAGTCCATGCCCAGGTGGGTCAGGGGAACAGTAGAGCTTAGCCCTTATCGTCTCGCCTTCTTCCGCTTATCCAGGTCGCGGGGGCACCAGCTTCAGCAGGGAAGCCCAGACAGACCTCTCCCCTGCCACTCTCTCGGCCAGACGAGAGATATAATTCCTCCATCGTGTCTTGGGTCGGCCCCGAGGTCTCCTTCCGGTGGGACATGCCCGAAACACCTCTCCCGGGAGGTGTCCGGGAGGCATCCTTACCAGATGCCCCGTCTACTCTGAGCTCCTCCCGTATGTCCGAGCTCTCTAAGGCTGAGCCCGGCCACCCTACGAAGGAAACTCATTTTGGCCGCTTGTATTCGCGATCTTATTCTTTTGGTCATTACCCAAAGTTCATGACCATAGGTGAGGATTGGGACGTAGATCGACCGGTAAATTGAGAGCTTCGCCTTTCGGCTTAGCTCTCTCTTCACCACAATCGACCGGTTAAGCATCCGCATCACTGCAGATGCCACCCCTATCCGACTGTCGATCTCCTGCTCCCTCCTACCCTCACTCGTAAACAACACCCTGAGATGCTTGAACTCCTCCACTTGAGGCAGGACCTCCTCCCTGAGCCCTTATTTCAATGCGAATCAGCTGTTGAGTATTTTAACCCAGCAAAGCTGGCATTAACAGAACACTGCAGTGAGTCAGTGTGGCTCAGAGACCATTCGGGCCTATTTGGCGCACCACAACCAGAACAAAGTGACGATCACTGCTGCTCGTCCAGTATCTGTTCTCCAACGTTTCACTGCTGTCACACCTCGTAGCGGCAATTTCCTCTTGCAACAGAGAACGAGGACTTTGGAGGAAATTGATGCAACGGGAGGAGAAGAGCAGAGAATGAGGCTGATCGATGTTAAACATTTGGCCAGACCTTTGTTGTAACACCGTGAGACTGACACTGAAAGCATACTCGTCCTCCTCATACCTCCTCGTATAACCTTTAACATCCACTGTGACGCACCGCGATGGGGAATATGAGCAATGTGGCAAAAACCCTTTTTCCTCCATAAAAGAGAAGTAGACGTAAAGTGGTGACTGATCTATGAGTGTCCAGATGTTGCTGAGCATTCATGTCGGTGTTTCCCTCATCAGCCATAAGAACAGCAAAGCCCTAGTAAGCGCTGTGACTGGTTAAACTGGTGCCCCATGTGAGTCATTTAAAAACATTTAAATGAACAAATGACACGTGTTTCTGCATCAGACGTTTTGACATGTTTGGTGTCTGCTGCTTCTGTGATTTTGCAAAGCATGTTGCACTGATTGGACATGTTAGGGTTAGGGTCCGCAATTTACAGGTACTTATAGTAGTCCACTACTTCCACCTCCAGACCCTGGACGCTGGTGTCCTCTACCTTCTAAAGTCATTGACCAGCTCCTTGGTCTACACAAAGTCTCTGATCAGTGTCCTGTACTCCACCTCCTGTCCATCTCTAATACACCCAACCACTGCAGAGTCATCAGAGAACTTCTGCAGAGCTGGACTCGTCAGCTAAGTTATCATTAATCCAGGAGGCAGCTTCTCACTCATCAGAAAGAGCTGAATGGTGTTAAAAGCACTGGAGAAATCAAAGAACATGATCCTCACAGGGCCCTTCCCACCATCCAGCATCATCCACGCCAACATGAGGCTGATACGCAAACTGAAGAGGGTCCAAACTGACCCAAAAATGAACCAAGAAAGCCTCAAATGTTCACTGAGCTTAAGCTCTGCTGGAACTCAGTCTCCTCCAGGACACCATGAGACTGAAAACTTCACTCAGCACATATTTTTTAACCACGTTTTAGGATTTCCTGGAATGTTTCTTATTAGTGAGAACCCATTTTGTTTTATTTTGTTTCTGCTGTGTAGGCTGATCCTGAAGATGGTCTTTCTATCGTACGCACCAAGACCAGCAAAGCCTGGGTTGGTTAATTGATCAGTTTCATTGTTTACGATGTGTTTTTACTTGTGTTTAATCATTTTAGTGACATGTTAAACCGCCTTTGTTTTGCTTACTGCGTCTCCATGCCACCTCTCTCTTGTAATCTCTACCGTGTCACTTCCTGTTGGTGTCATTTGTGGGTTTTTGTTGTTGCAGGTTCGGTGTGGTGATCATGCGGTAGTGACCCACACCGTCTCTTCAGCTGACGTCCAATGATTAATTAACCAAACACTCAATTAAATGTAACAATAAGACGTCTGCTGCCACTGGTGGCTCATTAGTTAAAGCTTTCTTACGCACAGCTCCACATTTCAACACATGATCTTTGCTTTGTGTTGCTGTGAGGACATTTTTGTCCAGAAGGGGGCGTTGCAAGTTAACCTAACAGCATTGCTGCAAAGTAGAGGCCCAGTTTCATGTTTAGGGGCTGATTTCCACAGAAATAAGACATTTTTGCATAATAATTTCGATGCATATGATTGATTTGTAATTAATTTCCTATACTGTATATATACATATACAAGAAGTTATATTTATTTTACTTTTTCAAGCATTTCTCAGTATTATTATTCAGTATTTAATTATTTCAACATACAGCTGCATTTTTTGATTAAAACTCACATTTTATCTATAGTCTATATAGTGTGTAGATATATTATTTTGTTGCGAAAAAAAAGTCCTTCGATTATTTTCTACTCTGTTCTAATTGAGAACCATTAAATTTGCCAGACACCTTTAAATGTGCTAAATCAACAGTTGTAATTAGAGGGAAAGAAAATCCCCCATTTGTTGCAGATATATCACTTGTTGACCCCTTCGTCCATCAAAATGGACCAATCAGAGAGCAGCGCCACTTCCATATATGGCAGTGAACACTCTCGGGTCCGCCCCTCTTTGTCGGCTCGACCAATGAGAAGCAGCCGAGCGTCGGGGATACGAGCTAACTAAAAAGGGGAGGGGGGGAGAGGAGATACAGGAGAACAGAAGGTAGACGCGAGCCGCTTCATCCCCAATGATTTAATCATGTGAGGGCGTAAAGAAGCGCCTTTTTAACGCCATGAAGTCGGATTTTATGAAGAGGTAGCCGACGCCGAGGCGCCGTGTGGGCTGCTGACGGGGAAAGAAATGCACAGAAGAGGTAATTTCCCCCGGATTCAGATGATGGGAGGCAACGGCCCCCGCAGTGTTGGCTAGCTAGCAACAGTAGCAGAACTTCCGGTTGAGACTTTCAAAATAAAAAAAAACTCAGCAGGGGCTTAAACTGTTTCGTTAATTTTATTAAGTTTTTACTATTAGTATACGCTACGATTACGTCTAAATGCTCACACGCGAGTAAATCGTGGGTTTGTGAGTTGCGTTAAACGGCGCACAGCGCGTATTTTGTAATAAACGTTAACATTAATAAAACATGGCGCTTTTAATTTGAAGGCGGAACCTAGCGTGAGATTCCAGCACCAACGGCTGTTAGCGTGCGCTAGCTTGACGCGTACAAGAAGGGACGAAGTTACAAAGCCTCGGACCCAAAACGGGACTTAGCAGCCCCGGCTGGACAACACCGCCTTGTTATGAATGGGACCCACCTCTTCTCAACCGGTGTTATTCGACTCAGATGCAGTTTTAAACGGGGGAGTCTGCCGTTAATCTGAAATTGAAACCCCAGTGGAGATATTAAAAAAAAAAAAAAAAAAGCAACGGTACGGTTGGATTAATAACGGTTGGAACATTTCAACGGCTGCCAGCGACGGAAAATATCTAATAACGGCTTGAACTTGCCTGTTTCCTGACTTATAAGTGAGTTTAAAAGTCATTTTCACGTGTGTAATATATATTTAATTTAGTATTTTGTAAAAGGAAACTAGCATGTGTTCATATTTAATTGTTTTGGTTGTATTATATTTTAAAAAAAATGCTTTTATTTGACAGATTTCTTCCTGTGCTGCTTTAAAAAATGTGTTTTTTTGTGAGTTTAGCTCTTATTGTAGGATTTCTGTGACATAATCCTAATGTTGTCAAGCGGAGCTACTTTGGAGAAGACTGACTTCATTTTATTAAGTCTTCAACTGCTTTCATTCATCTTCTCACATAGAAAGGACACAGATCTTCTTTGGTGGCACCAGCTCGGTTGGAAAAACACAACTGCACATCTAGGGATCTGGGGATCGGTATTGGTTCCGATCCAGGCATTTTTGTTAAAGGATCGGATCGGTATCGGCTTTTTAACCAAGCCTGATGTTTTGTAGTTGTTTATTTTAGGTGCGCCACAAACCAAAACCACGTCAGTGTAGCTTAAAACATCTTCTCCCTTAACCCTCTGAGTTGTAGAGTATAACTTTTGGTTTATATTTCATCTTAAAAACAGTTTACCTTGCTTTGTTGGGTGTCATTCTGTTCAGAACAACCTCACATGTGTGATTTTACCGTTATTTTTTCATTCTGACATACTGTATTAACACAGTGGACCTAAAACCACACTAAAAACATAAAATCCGACAAGGAAAACCCTAGATTTTTCACTGTGAAAACCACAAACATGTTTATCGAACCATTTTTATAACTTAGAATGCAAATCTGAACTGTAAATTTCAAAAGCTTATATAAAACAAACAAATAACAAAGTATTTACAAGTATTTACAATGAAATGCAGGAAATGCATCAGGCGTTTTTTTGCAACTGTTTACAACCATTTGCAAAACTCTCAGGCGTCACAATAAGTAGGGATGCCCCGATATTTTATTGAGTTATAATATATAATATCGGGAATTATCAGTATCTGGTTTTTATAACCGATGTTTGTTCTGTAGGCTTCAGCTTTTCCGAGTCTGCATGAATGCAGCATGGGAAGTCAACGTATAAAAACAACAACACGCTAGTCTCGTAGGTTGCTAACTGTCTCTAACAAGACAAGAGATGTCCATGGTTTGGAAGTATTTCCAAGTGTCACCTACTAAATTTAGTTATACGCTACATTTGTCTTTCTTGTTTTGATATTGTCTGTAGTGTTGTTTGAGGCAAAATGTTCTCTCTAAAAACTAAAAAATAAACGACTGTCACTTTTTTCAGTAACTTATTTTGCACAGACAGTGTTTACATTTGAAAAGCCATGTTGCATTTATGTTTGCATCCAGTGGGACGTCGCAATAAGATTAGGCATAATGTGTTAATTCCATAATAGGTGATGTTGTTACCTAACAATTTTGGTGTAAAAAGACTAAATATATCGGTATCTGGTGATATCGGTATCGGAAATTAAGAAATGGACAATATCGGAATATCGGCAGAAAAGCCAACATCGTGCATTCCTAACAATAAGTCGTTACTTATTGTTAGGAATGCACAGACTTCTTCTGTTTTTGTTGTGTTTGCCGATTGGCTAGCATTGAAGCTTCCCAAAAAACGAAAAAGACTATGACTCATGATCGTGCGTTGAAGCGTGTGGATGTTTTGCGAGGTGGTAGTTGGAGGTCGTCATTCAGCGCTGTCAAAATAAGTTCCCTCAGGCCAAGGTGGCGCAGGAACGACAACAAACACTGAGCGCTGTGATGAAAAAGAGTTTCCTCAAGACAGCATCAAGGGTTAGGGAGTTTATGGCAGCGTCGGATGCTGGAGTAGAGAAGTTTTCTAGAGCCGAGGTACGAACTAGCCTCTTCACGCTACATTAGCTTTTACAGAAAGATTGGAGTGAATCCAGTCGCATGGTGAACATGTGATCTAGGAGGAATCTAGGATCAGCTGAGGAATAAAAGATCTGTATTGGGCTTTCAAAAGCCTCGTCAGCTTTGATTCAGGATCCATTTGTGTTATTTCACCTCGTACCAGGTTAGCTGATGAAGATCAACATGTACTGTCCAGTGCCGGATAACAGGAAGGAGCTCTCATAGCTGGAGGAGGACTGCCTGATCGATGACCGGACCGAACTCCCCGAGCCGGACCGGCACGTCCCCGGCCAAGCTGAGCCGACACGGCCGGTCCAAGAGCACCAGCTCGCACTGCCTCCTCCGCTGCAGCCCCCGGGAGGAGGCGCCCGCGTCCCCGCCCAACAACAGCTCCCTGTCCCCGGGGGAGGAAGAGGAGAAGGACGGAGGGGTCCTCTTCTACGTTAACCGCACGGGCTTTCCCATCGAGGGGGTCACCTGGGAGAGGATGTGGTCCCACGTGGCCGCCGTGCACCCCGAAGGCCAGGAGATGGTGGACAGGATACGGAACGCTGCGTATCTCCCCAAGGTAAGCCAGCAGAGACTGCTTCACCCCCCCCATCCTCAGCTGAAGGAATATTTTGTCAGGATTTCCAAGTTTGTTGCAGAATTTTGGCCAGTTTGTCTCCGTTTGGGAAAAACTGAGAAATATAACCTTAAAGATTAACTGCGTTTGTGGCAGTAAATAGTAGAGTTGCTGGCTCCAGGGTTTATTTTCCAGTCTTGAGACATGTACGCTGGGGGAGACAATGAGTCTGAAGGCTTAAGAAATAACCTGGAGACAAGATACAGAGTCAATAAAACATTGGACAACGAGACTCAGCTGGAAATGTCCAAATATTTCCATCGTCCTGAGTATCGTTTGGTTGTTAAGTATATAATCACCGCTTTGAAGTAGAAACATGAAGGAATGTTTTGGACATGTGTGTTCACATGACAGCAGAACCATGTTAGACATCCAGTGCATTCAGTGTCAATGAGCTCTTTATGAAGGGTTCCTCTGTGGAGCCCTCTGGGTTTCCCTCGTCCTGCAGCATTACTGAGAAACCTGAGGGTCGAAGAAGCTCTTCCAGTGTTCATCATCAGATATTTTCTAAAATTCCTCTCCCAAGAAGATTTGTGATGCTTGAACAAACACACACGCTTCTTCTTTTTAAATAATAACTACAGTGTCCAGGGTGACACTGACAGATATCTGGTCTCCAACTCACACTGGAGCGTCTGCAGCCAGCAGTTTGGTTTCCTCCTGTCAGAATGTATACATGAATACACACAAGTCAGTTCATTGTTTAATGTAGTCATCTCTGCAGCTATACTGATCTCTGTGTTTCAGTCTCAGACTCAGATACGGCGACAGATCTGCTAACAAACCATCTCAGAATATTTCCACCTCTTGTCTTTCTGATTTTTTGTTTGTAACATGAGTCAGGGCATCAGATGATCTGCTTCCTACCGTGTGTGTGTGTGTTTGTTTGTGTGTGTGTGTGTGTGTGTGTGTGTGTGTGTGTGTGTGTGTGTGTGTGTGTGTGTGTGTGTGTGTGTGTGTTCACAGTTACATGGCTTGGGTGTTGGTGTCAACCTGTTTTTTTTTTACCCTCTAGTTTTGTTAATACCTGCTCACGGGTGCATCACGTTGCCATGACACGGAGCGTCCTAGATTGGGGCATCGTACCCGTCCAGAGATTTATTTTGCTTTGTTTTAGGCTTTGTCACAGTGTGTGTGACTCGGTGTCACTCCTGACTCACACACACAGAAAAGTTTTCATAGCTTGGGCCCAGGAAGAAGATTTCTGCTTCTTTAAGACGATCAAAAAAAGAAATTAATGACTTTACAGTAGCTTTAACTTGAGAAAGGTACTGAGCCAGCGTTTAGGTTTTGAGTTGTCATTTTATTTTTTTAGTTTGTCCTTCAGCGTTGGTTCTAGCTGGACATCCTGTCTCCAGCTTCTCAGCAGATTGGACATCTTGAATGGACGGCGTAACGAGTTGGTTAGAGAGAGATCGCTCTGATTGGTTGTTCAGAGTAACGGTAATAAACTAACTCAACTCAGATCCTTCAACAACAACATGATCATGTGGGATAAACAAACCGTAGACCAGTCCGTAGCTCTTCCTAGCTTCCTGTTTCCCATATTGAATAACAAATTCAGACTAGTGCCACCTGCTGGCGTGAAGATTTATTTCCTTTCACACAGGTACAGCACATATCTACCAGCTGCCCGTTGGCTGTAGTCTCTGCGGTGCATTCAAGTGCAGCTGTTCAAACCAGAGGTGTCGTCAGCGTCGGTCTTTGTTGTGGTGCTGCTTTGTGTTCATGCTTTAGGTGAAGTTAAACACACATTCATGCTTGTTTGTAGTGTTCAGTCCCACAGTAGTAATAGTAGCATGGCGTACTGCTGGCTGGTAGAAACAACAACACATGGCCATTCAGCTTTGTCATTTATTTTTACTGAGGCCCATCAGGACACATTTTCCTCATAGTTTTCCCGTCAGTGCTCTGGATGAATGCTGGTTGTGTTAGAGGCTGAGGGGGGGAGGAGGAGGAGGAGGAGGAATCTGGTTGTTGTTTAACTCCTCTAATTGGCCATGTGGTCATTAGTGACCTGGTTGGACGGCAGTGTCAAACTCCCCCTGAACTCTGTCCTGGACAGAAGGACAACAGGTGGAGCTGGGTACACTAACAAACCCACCAACGAAGAAGAAACCGCACACACATATGTTTTCTGTGTCTGTTGTTGTCAGAGGACTTTGACTACGTCTTATAGTCTAACGCTGTAAATAATCAGTGCTTAATTATTACTGGATAAAAAGACTAAGACTAATTAAAGGTTTGTTCTTCTGTTCGGTTCATGTTCGACCTTCACTCTGCGTCCACAGCGTCACGTTGCTACACGCCAGCACCTGAAGTGTCAGTGGGTTCACGCCGCAGCATTGTTCATATGCAACCTGACTCTGGCGTCTGTGTGTGAGGTGTGAAGGCAGGTGGTTACCACAGAAACAGCTGCTGATACACTGACCCACATGGGTTAACTGTGAGGGCATAAAGGAGGAGGAGGGGGAAAGGGATTCCTACCAGGAACCATGCGGTGTGATATGACAATGAAGGAAAGTTAACTCGTAGTAGGATATTACAGCAGCAGCAGTGAGAGACATTTACAGACATGAGACAGCTAGAGTAAGATTAGCTAGCTGACTGTTGGTTCTGGGAGAGAAACAGAAAGTAAACACGGTTCATTGTCAGCGACCAGAGTCCTCGTTGCCTTTCTCCGTGCCCTCATTAACAGAATAAAAGTCTTGGCACCGCCAACAAATAATCCCTCTAATACAATCTGGGTGGTGGATAATCTCTGGATGCCAACTGGACTACCTAAAGGCCTTTTAATGGAAAACAAAACCGAGCAGGACTCTGTCGGGCTGCTGGAGGGAAAACTGATCTCTTAATTCAGGATTCACGGCCTCTGAAACGTATAGAATTAAAAGCTGAAAGGAGGAGACACAGATCCAGGGTGGTGTGTTCACTGTTTGATGGAGGTTTTTGGTCATTGCTCAGTTTATAATCCTTTCTTTGGCTTTCAGTTTCTGCTGAATGATCCGGTTTGAACTGAAACGCGACGGCGCTGAAGTGCTTTGTGCTTCATGTGAATCTCCTGCGTCGTCCACGGACACGAGCGTGAACTAGATCCAGTGTAGGTGCAGTCAGGAACTTTTCATCATTAACAGTCGTGTTTGTCTGGAGCTAAATCTGATGAGAGCATTAACAGATTATATTCAAAGCAGACATATAAGGCGTTTGCAGCAGAGGAGCATTCTCAGTGACGTTTAGATCCTACAGGTGACAGATGGACCAAAGTGACTTCATGTTTGTGGTCCAGATTAGTGTCTGTGCCTGCTGAGTAATTTAAACACAAACGGACGGCTGCCAGCGTGGATTAGCTCAGACAGATGTGCTGCGACGCAAAGACGCAAAGATGCAGTAGATACAGGCCGTGGTTAAATACCGCTGCCTGAAGCTGAAGTTCAGAAAGAAAGAGGCTGTCGTCTGTTTTTGTTTTAAGCAGCCTCTAAAAAAGATAATTGAAAGAGAGAGGAGGTTTGTTCTGAGATTAAATTACTGGTTTCTCTTCAGTTTCTGTGGACACGCTTAGACACACATGCATTCCTGGGGATGTCCTGCTCTCTCTAAAGATCCTGAGAGCACGAAATATGATCCCTCTCTCTCTCTCTGTCTCTCTCTCTCTCTCTTTTTCTCTACGTCTTACTATGTAGGCTTTCATTTTTAATGCGCGCAGAGCGAAAGTGCAGGAAGTTGTAGTTGTGTAGTTTCTTGGTTTTATTCTGCTGATCTGTAAATAGAGTTCATTTTAATTATAGAGCCTTCATTGATTTTGTTGTGCTCTGCTTTTAGTTTTCATTTGCTCATCTTCTACTTATTTCTTATGAATTATGTTAAACTGACGAGCTGCAGCTAAGTAGTAAATATAACGCTGATGAATGTTCAAGTGTCAATTTTTTCGATATGTTTTGTTTAGTTTTGTTGCTATAGAAACAGGATGTGACACAATGGCGACCACCAGTTGCAAAGCCAAAGCAGACACATTAAGGTAGAGCAGAGCGTAGTATTAATTAAACACAGTCTGGAGGAAGTGTGGGCGGGGCATCGATATCATGGCTCCTCCCTCAGACCGTACTGATCAGACTCTGGCTAAAAGTCAAGGCGGTGCCACAATGAGAGGAAGTGGAGACGTGTAGTCCATATTTATATACAGTCTGTGGACGCTGCATCGCCATCCTCCGCTTCCTCTGAACCGTTCAAAGCTCAAAAACCAGGAAGGTCAGAGCTGCCACAGTGAGATGTGTCTTTATGTGTCTGGATGGAAGATGAGGGGGGACTGAAAAGACACGGTGGTGTGTCTTGACAGAGACATGGTGAAGGACATGGAGTATGACAGAGAAGAGAAGAAGGCAAGGAGATGGGAAAAAGAAAATAAATATAAAGAAGCAAATAATAAATGAAGAAGAAGAAAGACGTGATTACAGAGACGAGTTTAGTTCATCTACTCAGGAGGACTGAGTATTACAAATGTGTCGTCAGTGCAAAATAAAACTGATTCATCCACACATTTAAGGCCGGGTCTGTAACGTCACATTACAGCGTTTTAAAATCGAGTGTTTTTGAGTTGAGGTTCTGAACTGGAGGTGATGACAGCTCCACTGTAGCAGAGAGGATGATGATGATGAAGGAGAGATCACCACTCATGTCACCCAGCAGAAAGCAGCTTTACAGTGTGTGTGTGTGTGTGTGTGTACATGCGTGTGTGTGTGTACACGCTTTAGTGAGGATTTCACTACATAACAGATTATGTGGCAGTTTAAACCTGCTATTTACTGGTCTCAGCTGGCTGACTGCTTTATGGGCACCAGTGACTGTGTCCTGATAAATAGACGCTTCAAGGATCATTGGAGCCATTAGCTTATACAGCTGTGTGTTTGGCTCCGTGTAGTTAGTCTGAGATGTGTTTATTACTGAGTGGACCTGGGTCTGAGCCCAACACAGCCACAGTAGAGTCACATGTAAACAGAAGTGATGTGGTGACTGGGTCTGGGCTTAAACTCCATCTGATGTCATGTCATTAAACCCCTGCATCGTGCTTTCCGGTACTAGCAAGACTAGCATTGCACAACGAGATTAGTCCACGTGTGAGGACGAACCAAAACAAAGAGAAGCTATGACTCTGAGAGAGCCGTGGCTTTTATACGTCGACCCCAGCGCTCCTGCTCCACAGGGTGTCTGTTTACCTGTCAGCGAGGCCGTGTCTATGCTGAGACTTAGGACCTGCCACTTTCACTTTTCTTTTGTGTTTGCTTTCTTTTTGACGACGGGGGGTGAGAGAGGTGAGACGGTTAGAGAGAGCTCTGCAGCAGCTTCGGCGTGAGCGCGTTGTGTTCGTCGTCGTCCTCCATGCTGCACATAAATAGTGAAGGACAGGAAATGCCACAGGAAATGATAGGGCTGATGCTATGGTTCACCCTTCCTGCACACAAACACACACACACACACACACAGGAAGTGCTGTTTGTGTTCCACTCTGACTCACTCTCCTCTGGTGTGGTCGAGTGTGAATCCACAGCCGTGACCGCTGCTTCCTCTTTCAGATGACTCCTGCTGAGGTGAAATGTTCATCTTCAGTGTGTGTGTGTGTGTGTGTGTGTTTGTTTGTGTGTGTGTTTGTTTGTGTGTGTGTTTGTTTGTGTGTGTTGAGGTTGTGGTGAGTCCCACTACAGAACCACAGCAGCTCAGCAGTCTGGCTTAGAGGCTGCTGCTGCTGCTGTCTTGTGTTATCTCTGTTTTATTTCCTGTGGCTCTCCACCGTCAGCTCTCACATCAAATGGCGTTTGCGTCTCTAGCTGCCGTTAGCAGCAGCAGTAGCAGCAGCAGAGGAGCTCGTGTCATTGGCCTGTTATTTGAATGTTCGCAGGTTTTTGACATCCCCAAGAGTAAACAGAAGATCTGAGTGTTTGCATTTAAACTTATTTATTGATCTCTTGTGCAAATATTGGCGCCCAGAGTTACTCCGCTCATGACTGCAGTTGCTTTATCAGGAATTCATTACGCTGGGTCAATTAAATCCAGTGTTTACCATAAAATGACATTACATTTATTTATTTATACTCTAATTATGATGCTATGCAAACTGTTACAACCTATGAAGTATACGCCACATAAAATAAGATCATACGTCTTTAAGTTATCGTAATTTAACAACAAATAGCAGCAGCCTGTGCAGTTCATCTGCAGCACAGATTCTCAACCAAAGGTCTGTGGACCCCTAGTGGCCCGTGGTGTAATTGCAAGGGTTCCATGAAAATAAAATATCTTTTAAAAAAGATCCTACGACGTTTACAGAAGTAGCATTATTTTTATTCAAATGTGACTGAGACACAACTGAAAGCCTCAGATCGGGTGGGGGTTCCTCAGGGTCCATCAAGAATATGCAGGGGGTCCAGAAAACCTAAAGAAGCTTGAGAACCACTGATCTACAGGAATACTAAACATGAGCTGCTGAGATGTGGCATCCAACGCGCAAATGTATGTGAGATTAAATAAAGTGTCAGCGAATAATGAATCTAATTTATAGTAAACAGTAGATTTTCAATCTAACGTTGCTAGCTAGCTCTTATAAAGCTAAGCTAGCTCACCTTACGTCTGGAGTCGTTTCCTCTGGTTTTCACCAGCTCTCTATAAATAACTGTAAATGTCCACAGTCTAAAATAATCTAGAGCACAACCTTTGCATTTTAAAAAGTGGCTGTAACGTTATTTTATTAGTCAACAACACAAATAGCTACATCGTTTAGTTTCACTTGATAGACAGAAGAGTAACGGCATCATCGTCATACACGTCATCTGAGCACCTTCGAATTGATTTTATTCACAACAAAATGTCTGCCATCGAAGAAGTGAGATGTCTGGATTTTGCTATCGATGTCTGTTGCTAAAGATATATATATATATGTACTGTGGAAAACTGTTAACAGCGATTAAGGCGTAAGGTCAAGAAGCGTTGGTCAAATAATTTATTGCAGTGATTGATTGTAGGACTAATAAATTGTGTGTGAGATGATTCTTTTCTCAAAATCAAAGTGATTCTGGTGAGAATTGAATCTGACTCAGGTAAACTTCACTAGAACATCAACGTTTCCATCTCTAACACTAAGCTAATGTTTCAGTCTTTCCCTCTGCAGCTGTGGACTCCTGCTGTCTTTATGTCTTGTGGTTTGGAAGCAGTGACCTCCTGACTCGTACCTCGGCTCCCTCGGTTGCGTGATTCAGACCTTCAGCTTTAAATGACTGCTCTCTAACGTGAGGAAAGTCTAGTGCAGTCAGGGTGTTTGTTCTCCAGACGTATGAGCTGCAATGAGTCACGGGAAGCTGGGAAGATTTTTACAGATACTGGACGGTTTAGGGCTCTGAATGTTACCACATGTTGATTTGCTGGAAACGCTCACTCTCTCCCTGTCTTTTCTCCTTCCAGCACTCTGTCCCCTCCATTCCGACCTTCAAGCCGTCCATGTCGGTCCCTGACTGGCTGGTGGCCATCCAGAACTACATGAAGGCTCTGCAGTATCCTTTAACGCAACACGCATGGCGGCACGTGTTGCAGCAAGAGCTACACTCGTCAGGGAAAAGTAGTCGCACTGGTGAATTTCTCACACAGCTTTAGTGATCATAACGCTGCATTCAGGAGCTTTGTGTCCACGGGGACAGATGCAGAACCAGAGAAACTCTTGTGAGACGTTGATTCCTGACGTGTCTCTCAGATATAACCACACAGGAACCCAGTTCTTTGAGATCAAGAAGAGCCGTCCACTGTGTGGGTAAGTGGGATCTGATAACACGGATGTTCAGACTCTGGTTTAAACGCTTCTGTTTGGTTATTTTCATGTGATTTTCAAAGGTTCATTTATTGTCTCTTTACTGCAAAAACCATTAAGAAAGCTTCAGCCAAGTCTGATCTTCTGTAGTTATTTATTTTAGTTCTGCCATAAACTAAATCAGTTAAACTAAATTCTGTTTTAGTGGCGGTTGGCTAGTGTACTAATCTGTTTTTACTCTGGAAATGAAGTCAGTCAGATGGGAAATTGTAAATTGGTAGGGGGTAGTAGGAGATCATCGTTCAGTACTACCAACTAGATTCAACGTCTGCAAAAAAATAAATAAATCCCAGCGTCAAGGAGAAACATCTTCCAGAGAGGGTTAGGGAGTTTATGGCAGCGTTGGATGAGCAGAACATTTCTGGAGGAGAGAACACAAGGTACCAGCTAGGAGAAGACAAGGAAGACAAGGACAGACTTTAGGAAGACACAGGAGACCAACTCTAGGAGAAGACAAGGAAGACAAGGACAGACTTTAGGAAGACACAGGAGACCAACTCTAGGAGAAGACAAGGAAGACAAGGACAGACTTTAGGAAGACACAGGAGACTAACTCTAGGAGAAGACAAGGACAGACTTTAGGAATACACAGGAGACCAACTTTTAAGAGATCGTTATGGGATAGAGGACAGAAAACAGCGTGATCAGGTACCCTAGAGGTTTCTGTGGACCATGTAGATGCTTTAATCACATCAGCATCTTAACCTGATTATTCCCAGTAATCAGATCATTGTGCGGATCAGTTCACAGAGAAGATGATTGATTCAAAAAGAAAAGCTGACGAGGTCTTCAGGCTGATGTTAGTGGTGTTTGTTTGAGACGAAGAGACGTCACCTGTAGATCAATCAATAAAACCTCAGACGACTGAAGCTTTTATAGGTTTATAATGATCTGTGTCTTCATGTGTATGAACTGAAAAGATGTTTTTAAGCTGAAGGAAATGACGTGCTCTGTCTTATCTACTCCTCCTTCAACTCTTCATCCTTCCTTTCTCCTACATTTCCTTGTCGTTTCTCATCTTCATCTCCTCCTCCTCCTCCTCCTCCAGGTTGATGGAGACAGCCAGAGAGATGATCAGGGAGTCTTTGCCGATCAAATGCCTGGAAGCCGTCATCTTGGGGATGTATCCTTGTCCTGGTTGAGCTGAGGGCCGAGAGGTTATTTTGTTATGGGTGGGTGAAATCAATGAGGCGTACTGTTCTCATGCCCTAATGCCCCCCACCCCCTCACACCACCCCCCACCACCATCGCCTCCTTTTCCACATCTAGCCGTGTTGCTTGGCAACAAGCCCGCTTCAAAGTTTAAACCCCCCCACCACACACACACACACACACACACTCACACACACACACACACTCATCACACTCCTAAGCTTAGTGTCATCTGACAGAGCAGCAGCATTTCATTTTAAGGAAACCTGCAGCTTTATTTCTACGTTTAAATTAGATTTAATCTGATTATTTATTATTGCTCTGAATAGAATAAAATATATACTAATACTTTATTTATATAATATAGTGATGACAACCAGCTTTATTTGAGCCAGTGCCGGGACACGTGGAGAAAAAGTCACATCTGGATATTATTTAGTTATGATCTTAAACTGTTTTCTAGATAATTCTAAGACAAAGCTATAGTTGTAATCAGACACATATTAAAATAAATGAAAATAAAATAAATAGGAGAATATTTATTGCCTGCATTAACAAATATATCAGTAAGTCTTAAAAACTCAACATAGTCCTAATTACCATCACACATCAGCACCGTTCACTAAACATTACACAGTGTTTCCTGGTTAAATTAGTACAAGATAAAATAATAGTTTCCTTTTAAAAATTAAAGATACCGTTAATAGTACCAGTGTACGCGGTGGTGGGTTTGGTCTGACGGTTTTTAAAGGACTGGGTCGGTTGGTCCAGTTTCACATGTGCTAGTTTCCCTGTGGCCGTCAGGGCGACAGCTGACAGTGACTCTAATTGAGGCTGGCTTTAGTCAACAGATGAAAGGAGGCATGACGGAGGGAAATGGAAATAGTGGCAACAGCTCCGCAGGAAAAATAAAATGAGGCTGACGGAAAGAAGGGACACGAGAGCCAGAGGGACGTAAAGAAATATATAAATAAAAAATAAAGAAGAAATAGAGGTCAAAACAGGATCATCTGTGAGCGTGGCTGCTTCCTGACACGCTCCATTTCATTTAACTGAACTCACCGTGACGTTCAAATCAGACATGTCATCAAACATCAAACCTAATCTGTGCCCTGAGGCCTGAACCCCAATGAAGGAAAAGGGGAAGGCCCCAGCGAGAATTGAACTCGCGACCCCTGGTTTACAAGACCAGTGCTCTAACCACTGAGCTATGAGGCCTCACCTGTCCACTGCCCCGGTGACCACTCCTTTATATGAGTCAACAGGTGAGTCCTGTCAACAGCTGCAGTAGAGGACACACCCTGTGCTATTCTTAGGTTAATGTGATACTGACCTAACCTGTTGACTCTGTCTATACAATCAGCACCAGGCTCTAGTAAAATGCTTTTACATAGCAACACATGCCAACATTCAAAACAATCCAAATTGAGTTGGTTTTCACAAACCGATGAGCAGGAGAAGAGACAGAAAGAAAAGAGGATGAAGAGCCTGTGGTGGTGGGAGCTGTCTGTCTCTTAGTCTGGTTCTGGGTCCTCTCTCCAGGACGTTCAGGGTTTATCTCGAGTCGTACCAGCTCTGTGGGCATTGTCTCATTGTATCACTGGTGCTGTCACAGAGTAAAAAGTACGACAATACAGCAGAAGCACCTCTGTGTTTCTTTTTATAAACTGGGACCGTCATCCCCAGCTCAATGTAAGCCTCTCACTGGCGTGTCCATATACTTTTGGCCACATTTTACGACCGAGCTGCTACCGAGCACATTCAGAGCCTGGAGTTTGCTTACGAGGAAGATTAGGAGAGCACATGACAGCACGCATAAAGAGGATTTTATTCCTTTCTCCGGTTTATTTTCTTATCTGGAATCTTGCCTTTGATATCGAGAGAGCTGAGCCGAGTGTAGAGAGAAGCCCCAGGAAGAGAGAGAGAGAGAGAGGAGGAGGGAGGAGGACTGAACGGAGAGGGAATGTGAAAATCTGTTAGATCACCTCTGCATTATATGGGAATGTTTTACGAGAACACAGCAGCCCTGTTGAGTCTGTCCAATCAGAGGCGTCCAGAACTTTAGTGGCTGAAACAAAGAGAAGACTGGAAGGAGAGGCAGTAGGAGAAAATAGAGGTCAATCAGTCACTAGTTGATCCAGACACAAGACTGGCTTCTGGTGGTAGCAGATAAATCACCTCTGTGTCTTTGATTCTCTTGTTAAATAAGAGAAAAGTTCAGTGAGGCAGGCGGAGCGGCACAAACACTCAGCCCACATGAAGCAGTTTGTGTTTACCCTGTGGCATTTTCACAGCGCTGGTCCTCTGAGAGTCAGACTGAGTCTAATTCACAGGCCTCTGCTGCGACAAATCCAAACAGATATACTTTCACTTTCGCTCTCTGCTCCGTGCTCTGACGAGGTTTATTCTTCAGACTCGTAGTCTAAAGTGCAGCTCCAGAGCGTCTGGGTTGATTCACCCGGTGACTCCAGCAGAGTGTGAAGTAAGATGACGCGTCTCCGGATCCTTCCTTGACTTCAGCTGACCAGCTACCTGACCAACGGCCTGACGTCTCTCGAGCGTTTCCCCATCAGCTTTAAGACCCAGTTCTCGGGTCACTGCTTCCACCACGTCGTCCTGGGCGTCTACTGCAACGGCCGCTACGGATCGCTGGGCATGAGCCGCCGCCAGGACCTGATGGACAAGCCGCTGACGCACCGCACGCTGGGCGAGCTGGTGGCCGAGTTCGAGAGCTCCTACAAGAGATACCAGCACACTCTGAAGAAGGTAAGAGGGGACGCAGAGGACAGGCTGGGGGGACAGGGGGGAGGGGAGAATGCTCCGATGTGACCGTCCTCTCGTCCTGGTCCCAGGTAAAGATCGGCCTGTACGTGCCTCACGACCCCCACGTCTTCCAGCCCATCGAGTGGAAGCACTTGGTGCTGAATGTTCCGCGGCTCGGTGCTCAGGAAATGAGGAAGGAGCTGGAGAAGCACGGCCGGGACATGAGGATGAAGGTACAACAACATTATGACCACTGACACGCTTAGCATTGTCCCAAGTAGCACGTGTGCTAAAAAAAATCTAGTGGCACACAAATAATTTTAAGGGCACGGTGAAAAGTTTTTCTTAAATAAAGTGATATGAGGTCAAAGAGGAGGCATTAATAAGCAAAACAAGAACAGACTTCAGCTTATGTGGCCTGTGTTATAACAGATCCACTATGTGTTTACTGTGTTTCACCATCTCGTTTGAAGTTCTCGTTGCCTGTGACATAAACAGACTTTCTAGCTGCTTGTTTCTGCGCTTTGCAGTACTTACATTAATTGGTTTTCGTGAAGGAGCCTCAGGAATGTTTTCTGCCAGTCAGCATTAAACCTGTACTTTATCATTAACTGTCACATTAATTGTTGCTGCAGTGTTAAAAGCTCTATTCGTCTTTGCTTTTATTTCTATCAAGAAAAATCGATGCACTGCACCTTTAGAAAAATAGCGCTGTCTCTTTAAGAAAGACGGTCGTGTTGATTGTTGATTGTTGTTGAAGTCGTGCGTGGCTGTGGATTTATGCTGAACTGAACTGAGGGTACGTTGCAAATATAAAGTAAAAATAAATAAAGATGAAGGTTTGTCTTGATGTTTGCAACGGACTAAAATTTCAATGTGATCTACCCGCACTGCCTCAGAGATCTACCGGTCGATCATGACTCCCTCTGGCTTTAACCGCCTTCCACAGCACGTTGGCAAGCGCGCTCACTACGTGTTAATCACGTATTATTTATTTATGCATTCAAGCACACGACCAGCCACAACCTCCAAACGTCAGCGACACGTCGTAAAACATTTATTGAACGGTAAAATTTAGTAGTCGCGCACGTGCTACTAACTGCATTTCACAATTCACATTCAACTATTTTTTAGTAGCATTTGTGACGAGGTGCTCTCACTGTCCAGTCCTGCTTGTGACAATTCAGTGTTCTGCTGGAAAACTTTAAATTAGTTCCCCAGACAAACGTAGTTGTTTTAATAGAAACTAAGAGCAGCCTGGAACAGAAGCAAGCAGATGAACACACAGATCATAAAACCACAAATTAAATCTGTAAGGACGATAAAAACTGATCCTCATGGTGTAAATGGATCTTTAGGAACGAATGAGCAACATCACACAGTCATAGAGCTGAATACAAACATGTAAACGCCTCAGGCTGTGATGAGCCGGTACAGTAACCAAACCTTTACTGTTTACATAGTTTATTTTATCATCTCCAGTCGCTGGTTTTCATCTTCAGTCTCCGTTTAGACTCCAGGCTGAAGCTTTAACGTCACGTTGAGTTTAAGTATCCACACCATTCTTTTCCTTTTTAAAGCCGAACAAGAGAAACACCTTTGTTAGACTGTGAGACGTGCATGTCGCTTCCTTTGGCCTCAACACAGAGTCTAAACTGTCAGGAATTATTCAGGCCATGATGAGGAAGGAAGGAAGGAGTGTGAGGAAGGGATGCACGAGAAGTGGGTCATCTGAGGTTAAACGTTTTACGATGCCTTCAGGTTTTTATTTGTAGTTTTCTGCCGGTTTACCTCGTGTGTTCTTTTTCCATATTTCTGCAGCGTTAGTAATCCCTTCAAGGCACAGTCGTTATGAGTGTGTGTGGGTGTGTGTGTGTGGGTGAGTGTGTGTGTGTGTGGGTGAGTGTGTGTGGGTGAGTGTGTGTGGGTGGGTGTGTGTGTGTGTGTGTGTGAGTGTGTGGGTGAGTGTGTGTGGGTGGGTGTGTGTGTGTGTGTGTGTGTGTGTGTGTGTGTGTGTGGTTGTGTGACAGATCCACTGCTACAGTATATGGACGGCAGCTCTGTGTGTCAGCAAGATATGTAGGTCAGCGAGGGTGCAGCTGTCACACACAAATGCCACCACACACACACACACGTGAAAACACAGGACAGTGGAGTGATCTCTGCTGAGGATGTGAAGTTATTAGAGAAGCTTGAGTGTGTTTGTGTTGTGACTTGTTTTAGGACTGAGGTTAATGTTCAGGTTTAGAGGAATGAAAGCAGTCGGTCTGATGCAGGAGCTGTAATCAGTTTGTGTTTGAGGGAGCAGATGAATGAGCTGGTAGGAGCTAACAGCTACATGGAGATGAGGAGCTAATGGAAAGATTTATATGTTATACCTGCTCACATTCAGGATGTTTATAGTAACAGAGACTGTAAAAACACAGCGGTTTAGACCATACAAGGAAAACCTGACTGTAAAAAGAAAGACCAGGAGGAATCAGGTAACCCTTCGTTTTAGTTTGGGTTCACATTCAGCCCAGTTTGATCTCAGTCAGGATGGACCAGTAACACAACAGAATAATAACCTAGAAAGAATGATAACTCTAGAGTTTTCCCATTGGTTTTACTGTAAGAAGAATGTTTACATTTAATAAAATATTCTTCTGTGTCATTATTGCACTTTTCAAATTCATGCCGTGGACCAGATTAGACCTCTTGTTTGACACTCCTGTACAAGAGACACCGTACGCTTGCCATATTTCCATATCCAGCATCTTTGATCGCTGGCAGTGTGACTGAAGTGTGGTATGTTTGGAAGTTATTGAGAAAAGTGTATAAAGTGTGTAGTGAGGGGTTTTCCAACCTTAAAACATTTATAATCATTGTAAAAAATAAAGCTGACTACTTTGTGGATTTTGCCTAGCGCGGAATATTTTTAGAACGATAAACGAGGGACCACTGTACACTGATAATAAGCAGCAGATATTTAAAGTTTCATATAGTTAAACAAAAAAAAAAGATATTACAAAGGTGGGTATTTTGAGGATTATAGACGTTTTATACTTCTGCACTGAGTTGCTGCAGATGACGCAGACACCTATGTAGACTATAACGCTGTAGCATGACTACACCACCTCAGAAATGAAACTACACACCGTGGCAACGCAAACCACAAGAGCTGTGATTGGTCCTCCTGGTTGTAGTGTGTTTCTACTTTAGTATTTCCATCTCCAGAATGTTTGAATTGATTGTTTTGGATCAATAAACAATCAGTAAAGCTGACTGAGGAGGATTGGAGAGACAGACATTTGGATGCACTGGTGTAGACTCACAGCACTCTAAATGAGCCTTTATGTGCTGAAAGGTTTAAATAAAAGCGTAAAAATAATAAAATGCTGTGTGCCTTGTCTGTGACACCGTCTGTAGCAGTGACGGTGATGTGAGGTTGTGTTATATTGTTCCTGTAGCGTCTCTCCAGCAGCAGCTGTGTGAACAGGTTGTGTTGCTGGTCCCTGGTTTCCACAACAATGTTTAAAAGAGAGATGAAGGAAACACAAAGCCACAAACACTGATCCAGGATCCATTAGAGGCGCATGATGGACCGGGCCAGCTGTGGGATGTGAGTCACTTCCTGGTCTGTGGAAGTCCAGGAAATCCTGTTGTTTTCTTCTCCCGCTGAGATCTTAATAACGGCTCAGAGTCTCTGCTGAACGCCTCTCTGCTGGCTTTAAACTGGATCCTCTGGACCACTCATCAGTCACAGCGCTCTGTGGAGGCCGAGCAAGATTAAAGAAAATAAAAAGAGAGAGAAGGAAGAACTGATTGTCGCACACATGCTGGTCCATCTGTCAGGGCTGTAGCTGAACCAGCAGTCACGCTAGCATCGTGTCTGTACGCTGAAACGCCAGAGGGAGTTCAGTGATTCCTTTTAAGAGTTGAACAGTGTGTGACCAGACCTCCTTCAGTCAGTTTTAGATCGTCATGTAGTATTTGCCACCTTTGGCTCTGGATCAGTTTTAATTTGACACATCCATCCATTATCTGTTACTTCTAGAAGATCATTGGTGTCTGGAGCATTAGGTGAAAGGCTGGAGACTCTGTACATGCTGCCAACCTTCTCATTTCAAGTCCATTATTTATTCTCCTTTCAGCTCTAGGTTGTGTTTTCGTGGCCACTTGTTCACCACATCGTCTCTAACTCTGCCTGACGACCGTCAAACCAAAGCAATGAGCTTAACAGGATAAAAAGCTGAGCTACTTTCAGATCTCTAAAGATTCATGTTTTGTTTTTTTTCCTCCTTCTGTTAGATCCTAAAATCATCCAGCGCCCAGTCACCAATCAAAGAGCGGAGCCGGGGGAAATCCTTATCACCACGGCGACGGCAGAGCAGCCCCCAGCGACGCTTCACGCAACGCAGAGACAAATCGTAAGTGTGCCCCCCCCCCCCACCTCTCCTTTGCTCGAGCGTTTGTGCCTCAGGGAGGGAACCTCTGAGCGGGTGACGTGTTTTATAATGTTTCCATCAGCGTGACGGGATGCTGCTGGCTCGTCATTCATTCTGTTGTCAGTGTGACTTTAAAACATAAATCTAAAAAATATAAAATTTCACGAGACTCTGGTAGTAGTTATTAAAAACTATTTATACAGTATACGCCACATAGATCAAGATCTACAGTGACAACATTGGTTTTAGTGACAATAGTGAAGGTCATCTACAGGAATACCAGTGTTGGGCACGTTACTATTAAAAAGTAATTAGTTATAGTTATTAGTTACTTCTCCCAAAAAGTAACTGAGTTAGTAATTGAATTACTCCACTATAAAAGTAACTAGTTACCTTTTTAAAAAAAATACAAGCTTAAATACGTCTAAAAATTAGATTTTTTTAATTTCATTTTTTAATGTACTTCACGTTTACGTTCTTCTTTTATCTCAGTGAGGTTAAAGTATTGCCTGTACTTCCACCTTGAAAAAACAGCAACTTATCTCTGAATGCTAAGTCTAATTTATAGTAAGCAGTTGATTTTCCAGTTGCTAGTTAGCTCTTACAAAGCTAAGCTAGCTCACGTTACGTCTGGAGTCGTTTCCTCTGGTTTTCACCAACTCTCTTTAAATAATTATAAATCTCCACGGTCTAAAATAAATAATCAAGAGCACAAACATCGGGTTTTAAAAAGTGGCTGCTTTCACTTCTTCAGCTGACTGCTAGATGGACGGCAGGCTGTGATTGGTCCAGACGTTGCAGGGGTGAGGCTGCTGGAGCGTCGTCTTGTTGTCGAGGCCAGGCAGCACATGGATCTTGGCGCATAGCGGTTGTAGCACAGTGGGCGGTGGTTTTATTTTTAGTTAGAGTTCATCTCACTGGCTTTAAACAATCTCCACAGTTTTGAGGCTCAGGTTCAGATTTTCCGTCCCTCCAGGCGCTGGAAGAGCAGCGACGCAAAGCGCTGATAGTATATAGATATATAGTGTGTGTAGGTGTAGAGCAGGAAACACAACACAACCACACACAGGGGTCTAATCTGAACCTGCTGGAGACTCTGAGGACAATGAGAGACAGTCTGAGAGACATCTGATGCTGCTGCTTAAACACTAATCCTTAAATGAGACAGTTTAAAGCTGCCTCTGTCCTTAAAGATGTGTTTTACTTTTTATTTAAGTCAAATGAACACAATTAATGTAATATCTCTGGTAGAATAACTGTTAAGAGAAAGTTTAAAAACAAGATGACTCAACACACATGCAGGATGCTGAGTGTGTTTGTGTTGCCGTCAGCTGTGCGGCGAGATGTAACACAACCTGACTGTGACGACAGCTGCAGCCCAGCCGCCCTGCACAGTCACCACACACACACGCACACGCGCACGCACGCACGCACACAGACACAGACACACACACACGCACACACACACATGATGATGACTGTGGTGACCTTTCATACCAGAAGCTCTCTCAGGCTCACTGTGACTGAAATATTCAGCAGAGACCTGGACCCTTAAGTCATGTTGTTTTTGTTGTTTAATTTTATTTTTAATGTTAATGGTTAAAATAAAATGAAATGACAGCAGCACACTGGCCTGAAATATGAGTCTGACAACCATCCATCTGGGTTTTTAGAAATAAATACCTCCACACACAGTGAGATGGTCTTCTGTCCAATCAGAACAACACAGTGTTTGGTATCCTCGACAAAAGACACTTTTTTTACACTTTCTGACAGCTTCAGGTAAAGATAGATAATGAAACATATATTTTTAAAACTCAATCATGATGTGATGAAACTATTGATCCCAGGGAATACGTTAAAAATCAGCCCCACCTTTACAGATGAGCACATTAATGCTTGATTTAATCTGTCTACATGTCAATGTGACGACAACGTCTGAACATGTGTCCAGATTTACAGCACATCATTCATAATTCTTCAGAGACAAGAGACAGAAAAAAGACACGAATCAAAAGTAAAGCTGACAGAGATGCTGACTGACGCTGGATTAGTTTTATCACAGGACCTCTGTGTTATGAGAACTAGGTCATTTTTACAGACATGGCCGTTTCACGTGGGATTAAGACACAGATGACGTCTGACATTAGAACACATGACCAGAGGTCGTCAGGTTAAACTAGTCCCGTGTGAACAGGGTTTTAATCTCTGTTCATTTAAAGTTATTTCTCTTTTAACATCTTTCTCAGTAGATGTGGAGATTAATTATCTCACGACTCCAACGGCTTAAAAACTTAAACCTGACAGGATGAATCCTAACAGAGAGAGTCCAGACCAGAATCACCTCACTAAGGTTTGGAGATCTCTGTTCTTCACGTTAAATCATAAAACCTTTGAAACAACAGAACTCTCTATAAAATAATAACAATAAAAATCACACCTACGTGGTCTGAAATACGTCGTCACAGCTGGTTCTCACTCTGTTCAGTACGTTTATAAAATCAGATCCAGTCTTGATTCCCACAGCAGCACTGACAGACTCTACTGGAAGCTTTATTTCCTAACTTCAGCCTCTGTCAGTATTATTTATCTGCTCATGAAGCCAAACACTAAGACGTGGTCCCCTGTCTGTTTATAGCTCAGAGTAAGGACAGGAGCTGGACTTCAAACATCAGAGCTGCATGTTAACACAGACTCCTTTCTCTTCAGGCTCCAGTTAAACACTTAGATACTTGAATTGTCTCCAGACTCAGTTGTGTCATCAGAGGAGCCGTTAGATGATCAGGACCCAGCACAACATCACATTAACACTTCAAACCGCCCCAGTGTGATGCTTAAAAAGCCATTACTGCTATCAGCACACCACTTACACACTTAACACTATGCTGCCACATCAGAGCAGACACGCTTAATAAGCTGCTGCTGCTGCTTCACGCGGGGTTATTCCAACCGACGGACGTCTCACTGCAAACAGCACAAAACTGCTGAATAATAATGACTGTAATCCTGAGAAAGGTGGAGATACAGGGTTAGAAAGAAGAGATACTAGAGAAGGAAAGGATGAGAGAGAGGGAGGATGAAAATAAGACAGAAGAGGGGAATAGAAAGGTTGGAAAAGGGAGGAAGAGAGGACGAGGCCTGGAAGAAGAGCAAGAGAAAACATGAGGAAAATGTGCAGAGGAGAAATAAAAAAGCTGTCAGCTGTAACAAGTAACACTTGATGTGTCGGAGTTTAAAAGCTTCACTCAGAGCAGAAATAATGAGACAGAGAGAGACTCTCTGGCTTTTACACCTCCTCCTGAGAAGAGAGAGTTTGATTTTCCATCCTCGTGTCCTCACCCTGGTTTCTTTCCTTTCAAGCTGCACCGTCCAAAACTGGAGTAAATGAATCTGTTCAACTCTCAGCGTTGTCTCCGCAAACACAACCGAGACGCCGCAAAAATGTTCTGGAGATGTAATAAACCATTAGCTGTTTGTCTAGAGCAGTGGTTTTCAAAGTGGGGGCCACCAGGGGGCGCTAGGGAGGCCTCAGCCACAAGTTGACGTTTCTTTTCATATTTTGTAGCGTTTGCAAAGACGAAGTCCTCGGCCAGAAGCCAATACTGTTTGGCGGGGGGGCAGCCTTGGCATGGAAACGTTTGGGAACCCCTGGTCTAGAGCATGAAAGATTATTCTTGACCCAGAAACAAATCTCAAAGGTTTAAACAAAGCTCCCAAATCTTCTCATTTAAGTCAAAGTTCTCTAGTTTTGGTTTGTCAGACGTGAATATCTGTTGGTATCGTTAATATTTATGACAGGAAACAAAGGCTTGTTGTTTTTTTTCTCCTCCTGCAGAGAGCCCTCTAGCTCACAGTGTTTGTACATGTGCTCTTTGTGCTCTGGTGGATCAGCAGCATTTTGTTGTTACGCCGTTAGTCTAGACGGTTGTCTTGAGTTCCTCTGGGTATTTTAAATGACTGCGACAGGAACTGAGCAGCTGGAGCTAAGAAATGTTCAACGACTGCTTTTACAGAAATAAAATGGAATGAATCTTCTGTTGTTGTCCAGTCAGAGCAACGAGAACAAGGGAATGCACTTTTGGACCAATCACAGCACACGTCCACACATCATAGACTCACTGATGATTGGTTAATACTACGCTCTGCTCTACCTCCACCACCTCATTGCACTAAAAACTGACACTTAAACATGAACCAGCGTCGTATGAACCACCTAAAACAACAGAAACCATCCTTGAAAAAATGTGTTTGACCATCCACTAACAGAGGAAGCAGAGATTATGACCTGTACTGCAGCCTCCAGCCACCAGGGGGAGTTCTACTTACTTTAGCTTCACATTCGAGGAACCGTCATGGCGTCTACTTTTTATACAGTCTATGGCTGAGACGTATTACTGTCAGATCAGTCAGTGAGAGGTTGGAGTTGTTGTTGAATTGAGCATTAACATTAATAAATCAGTCATTCTGAAGGAGGGTTCCTTCAATCTACCTCTCAGTGTTGACTTCATGTTTCTCTGCATCTTCCAGGCCGGCCTCGGTAGAGAGGAAGCCTCCAGAGCTCAGCACTCTCAGCGACGGCTACCAGATCCGCATCTGATCCCCCTCCTTCACCAACAAGACGTCTTCACCCGCTCCCCGTCCACCCAGAGTCTCTACTGGACCACCAGCGTTTTAAAGACCACTCACTGCAGCTACAGCAGCACAGGCGAGGCGGATGACGAGCACAGAGGAACACGTCACAGGAGGAACTTCTTAGTAGCCGAGACTCTGATATCTGGTTTGTTTGCTCGTTTAGTAGCAACGAATCCTTGGCAGCAGCTTCGCCATCACACTTTTTTAAACCGACACATTTCAGTCATGTAGCTGAACGGCGAGGACAACTGCCAAAGTTATATCACTTTTTTAACATTTCAAACTAATTAAAGGTGCAGATGTTAGGATTTAAGGGGATCTGTTACAAGAAATGATATCTATGAGTTACTGTGGTTTCATTACCTTTTAAATGTGCGCACAGAGCAGCCACCAGCGGGTCTCCCTCTAGTTCAGTAAACAACGTCACCACTAGATGGCACTACACCTCACACACTGGACCTTTAAGCTGTCGATACAAATGTTTGATTTATTCTTGTGGTTAAACAGACGAATATGAGTTAGATTCTTTTCTCACAAAACAGAAATAAGTTAATTTATTGCTTGTGTGGCCAAAAAAACAATTATAAGTTTTTGTTGTCAGCTCATGGAGGCCTACCGCCGTAGGCTAGGATAAAAGCCAGCATGAGATGAAACAGGAAACGCACACGGCGCGTTGATGAAATTAAAACTGCGTCCCGACAGCGTTTCTAAATGATCGTGCTTTAGTTTTCCAACAATCTTCCTGAACCGACCCGAGTTTAAATGAGACGCCTGAGTAGACTTCCCTACGCCGGCCGCATTGATCACAGTGGACAGGTCTAGAATAAGAAGAGGACGTTCGATAGAGTATGCGGGGAAATAAAAGACGCAGTCAATAGGGAAGAAAGAGGAGGATAAAAGAGAAGAGAGGGAGTGATGTAGAGAGACGAGAGGCTGCAGATGAGAAGATGATCGTTAGAGCACTGCGGCAAACCTCCTGTCCTCTCTCATCCATTCTTCTTCTAACCCTCTGCTCACTTAGAGCTGCTCACATAAGCACAACTCTTCTCCTGACGTTCTTTATTAACACGAGGAGTTTCCATCCACATCAGTGTTTATTCAGCGGATTGATTCAGCCTGTTATTTACTGCGTAACGTGCCGGACGGATAGCCAGCCTCGGGACGTTTTTACGACCGGCCCTCTGGTTAAACATGACCATCAGTGTTAAAACGTCCACTATCAATCTATTCAAGTGGGTCCCAGCCGGCTGACTGGGTCTGAAGAGGCTGGAAGGACGGACTCTGACTCCTTTAATTTACTCAAGCACTTGAAGTAAATGTAGACGTTACTTAGACATGTACCGCCCGCCTAAACATCATTGCTGAGCAGGGGTCCTCCACCCCATCCCAGAGTCCTCATCCCCACTCCCTTGTGGCCCTTAGTGGGACAACGTGGTTTAGGAGCAACTCAAAAAACACCAGGGGCCTCATGTACGAAGAGTAGCGTAGATTTCCTTCTAAATCGTGACGTAAGCTCAGATTTAGAAGCACATTTCCTTTGTACATCCCAATCGAGCTCTTTAACAGTTTTCCGGCATCACCTCCAAGTGTCACCAAAGGATCGACATCTGTAGAATCCTACGTACGCCAGCCACGTCGTTGCCGTTGGCACGTACAAAGTTCCGGACATTTCACTCTTGATACATCTGAACTTTTACGTGACTGAGCGAGTACGTACGGAACGTTTTTGTACGCACGTACCGTTCGTACATGAGGCCCCAGGTCTCCAAATTCACTAGATCCTAACTCATCAAGTCTCTATGGGATGATCCACAGAGGACCCTCCCCTCAACAAATAGGACCACCTGAAACCCACATGACTAGGGTCTGTAACGACCAGACATTCATGTCATCATGGAGGAAAATCATTTAGATCCAGTTTCTTTCTCCTATGAATGTTTCTCTAACCATCCATTAATGACCAGAGACTGATCCAACATCAGCTCTGTCCAGCTGAGACAAACAAGGGTCGACTGAGTGAATGCTCTGTAACAAAAGCCCCATTGAAGACGAGCATAGGGACGTAACAGTCGGTGCAGGCTGTCAGCAGATTGTAAACAGTCAGGACAGACTTCAAGATGTCGTAGAGTCAGAGTGGTGAAACTTATCAAGGCCTTATCAAGGAGACGTCTCATCATCTGCTCTGATTCTACAACAATTCTGCAAATCCTTTTCAGCCGGTGACGTTTTCTGTTCAGTGAAGCAGACGAAGAAGAATCTCAAAACCACTAAGTTCTTAGAGCAGCTCCATGAAGCGTGTGTTTGATCTGTAAGAGTTCATCCAGTACTGTATGCACCACGTATCAACAAGGACTGTCCAAAAATATCAAATCAACTTTATATCAGAGATTTTTTTTGGATTCTCCTGTCGAGGCCTTTCAACGAATCACAGCTCAGAAGATTAAGATCTCACAGCTCACGTGTTCAGTTCGATGTTCATGGTCGGATTCATGCGCTCTGATTCAGCAGCCTCAAACATGAAGCAGAATATCACATATCAGTCATCAGAGATTAACATCCACTCAGTGTTTGGTTCATAAATCCAACCACTGTCCTCCATCACTGTCCACACATCAGACTGTTAAGATTAAGGATGAAGAAGAATCTCATTCAGATTAAGTTCTTGACTGAAACCAGTGAAGTCGTTTTAGTTGGGGGGCCACATTCAGCCCAGTTTGCTCCCAGTCAGACCGGACTGGTAACACAACAGCATAAACACCTAGTAGCAATGAAAACTCAGTTTGTTTTAGTGCAAAGAAAATAGATTGGGAGAATGTTTACCTTTTATAAACTATCCTTTAAAAAATAATAAGTGCTGTTTGGTCAAGTTGCTGTTCAGTGCCGGGTCTCAGTGTCGTGCTCTCTTTCTAAAACAGTGAACAAATTAAGAACAGCAGTTATTTCCATTGAAGTCTATATCATTTTTGCCAATTCATGCTGCGGACCAGATTAGACCCTCTGGGAACAGGCCGTTTGACCTCTGTGATATATATGATGGAACTGCCTGCATCAGTAGGCTATAGACTTTTTATCCAAAGGTTTAACTCTAAAAACAATCGAAGCAAAAAGACGATCTTAGCTGATTTTATCTGCAGCAGACAGGTTCTAGATAAACTCAGACAGAAATCACAACACGTCTGTTCCAGCTCCAGCGTTTGATGAAAGCCTTGTGTATCCACTTCAGTCAGAGCAGAGAGGATCTTTTAGTATTGTCGTATCATCAGCACATGGTTTGACTGTTTCTTCACTTTCCTTTGAATGTGTCACAAAGTCCACTCACTAACCGAACAACTGAAAACTCTTCAAAGCTTTTTGTTTGTGCGATGAGCTATGCACACGGTGTGTTGGAGCAGGTTATGGCAAAAAAACAAAAAATAAATAAAACTGAAATCAGAGTCTTCCACAGTCCAGATGTTGGAGGAGGAAGGAGTTTGTGGTTTGATCTTCACAAAAACACGATTCTGCTGGACGGTAAACCAAACCTGTAGCCATCACTGAGAAACATTTTAATGTTTCTGATGTTTGACCAGTGGAGGAGGAGAGACACTAGAGGCCTGATGGTTGTTAGCAAACGGAAGCGAGCACAAAGCTGCTTTTGCTTTTTTTGAGACAAACAAAGAAGTGATGCAATTTTCTTACTGAAGAAGAAACTTTTACGACTGACAAACAACTCTTCTCAGAAACTGAAACCAACTGGTCTGACGCTCACGTCACCACAGAGACTCAAAGACAAACATCCAAACCGTTCTAGAAACTACACGACTGCTCCTCCACGGGAACTAGAACTGAAACAGACACCGTCCATGTAGCAGCTGCTTGAAACAGTTTCTCTGAATGTTTTCTGTTGTTTTGAGTTTGATTCATTGATTGTATTCTGTGATTTTGAATGAACAGTGTTTCCTTAAAAGAAAAACAAAAGAAGAACATCTTCTCATTGTAGCAGGAGTTCTTTTTAAAGGCCTTTCGTTTGTTTCTAAGTGCTGACGACATGATTCTCAACTTAGTCCTAAACTCACTGGTTTAAACGTCTCAGTCAGTCCGTCAGTGATCCTGGAGACGTAACGGTAAAGAAAAAAGAAGCCAAGATGAATTCATTTCACTGTGTCCATGTTTTTCTCTGCTGTTCTATACAATGTTCTGAAATATGTTCTCACGTATGACTGTTCACTTAGACCTCTCGTTAACATCCGATCTCACCCGTCACCATCTCTAAAATGTGTCCCCAGCCAGCTCTGTAGATGTGATCTCAGTGTCTGTGAATGAGCAGCGGCGCCATCATGTGGTCAGTAGAATATTAATGGATCTCTACCTACCACTGGATCAGAACCATCAACAGCTGCTTGGTGACTTGGAGACATGATCCACATTTAGGAACCAGATGGAAACACTCTCTGAAATCACAAGCATTAAGTTATTATTAATTTATCTTTCTCCACCCAGACCACCTCATCCAAATGTAATCTGAGATCAGATCACTCGTCCTGGGTTTGTTCACACCTGGACTCTACGTTGGCCTGGGACGGATGTTGATGTTAGGTGTGAGCGAGGACAAAGACTTTCACTCTGTACAGCTAATAGACGCCAGTGACACGACTTATCCTAGAGCTTCACTCATGACCTGATGAGGAGGAAGACAGAGAGAGCTCAATGCAGGAACATGATGTGAGAACAAACAACAACAAAAAAATGTATCACTGACAAGTAGCAAACATCAATATCTCCAAAAATCATAAAACTTTAAGTGCGTCACTTTGCTGTTGTCCCCTGGAAACATTTCCTTTCATGGAGCACGTGTCTCGTCAACCTGATGAAGTTGTTTTCTTATTTCCTGTTGTTGTTTTTTTAGCATTAAGCTCTCTCTAGTTCCACCGTGGTTTTACACATCTGATCATAACATGAAGTTTTGGTCTTAGGCTCCTTAACCGACCCAAATGAAGATCAGCGTGTCTGGACAGTATTTAAACACGTGACTCTTCCAGTGCCTCGGCTGTAACGCGTTCAATCTGAGGATGAATATCTTTCCTTCACTAGTGACTCTGGCTCTTTACCGTGTGTCAACACTTTCACTTTCCTCTAATGGCTTCTCTGATTTTATTCATCTTGAATGTTCTGTTTTTTTCTTCGTGTGGTGAAGAACTAAAGAGTCAAACAGTATTGAGCCGGCATCTAAATGTGACGAACACTGACTCTAGTCCGTCCAGATTCCCCCCGAGTGAAGACGCGCTGTGGGTTTTATATTGTGTGGAGATCGACAGTAGGAGAAAATGTAATTACTATTATTATTATTATTATTGTAACTCTCCTACTGTTCAATGTTTTTATCAACCACTGTAGCAGCATGTGTTCTTTTAATAAATAATCTATGTTTTTAATCTCCTGCTCTGTCATTGATGAGAAAGATACTTATACCAGATTAGTTTAACAGTTATAGACAGTATAGTTATGTTTAAAGGACATTTAAGCATCGAGGGAGCTGCTGTACGGTGACTTGGTCCACTATCTGACTCAATGATGAAAAGACAGAATCACTTCAGTCGATCATCTTCGGGTTTTGACTTGAGCGCGTAAACAGCTCTCAGTACCGACGCGGCTCAGTTTCCACCAAACAGGAAAAATAACGTTTTGATTTCAGGACGAATCAGAGGAGCAGATGAACTGGAGCAGTGTGTTTGGTCCTGCTGCCTGCCTCCTGATAAAATAATCTGTTTACGTTCCACTGCAGATGTGAACGCGTTCCCCACAAACACACGGAGGCAGCAGATTTATAGAAATAATCCCTCGTTTCTCATCTCTGCAGCAGCAGCAGCAGCAGCTCGGGTTCAGGCAGCAGAGGTTCACCTCACTGTGTCTGTCAGCGGCTTAAATGTGATGAAGGTCAGAGATAGCTTCATGATTCACTCTGAAACACCGCTTTCTAACCTCTGCTGTTTTTATAAACCAGTTATAGACCTGATGGAGAGAGACCTGGCCACCAGATGCCCCCCTCCCAGTTCAAGCTCCAGGGGGGGGCACACAGATTCCTTATTCTGGGTGAGGTGTTACAACTGTTTTTGGGCCGTTTCATCAACGTCTATCAATCACTCTTTGTCCAGCTCCTCCTCCCGAGACCAAAACCAGGATCTACCTTGGGAGACCCTACCAGTGGCTTCAGCTGGGGACAACATAGCTCCTAGGATCATGGGGGCACACACACCCCTACACTACATTAAGGAGGAGTGAAGTAAAACTGTTTCTGGTATTCAGCCTAGCCCTACACTGACTACATTGGAGTTGTGTAAAAATGACTTTAATGGAGACACAGTTGGATCAACAACTGACTGAAAACAAGAACCTTCACAAAGATTTACTGCAGGACTCTTGTTTTCACCAGTGTACCTAATAAACTGGTCAGGAAGTGAGGGTACATTACCCCCTCTGTCCTGCTCCAGTTCTGCACAGTCACTGGTTAACAGACACAGTCCACTGCTGCCATCTAGTGGTGGACAACTCAACAGCAGCAAAGACCTCTGCAGCACCTGTCTCCCAAACCAGGTGTTTGTCTATTTAAAAGGACATATTTAATTTAATCATCCAAACTAACGAGTTGTTGTCCACGACTGAGGACGTCTGTACTGACGCTCGGCTCGTCTGCCGTAAGAAGAGACACGAGGGAGTCCAGGAAGCGTGTGGAGACCCAGCTGAGAGTCTTGCTGCAGTGCAGAGAGACGCTCAGAATACTAAGAGATCTGAGTCCTGAGCTCAGTGACGGTGCAACCATTTGTCACCATCTCACTTTCATCTACAGCCCAGCAACAACACAACCAGGACAAACAGCCGCTGACTCCCTGATCGTCTACAGATGATACGAGAGCAAGAAAACAGAAAGGAACGTTTAAAAATAGAAACTCTTTATTTACAGTCTGTAAACTGAAATGAACACTTATGTTAAAAAAAATGCAGCTGTTGTTTTTTTTTTGTTTTCTTTGTTAGTTATGTACAAGTCTGACACAGATCTGCCATTACATCATGACCACAGACAGGTGAAGTGAACGACACGGAGCAGAAAGATGAACATTATGTGCTCATAGGTGATGTTTGGAAGCAGGAACAAAGAGATCCTTCCTGGTCTGAAGTGGTCAGCTCCTATCGAAGAGGACGTAAGTAAGAAGAAGAGGTCAACTAGTGACGTGGTCGTCGACTGATGGATGCTGGGATCAAACGTTGGTCCTCGTGGTCTGATCCAAGAGCTGCTGCAGCTCTAAAAAGGTTCATCCTGGTTCAGACAGTTTAGCTTGAGGCTGGGTAGCTGAGGACCAGTCAGGGCGTCCACACTGACCCCTGAATGAAAGCTCCTACGGTGGACACATCAGAACTGGATCACAGAGACATGGAAGAGCGTGGAGGGAGCATCTCCATTGCTGTGGAGACATTCCTCAACGACGTCCACGCAGAGACCAGGTTCCCCAGAAGAACATCACATCAGTGTCATTCACTTCACCAATGCAACACTCAGTCCTCAGTTTGTTTTTGTTTTTAGTAGAATGAATATTTAAAAACTAAAAAGGCAAAGAGACGACTCCGTCTCTTCCCACATCAGCAGGTCTGGTGTTCATAAAATACACAGCCTGAAAGAAAACTTCAAAGCTGTGAAGGATGATCTTCACGGTAGCGACATCATTAAGCGTTTGAGGACAAGTTATAGATAATCAGTAAACATCATTTAAAATAGTAGAATTTCATTTGTTGTGACGTTCTTCTCCTGAAACGTCACCTCACGTTTAAGAGATGAATATTTCACTGGGACTCGCCGATTTCTTTTCTTCTTTGTTTTTTTTTGATTCAGCAGCTTTTTATCCCGTTTCCAGAAGAGTTCTTTAAGGAAAACTTAAAACAGCAGCAGAGTTTAAAGTAGGAGATGATGAATCTGCAGTAAAACACCTGCTGGGGTTTAAAAGAGATGAGACACAACACGATGCTTTCTGCAGAACAGTGAATGTTGACCGTTATCAACTGAAGGTCCTTAATTACTCCATCAACTGGATATTAATCCTGATATATATTTATATTCCACTATAAGACGATAAAATTTAATTCCAGATTTAACTCGAAAACTAAAAACAAAATCTTCCACTTAACGTTTTCTTCTTTTACTTTGAATCTTGTTGGACGTCTTGGACGTTTCATCGCGTCCACGGCCTTTGAGTCCACGTCAGCGTTGGAGGCGGAGGCGCCGACGGAGGCGGAAGCGAGCGAGCAGCGGCAGGTGGTCGGACGAGTGGCGCCGACTGGGCAGGCCGCCGGCCTCCTCCAGCTCGGACTGGCCGACCAGCGAGAGCCGGCCCAGCAGCTGGAGGCCACGCCCACCGGGAGGTGAAGGGGGTGTGGGGTAATCTTTCAAAGAGAGGGGGTGAAACAAAAGGAACAGGTTGAAGATGTGACAGGAAATAAGACGGGAAGGAAAAATAAAATGAACGGAGAGAAGAGTTTCTGCAGGAAACACTGAATTATTGAAATATAAGAGACGACCAGCGAGGACGGCGTCGCCACGTAATGGACTTCCTGTTTTTGCAGTCAACTGGAAACGGTCGTACTATCTGATCTAACGCTGTGTTTCTGTGTGTGTGTGTGTGTGTGTGTGTGTGTGTGTCAGTACCAGGACTGTACAGGATGTAATCCACCGTCAGGGCCGTGCGTGAGTGACAGGTGGTGATCTCAGGTCTCCCATCGGCCTTCAGGCGGTGTTGATAGGACGACTGCAGCTTCAGACCGTGCTCGATGCTCTCTCTGTACAGGTTATGGATGAAAGATGGTTGACTTTTAAATGTCGGCTTGAATGAGGACAGATTTTGTTCTTGGTTTGTTCTTACGTTACCTCTTAAAAGCAGCAGCAGCAGCAGCAGCTTTGGTGGCGAGATCCTCCACCGTCAGATTAGAGATGGCTCCTTCAACAGCTGAGAAGACACACGGCCAGACATCGGTCAACACAATATAAAGAGGATGAAGCCTTTGGGTCCTACAGGTTGAGGGGAGGGGCCTCTGTGGATCATCCCACAGATACTTGATCAGTTTGGATCTAGTGGATTTGGAGGCCAGGTCAACACCTTGAGATGTTCTTCATGCTGTCCTTGCTATGGGGTAGGGGTGCTACAGTGGTCATAATGTTGTGGCTGATCCCTGTAAAGCATTAAAAGTACCTTCAGCACTGCAGGGCGCGGACTCAGCAGCGGGTTCATACTGACACTGATGGTTGATTCCTAGACTACGGGACCAGATTGGAGACGTGAGGAGACGCTGTCCTCTAGGACTCGTCTCCTGACCTGACACCTGCAAACACACAACGTCACAACCTTCAAAATTAAGACACCAGCAGAGGACGAAGCTCGTCCCGTGTCCTGAGAACAGGACCTGGTGTTCAGTCTCACCCTGCTGATCTGCATCCCTCGGTACTCCAGGCGTCCTGTGGTCAGGAAGCTGTAGAGCGGACTCCAGGGCGTGGAGTTAAAGTCCCCACACAGCACCACCGGGTTGGCGGAGCCGTCCGGGAGGCGGGACAGCCGGCGGATCTCGGCCAGCAGGATGGCCAGCTGGGCCAGCTTGATGTCCCCCCGCCGGGGGTTGTAGAGGAGGTGGGTGTTGGCGACGCAGACGAAGGAGGAGGGGTCCGAGCTGCCGGCGGCGTCGCTGGGCCTCAGCAGGACGACCAGGCCCACGTTGTCCCGGTCCAGGAGGGCGTCGCCGGGACGGAGGAACTCAACGGGGTGGGAGGACAGGAGGGAGAAGCGGGAGGCTTTGAAGGACACGGCACAACCGTCTGGTTTACTTCCTGTCCGCTTCTTGTACTCGCACTGGTAACCTAGGGAACAGAAAATGTACCCTTTCACAATAAAAGCACAAATACACCGATCAGCCACAACATTAAAACCAACAACGTGTGGTACCTAGAGCCTGTAGAGCCGGTTTAATCTGGCTTTCATAGTGGTCCTCTTGAACCTCCTGAAGACACAGAATCTAAAAAAAAAAAAAAAAACGAGTGTCCGTCAGTTCATAAACAGCCGTAAGTATGTGGACGCATCCGCGCATCAACCTCGTCCACTCACGTCAGCGCCGTGCTGCTGGATCTCAGCCAGCAGGTTGGGCAGCCGGTACTCCCAGGACAGGACGTCGGGGAGACAGTGTCGGTACAGGTAGGCGTTGTCCTGCAGCAGCTCCTGAGACAGGATGTTGTAGGTCATCACCGAGAAGTCGAACGCCGCGCCGTCCCCCGGTGGCTGGAGGTCGGAACCGCAGGACTCCCAGTGTCTCTGGAGACCTGAGGAGGAGGACGGAGAAAGAGAGGACGACCTTTCAGAGAGAAGATCAAACTGACGGTGAGAGTCTGAGAGAAGGAAATAAAACGCAGGGATGGGTTTAAAGCAACATGAAACTCACATTTGGCGGGCAGCGGGACGCCGGGTGGGGGAGGCTCTCTGTCCTCTGCCTTACACAGATTCGGGGGTTGCGTGGCGCCGTGAGGCTGGAAAGGAAAACCCATCGACCGTCCTCCGGCGTCTCCTCTGTCTCCTCTGTCCCTCGTTGGTCCTCCTCTTGCGTCGCTGTGCTCCTCGTCGGTCCTCCCTTTGAACCAGGCGTTGGGTTTGTGAATCGTTTCCTGTCCTGTCTGAGTCCTGGACCGGACGTGTTGGACATCTTTACATCCTCCTCTCTCGTGTTCGCTCCTCCTCTGATCAGTAAATCCCTCTTTGACTCCAGGTTTAGTCCTTTCTACGTCTTTAGCTCCGTTCATCTCTCGGTCTCGATATCCGTCTCTGTAGTGCTGGTTCGTTCGGGAGCTGCCGTCTTGATGATGATGATGATGATGATGATGATGATGATGGTGGTGGTGGTCCCTCCTGGAGCTTCCCTCCTTGACCTTGTCCGTCGCTCCTCCTCGTTGTCCTTCCCTCTCGTCAGATCTCCTCCTCTCCTCTGAGCTCTTCCTCCGTTTGAGCGGAGGCCCTCGGTCTCTGTCAGGCCGATCCATCCTGCAGCCTGCAGAGGTGTAGAACCAACCCCCGGCGTTACCGGGCCAGGGCGGAAACCCCCTCACCGACCACCATGGACGAGGAGCAGGGATGAACTGGCGTAGGTAGGAGGGGTGGGTGGAGGAGGAGGAAGAGAAGGGGGTACTGCTGCTCCTGAAGCCGGCCCAGGAGACAGTGGGACGGCTGCAGGGTCGGAAGGAGGAGCTGACAGAGCTCAGCCGGCGAAGGAACATGTGGTGACTGCAGCAGTAGATTAAAAAAAACAACATTAAGATACAAGACTGTGAGAATTAGCTGCTTTCATTTAGCTTATGTCCTAATAAACGTTATTTAATTAACAAAACAATAAGAATAATCATCAATAACACAAGAACACACACTACTAAACTGATGGGGAAATGACTGATTTGACAAATCTGATTATTTTTCTCATAAATAAAACACTAACGTTGCAAAATTAATGATTTTATTGTGTCATAGATGAGAAATTAAAAAAATATATAAACAATGGGAGTCAATGGGGCGCTCAAAATTAGGTAAATGTTAAATTTGACGCTATGCAAAAACTAAAAATGTAATCAAGTCAGTATTTTAGATAACCCTGGTCATATCTAAGCCCCAGCCTCCTAACATTAGCTTTATAGAAAACATCTCGTTTTTAATGAGAAAAAAGTTCAAACTTAGAGACTTTGTGCCGCATGCACTAACGCAGCTTAAATGATAATGGCGCCAAAAGAAGAGGAAAACTTTGCCCAAATGGACAAAAATGTGAATATTTTTTCGCAAATATATGTCGCTCATGGTTCAAAGTCACGTCAAAAACGCCTCGACGTGTCTTTTAAGATCAGCTGTCTCACATTTCATTGATTGTAAAGTCAAACTCTCTCATTATTTTCTTAAATTTCGAGCAGCTAGCTGACATTAACTCACTCCTGTCCGCGGCCGAGAGGTCCATCGTTGAAGTTTCGGTTCGGATACATGTAGTTAAAACACTACGAGCGAACATTGTAGTTTTTATTAAGCTTCAAATCATCTTAAATACACAACTCAAAACAAGCCGCACTCACGAGTCCCCGGAATATGACGTCACCGCGCACGCAGACGCAAAGCGCAGGGAGCTTTGTGCTGCCTTCAAGGGACAAGAAAGAAGGGGCGTGTTTGCTATTAACGCGGAGAAAAGCTTAAAAGAAGATTTAATATTAACATTAGGATCAAGTTAGTAAAAGATAATTAATTAGTGGTGTAAAACAAGCCTCGATTACATCCAGTGATCTATTATTTTGTATTGATTTAACTGTCAGTTTTAGAAGTAAAGACGATAGTTTTCCAGCTGTGTTTTAATGTACATTATACGACAAAATCAACAAAACAAAATACTACAGCGGCTTTTAATATCTGTTATAAACACTATTTAATTAACTCGGCGAATAAACTTCCCCGTTGTTTACACATTTCAAGTTAAACGGCTCGTAAGTGTTCTTACTGTTACTGTAAAGCCATAACTTCCGAGGGCACGTAAAGGCATCATCGTTGTTTGACCCTTGCTCACTTCCTCTCGCTGGAACTTGTAGTCTTTTCTGTCCGTTGCTACGCATCAGAATTATACATTACGAAACAGTAAACGGACTACATTCGTGTCGGTTCTACGTGAAAACGGGTCCGACTAGAAACTGCCGTTTTTACATTATGCGGTTTTTTTAATCGCGCGTATGATGAAATGTCACGTTTTGTTTCGCAGCTACGACGAGTCACGAGAATTAAATTACGGAAAACTGCAAATGAAATAAAAACGTAAACGCATTGTTTTGTATTATTGAACATGTTATGGAAAAACAAAAGAAAGGACGGCGGGGAATGAAAAGGTCATTGTACTCACGTAAAATCGAGGCTCCTCTAGAAAATCGGTGAAAACGTCGAGAAAGGACAAAACCAAAGTAAATGTCCGATGTTAACCGGCTGCTGCTCGTCGTTACAGGCCGAGAGAGAAGCTGTCAGCGGCGGATTAAGGAGTCTGCTGCCGGGTCCATGGGAGGAGAGGAGGACTGGTGGTCTGAGAGGAGAGGAGGGGGGACGACGCATACATCCTCCCCTCTCCCTCTCTCTCTCTCTCTGTCTTTTTTCAGGTTATTGTTCTTCAGTTTAAAAGCAGCAACATGAAAACAAACCCCAACCTGTTCATGTGTCAGAATCACTTTATTAATCCTTTGAGGAAACGGTTTTATTGCTGTTTCAAGTCTGAGTCAAGCACAACCAGAATAAAATGGTGACAAATAAATTATAAAAGAGTCTAAAGAGTTAATAGTGACCAACATTCAACGTGAGGAATCATAAAGTTTGACGGTTACAGGCAGGAATGATGTCCTTTGGCCTTAAAGGCTCATTTATGGTGCCTCAGGACATAGATATGGTATCTATGTCCCGAGGTACCTTATGTTCGTATGTAGCCTACGTCCAGAGGTCGTGCTAGACTTTTTCGTTGTCTGTCATTTTGACTGACAAGGTCATAAAAATCATAATCTATTTTTACCCGTCACTTAAAATGGTAACCAAATAAAAAATAAAGAATTTAGGTTGCCAACACGTCTCGTCCGTACTCGGAACGGGACTGCTAGCGTAAACAGCTCTTAGGCGGTACCGTAGTGTTGAAGTGCTTCGGTGCTACGCTAACTCCATTTTGTTAGCCGTTAGCTGCATAGACGTAGACCATTGACTGTACTAGACGTAGACATATGGTTAGCTGAGCTCTGACGTGTGCATCAGTGTAATCAGTGTATCAGGAATTCATGCACTGTGAAAAGTTCCTCGATGTTTGTAACGCAAACTTCGATGAGAGACAAGAGCCAATTAATAAGGTCACTCGCCACCAAGTGGTCAGGGAGTGAATTGCAATCTGACAAAATGACGGATGGCCTTCAAATATTCAGTTAACGTGACCCCTGCCTACGTCAGTATGAGCCATTTATACTTGTCTACCCGTTAGTCTGGCTAACATCTCTACCCAGGCACTAGTCGGCGCTGTCAGGTTAATTTTTGTTTCTACTTCCTGCTTCACTTACAACAACGGCAACTGAAACTTTTGCCGAAACCTATCCGAAGTCGAGTCATACAAATGTTCGTATCTCTTTCCTCCATGCGTTCCATCTTTATTGATCCAAAACAAACAATTAGAAAATTGCGGAGATGGAGAAGCAGCTGGTAACACTAAAGAGGAAACATGCTACTACCAAACGGACCAATCACAGCTCTTAAGGTCTGCGTTGCTGTGTAGTTACGATTCTTGGGAGGTGTATGTCAGACAGGGCGCTAGCTAGGGTCTGAGTCTGTTGCCATAGCCTCTGTGTTAACTTAACTTAGAAGCATAAGCCACCTATTAGTCTGGCCAATGTAGTTGTGGAGTTGGGGGGAGGAGTTTCTTGCCAACACCAGCTCCACCCTTACAACAACATCACTGGCCTTGAGGATCAGTTTGTTGAGACTATTAGCGTCCACTCAGCATGTGACGGCGTACAGGAGAACACTGGTTCACCACAGACTCGTAAAACATCCTCAGATGTTAAAGGGGTCGACTCTGGACCGTCCTGTACAGCAGTGGTTCTCAACCTTTGTTGGGTCCTGGACACCCTGCATATTTTTGATCGACCCTGAGGAACCCCCACCCGATCTGGGGGGTGATGGTGCAATTTGATAGAAACAGTAGAAACTGCATTTTAAATTGCATTATGGCATTTCTTCACTCTTTGAGGCGTCTCAGTCTGAATAAAATAATGCTACTTCTATAAATGTCGTAGGATCTTTTTTAAAAGATACTTTCTTTTCATGGACCCCTTGCAATTACACCACAGACCACTAGGGGTCTGCTGTAGAGTAGCCTTGGTTGTCTTTCACCAGTCCAGTTTGTTGTCAGTGTGCGCCCCCAGACACTTGTAGTCCTCGCCAATGGTAGTTAGTGATCTATCTGTCTATCCATCCATCTATCTAAATAATAAATCATATTCTGATAAAATAAGCGCATTAAAAACATTTAAATCATAAGAAATTAGCTGTAGTGTATTATTATCTGTCTTATTTAATTAACCTCAATCCTTCAAACCGTCTGAGGAGCAGTTTCCACAAAGACTCATTTCAATAAAACAGAAACATCCGTTATAAAACTTTTATTCAGGATTCAAACAGTTTATCAAACTCGTGTCCAGAAACCCGTCCCCTCTGAGAACCAGTGGTTGGGGAGACATCTCGTCACCTTTGGCTCTGACTCTTCAGGCATTTGAAAGGAAAAACCCGTCTTGCGTGCGGAGGGGAGGACGGGGGTCGCAGGTTTGACGGCGTGCTGCTCAAGAATAGAAAAACATCTCAGCTATGCGAGCGTTTCGTTTTGAAGCATCGTCTCTGGAGGAAAGAAAAAATAGCTTCAGGAGCAGATTCTTCCTCTGCAGGGCTCTGACCATCGAGTCCTAAAAGAGCGTTTCTCTCTGCCCTGACACTTCCTGTTTTGATCTCTACTGGTTTTACTGTGACTCTCACATCCAGATTTTGTGTCTTACCATCTCAGACTATCTTCTTCCTCCTTTTATTTTCTGCAATCAAACTATTTGAATGAGAAATCTAGAGCAGACAACAGGTTATGAAACATGATGAGAGTGGAGCTTCTGCTTTATATATTTCTTGGGTCAGTTTTCAGATTTGAGGTGATTTCCTTCTGCTTGCTTCGTACTAGGGGATGTACTGATACTTTACCAGAACAAGTAAAAGCACTTACATCTAAGCACTTGCTGATACTTTATGAATTTGCTTAATTTTCATCAGATAAATCTTTTATTCTGTGACTAAAGCTGGAAACTGACGTTAATTTAATGTTTTTGTCTGGTCTGAAGATCCTGAAGATCCTGAAGATCCTGAAGCAGGAAGAACGTCTTTTTATTGGCTGGTTGGGCTGCTGCTGAATATCTTCTTCCTGGCGCGTTGTTTAAAATGTAAAACGGCACCGATCATGCACAACATTATGACCACTGACAGGAGAAGTGAATAACATTTTTGTGACAGTTCAGTGTTCTTCTGGGAAACTTCTGGACCTGGCATTCATTGGTGTGGATTTTACTTAGACACCTAGACCAGACCAGGCCCGTCCTGTAGAGTAGCCTTGGTGGTCTACAGGCCTATGATTTATAGAGGCCCCTCCCCTCAAAGCCCCCCTACTAACACCACAGGACTCAGAAGGCCCATGTCTATTCTCTGATGAGTCACCAACAAGGGAGACCTGCACGATATAAGGAAGGTGGTCATAATGTTATGGCTGATCGGTGCATCTCTAGTTAATATTCACTGATGCTGAAGCTGCAGTGAAGACGGTGACAGACAGTTAAACAGAAACCTTTGAGTTGTGCTTGTTTTAATTCCCAGATTCTTGAACAAACACTTTCAAATGCAAAAGATCACACAAAACTTTCCATCTCAGCTCTTTCAGGGTTTTAAGGTGCACTTGGTTTAACTCTCCACCGAAACCTTTCCAACAGTCTTAAGCTTGGACACAGGACAAACCACATGCGTCTCCTGTGTCTCGTCCACCGGCGAAGGATTGTTCAGCTCTTCTCGCGGAGCTGAACAGTGAAGAGCCGTAAGAACTCAGGGAGTCTTCTTCAGCTTTGAATCTCCTCCTGGACGCGGCGGCAGGCGGCGGCGCTGTGAAATGATTGCTCATGCATCTTCAGTCTGTCCGGGCAGCGGCTGCCTCGAGGCGGAGGATGGGTGTGACGGGGGAATAAAAGGTGGCTGAGGTGGAGAAAGGTCATGGAGGGGATGGGTCGGGGGTCAGGAGAAGGGCACCTCCCATCTCTGTGTGTAGGCGCTCAGTTCACAGGGGCTGATGACCAGCATCCGAGACGAGTCCATCCCGTCCAGAGCCATCTCCGAGTCCAGGCAGAACCGGGACACCAGGTGCTCCAGGTGAGTCCCGGACTTCTGCCACCGCTGCAGAGAAAACACAGCGTCACAAGGTCGGCAGAACCTGGAGTGATCTGCTCACACTAGGACCAGATCATCTCAACAGATCGCCTCCATCTCTAAGGTCAGGTCTACTTCTGGTTGCTGGAGTTTCTAAAAGTAGAATGGGAGGTAGAACCTTCAGCTATCAGGTTCCTCTGCTGAGGAACCAGCTCCCAGTTTGGGTTCTGGAGGCAGACACCCTCTCTACTTATAAGGTCAGGTTTAGACTTTCCTTTTTCATCAAGTTTATAATTAGAGCTGGACTGAACCGTCCTTTACTTATGCTGCTATAGGCCTAGGCTGCTGGGAGGACGATGCCCTGAGCACATGTCCTCTACACTTGTCTCTCTGGCACTGAGCTCCTGTCCTCTAATTTATAAACTACTTGGTGTTCAGTCGTCTCTCAGCTCCTTCTTCACCTCCTCTCCCCTCTTTTCTCAGATACATTCCTTCCTTTTTTTGTCTTGCTTCAGTCCTTCCTCTCATTCATTACTTATTTTTTCTTACATCCTTTCCTCTTCTTTCCATCTATTGTTTCTTTGTTTCTTTCTTCTTCCTACAACCTTCCTTTCCACTTTTGTTTTTCTTGCTTTAATTTCTTCAAATTTCTCATCTTTATTTCTTTCTGCCAACATTTATTCATTCCATCCATTGCTTCTTTTTCTTTCGTTCTTTCTTTTGTAATTTCTTCCTTTATTTTCTTCAATTTTCCCATCGTTCTCTCGTTCTTTTATTCATCCATTCTTACTTTCGCTCTGTCTTTCTTCATCCTTCTTTCTTTTCTCCACTCATCTTAATTCCAGACTGATAAACATTTTTCTATTTTTCTCTAAAAATAATAAAACCCTCTCTCTATATATTATATATAAATCACAGTAATTTCATGATAAGTAAAAGAATTGTACTGGCTGCAGGCAGCATATGTATTTAATAATTTGATTTAAAAAATAAAAAAAAAATAAATGTAGGCCTTAAATACCAAAAATATTTAATATTGTTATTTAAAAATTATTATTTTTTTACTGAAATAAATCGTCCACAGTTTAATCAGCTTATTTATTTCAGATTTTCACATGTTTGACTCAAAAACTTTTAATTAAGTTTAATAATTAATTAATTCGTGAATTAGTTAATGCATTAATTATGTTAAACCTAAGACAAACTAAAGTTTTAGTTATTTGGTGATGTTTATGGGGGCAACCTGTGATTCTCCTTCCTCGCCGCTAGATGGCGACACTTCCCTGCTTTTAATCCAACACGAGCAGCAAGCACAGACCAGGCAGGTACTGAGAGTGTGTTAGTATTGTGTGTGTGTGTGTGTGTGTGTGTGTGTGTGTGTGTGTGTGTGTGTGTGTGTGTGTGTGTGTGTATGTGTGTGTGTGTGCATTATTCATAATGGATTTTTAGCTGGAAAACAAAGCGACTGATATGATCAGACATGAAAAGAGGCTTTTATCTGTCAGAGGGTCTGAAACCAGTCATCAGAGAGAGAGAGAGGCTGTCAGATAGAAATTATGTATGTGTGTGTGTGTGTGTGTGTGTGTGTGTGTGTGTGTGTGTGTGTGTGTGTGTGTGTGGGTGCGGGTTTGCTCATGTATTTGTTTGTTTCTCTGTTTGTGAGGCGGCCATATTGTTTTTTGTGGGTGAAGTGTAATCTCTGTCGTGTATCTTCATCTCATAACATCACACACACACACATACACACACAGCGTGGCTTTGTTCTGCAGCAGTGCATTGTGGGTGTATTGCGGCGTTGTGAAGGTGACGTGAACATCAGAGTGAAGCTTTAATTGAAAACAGAAAGAAAGAAGGATAGAGGGAGTAATTAAAAGTAAATCAATTAGTATTCACCTCGTTACTGACTCTACTCTTTAACGTCTCTGTTCAAAGAGCTGCAGACACGTTAAAGCTCCTCTAGGACGTCTGAGAGCTCAGAGTCAGGTCATGACAGGGTGATGATGATGCTTCCTGGTTTAAGAGGAAGTCACAGCTGGTTGTTTTTAGTCTCTGACGTAAAGAGTAAATGTTTTCAGTTTTTACTTCAGTTCTTCTTTCCTCTCTGTCATTACTTCTCTTTTCTTACCTCCTCTGTTGCTTTCTTTCCTTTTTCTTTCTTTCTTCTTTCCTCTTTTCCTCTCAAACTTCCTTTCTGCCTTCAGTTCATTGGTTTCTGCTTTATTTCTTTTAATTTTTCTTTTTTCTTTCATCAAGTTTCCTAACTTCCTTCCTTTGCTTCATTCTTTCCTTCCTTTCTTCTTACTTCCAACCAAACTTCCGTCCATTTCGTTCTTTCTTCATGTTTGCTACCTCTCTCTCTCTTCCTTCCTCTCTCCTTACAGAATCATCTTACTGTCATCTAGTCTTTCTTCTGTTCTTCTCTCCATCCTTTCTTCATACCTGGAGGTTAAACTAGTTCATTTTCTTCTAACTGGTTCATTAAAGAGACAGATGATCAGACCAGAGCAGAAATAAACTATGGATCCTCACACTACTAGTAGTAGTAGCAGTAGTAGTACTCTAAACTCGTCCTGTAGAAGTTGTTTATATTCATCACATGTTGAACAGTCCTCTCTCTCTCTCTCATGGTCTGTTTAGTCTTTCTCCAACACTTTCTCTGTTTGTCTCCTCGTCTGTATAACCCCTCTCTCTCTCTCTCCAGTGACTCTTTGTTCTAATTAACCATCATCGCTCTACTTCCTGTCTTCAACAAACACACACTAACACACATTAACACACATTAACACACACTAACACACACTAACACACGTCCCTGTGTGTGTATTATTACACAGATTCACTAGTTTCAGTTACATGACAGAGATGTTCTTCAGTGTCTCTATGTGTCCTGTGCAGTGTTGTATAGTAACGAAGTAAAAATACTTCGTTACTATACTTAAGTAGTATTTTTTTATATTTGTACTTTACTTTACTACTTTTATTTCTGACGACTTTTACTTTTACTTCACTACATTTTCCGAAAAAAATCAATACTTTTACTCCATTACATTTACCTGAGCATCCTCGTTACTCGTTACAAAATAAGAAGGAACGTGATAGCCAATGGACAATCTTCGTTTTGTTGTAGTGGGACCAGTAGCCAATGATGTTGGAGATACAGACCGCAAGACGTTATCACTGGTTTACCCCGTTGTGCGGCGGATGAAATCAGCGGCCAGCGGGTACGTTTCAAATGAATGGTCGCATTATCATGTCAGTAGTCTCAGACAAGTCGGGTCTCTAATGTTATTTGAAGAGAAGGAGGAAGACAGAGAAGCCTAAAATGTCAGAGATGGAGGTGACTGAATCAGCGACTGAACCTGAACCTGCTGCTGAAACAACCAGCATAGACGACGACGACGATGACGATGAACACCCGTGGCCATACCTGCGGGGAATGTTCAGCTACATGATGTAGCTGAACATTCCCCGCAGACCCGGTCTGTAAGGATATGTTTGTGTATTTTTGTATATGGTTGGGTTTATGTAAGGAGGCGTTGAAGCTCCTTTAAGTGTCATGTGACACTTTGCAAATTAAACAAAACTTAAAAACTAAATTAAACAGGAATAAAGAAAATGTTACAACTCAAATTTCTGATTGCATTTTATTAACAGTACTTTTTACTTTTGATACTTAAGTACAGTAAATACTAGCTACTTTTTTACTTTTACTCAAGTAATATTCTAGCAGGCTACTTTCACTTTTACTTGAGTAATTTTCCAGTAAGGTACTTTTACTTTTACTCAAGTATGGCTTTTGAGTACTTTATACAACACTGGTCCTGTGTCCTTCCTTCTTTATGTCCTTCATTCCTGCCTTCTTTCCTTCCTTCCTTCCTTCCTTCCTTCCTTCTTTCCTTCCATCAGATCAACACATCACACCTTGTTTCCTGATCAGCTGTTGAGCTGTGAACATGTTCAGTCTGATGAGACACAGAAACAGGACGAAGGACCGGACACGTCTTCATGAGAAATTAACTCATCGCCTAGACAACGAGCCCTGAAGCCTCTGTCATCATCCACCTTTGATTTATTGCTTCTTCCTGTTTCTGCCTCGAGCTCCCGACGACGTTGACGAGTGAAACGCAGAACGTTAAACCACGACGACGACGATGGACGTACTCTCTGATAGCTCAGTCTCAGCGTCTCCTTCATTCTTCATTCCTCATCATTGTTTCATGTGTTTTACATATAACATACCCCCCCCCCCCCCCTTGTGTCTTTCTTGTTTCACCTTTCCCACCTGTGCATCCCTCTCAGGTGATTTATTGGTTGTCAGGTTGTTCTGTGCTGCAGGGGATTGTGGGACGCCGTCAAGGTGCCCAGTGGTCAGGTAATGACAAGTGCAGGTGTGTGTGTGTGTGTTAATCTGCCTGTATAAAAAGCAAAGTGTCAAGCATCTGTCTCTGCTCTGTGTGTGTGACAATCATCTTTAGACAAATTTAGCTTCAGATTAATTAACATTTAGATGAATTTATCCTCAATAAGATGAACGGTAGTGACTCGCCTGCAGCTACACACCACCTGCCTGCTTGTGTGTGTGTGTGTGTGTGTGTGTGACGGTGTGTGTGACAGTGTGTGTGTGTGTTACAGACCTGTTTGCCGTCCGCCATGTTGCAGGGCAGCAGCAGGACCTGGGACGCCGGGAAGGTGGTGGACAGGGACAGACAGTGCTGCTGCTGACGGATCTGCTGGCCGTGAGTGTAGACCCACTCCTGGAGAAAGAAAGGGTTAATGACGTCCGTTATCTGCTCTGTGTTTTAAACGCCGTCTGCCGGTCGGGTGTTTTTTTTTTTTTTTTTGACATTTTCGAGAGCTGCGTCGGGTTTTGTTTCTGATAAGAGCTCACGGAGATAAAGTCATTCACAGCAACAATGAGCAACATTTAGTTCAGGGACGGTGTCTGGTTACTGATGAGATGACAGCGCGCACCAGAATGTGGCCAAAAGTATGCGGACACCTGAAAATGTACGGCTACGAGGACAGGTCAGCCACAACATTATGACCACTGACTCCTCTCGACGTGGAGCAGCAGCGGCTCTACTCTGAGCTCCTCCCATATGTCCGAGCTACTAACCCTATCTCTAAGGCGTAAGGGAGTCCGGCCACCATGCGAAGGAAACTAATTTCGGCCGCTTGTATTCGCGATTTTGTTCTTTTGGTCATTATCCAAAGTTCTTGACCATAGGTGAGGGTTGGGACGTAGATCGACCGGTTAATTGAGAGCTTCGCCTTTTGGCTTAGCTCTCTCTTCATTACGACCGACCGGCTTAAACATCACTGCAGATGCCGCCCCGATCCGCCTGTCGACAGGCCTCTAAATTCACTAGATCCCAAACTGATCAAGTATCTGTAGGATCATCCACAGGGGCCCCTCCCCTCAAAGGTCCTCCACTAACACCACAGGACACCCTCAGAAGACCCATGTTCAATCTCTGGTCCACTGAGACCTACATAACATTAGGAAGGAGGTCATAATGATATGCCTGATGCCTGTATGTGACCTGGCTGCAGGGATTTTGCTCCAGTTCAGCCGTGAGAGTTTCAGCGGGACCCGGCTCACAGCTGGTGTCCCAGTTCCACTCAGAGGATGAGTCTGGAGTCAGGGCTCTGTAGAGACCAGCAAACTGTGAAAACCATCTATTTATGGTCCCGCGTACGAGGGCGGTGTCATGTCGTGTCGCTACAGAAATGTATAAAACGCTAAACATGTGGACACCATATGGTCTTCCATTCGTGCTATGATTAGTGTACGAGTAAAAATAATAAAGGAAAAACACAAAAAGACTCCTGACTCACTGCAGCACAGCAACAAGTGATGGATTGATTCAAGAATGTAAAAAAATGCAAAAACGTGCAGTTCCACAAGTGACCACTAGATGCTCCAAAAGCAGCTTTACAGCTGACATAAACATATTTACAGACGTGTAGAAAAGCTGTTTGTTTTTTTAATAAAACACCTATTTAAAGGGAAATTACCAATTTTTTTCAACCTGAACCTTGTTTCTGGCATAAAATACGGTCGTATACTCACCCATATAACTTTGGTGTCATTTGGAGATAATTAGATCTGCATATATCCATATAATGGGAGTGACTGGAGCATCAAAACGCAGCCTCTAAATAACATTATCTGCTGCTAAATTTCACCAATATTTTGTTACGATACGTTAGTGCTATTCCCCGTTGACTCACCCATATAACTTGACACCAAAGTTATATGGGTGAGTAAACGACCGTATTTTATGCCAGAAATAAGGTCCAGGTTGTAAAAAACAGTAGTTTCCCGTTTAAATCATATCAAGGTGTAAAGTTACACATGTGTCCTTCCAGGTTGCTAGCTGTCTAAACTAAACTCACGCTCCACCGCTTTTGTCAAATTTAAATTAAGCTGCATTCATGCCTCTGGGAGTGTATGTAACGACGTGCTGCTGCAGATAAAAAGAGCCTCGATTGATCTAAAATGCATTTCCTCATCCACGTCTCGGTAATTCCTCCCGTCACACCGTATCCACTCAGACGTCCGCCTGCCTTCCAGAATTGCAGCCATTCTAGTAATAGCGACCGTTAGCCGGCGACTAGCAGCACAATTACAGAAAGTTGCCCACACGCCAGTGCACAAGTGTGGCTTCTTGCATCGGCGTAGGCTGGAATCAGACGCCTGCAGCTGGAGTTGTTTCGCCTTCATGGACACAGATCATTTTAAAAAATAAATAAATAAAAATGAGAAGCAACTTTCCTGATTCATGCACAATCAATATTTCTGCAGCATGTTCAGTCAACAGTTTCTCTACATCTGGGTCGAGAACCCACAGACGTGGATGAAGTCAAAAGGGAATGTTTTTTTATTTTAAGATGTCTTTAATCCTGTTTAAGACGAGAAGAAATAAAAATATTGGGTATGACAATACACTAATCTGTTATGATTCAATACGCATTGACATCCATATACACAGACACAGTGTGGGGCTAATAGCTCCAGAGATGATGTGTATTCATAACCAACACACACACACAGACACTTTTACAGGCTGTGAATACTAAGGATCGGTCAAGGTTCAACAGCAACAGCACATTTATGTATGAGAGATCATGTTAGGAGACGATAATAGGAGCTGAGAGGAGAAACAAACACGTCCATACAGAGAATATGAAGCTGGTTCAGGGTCGTTAGAGATCAACGGTGAACTCCATCCGTCAAATATGAGCTTTACGTCTTTTCATCACCCTCAGGAGACGCACAGTGGAAAGGTCAAGCAACATTTAGAAAACACACATGTACACTGATACAGGTGACATAACCCAATCAGCCATAACATTATGACCAGATGTGAATAATATTTAAACCATCTTCTGACAGTTGAGTGTTCTGCTGGGAAACTTGTGGACCTGGCATTCATTCATTCATTGGTGTGTATGTTACTTAGACATGTAGCACCCACCTAGACCAGACCAGGCACCCCCACCCCATAGCAATGACACTCCTTGATGGCAGCAGCCATCCCCAGCAGGATGCAGAACGTCTCAAGGTGTTGACCTGGCCTCCAAATTCACTAGATCCCAAACTGATCAAGTATCTGTGGGATGATCCACAGAGGCCCCTCAGAGCAACTGTCTGCACTCGGTTTAATGTCTTTGGCAGCTTCGGCCGCTGGTTACTCAACAAAATGAGGTCTGACGTTAAAAAGCACACTTTAAAATATGATGCTACCCAGCAGTGCATTAAATTGTTTTCATCAGCTCAAACTTGTTTATAAAAGATAAAATGCTCCTGACATCTTAATGCACCATCATTAGGAGTAATCATCCAGTAACATAATATTTGTTGGCTTTAAATGCGTTTTTATTTATTGGACTTTCAATGCAGGACGTCTACTTATATAGTGCTACTTCCATTATGAACATATCAGAATATTTCATCCACCACTGTTTAAACGGTTGCCTTGGGCGCATTTCAGCTGATACACAGAATAAAAGAAACACCTCTGCAGGCATTTTGATAGTTCTTCAATAAATCAAGAGTCCACGCTGCTACTCTCCTGTCCATCACCACATTAAGCCCCGCCCAAATGATCTGATTGGCCAAGAATTAGAATGAGTTCCCAATGGAGAGACTCTAGATATACTTTCAAAATCCACATATTTAGGAATCGTTGCGGCCTTTCCCTTCAGAGTTTCAGCACATAATGATTAATACTCTCTTTTTTTCTGAAATGAATTAAAAAGGAACTTTTCTTGAACCCAGACCAGTTTTTCTACTACCGCTGACTCGCCCGTATAAAGTATCGAAGGGTACGAGGAGTTTCAGGCGAGGACAATGGGAGGTGATTTCAAACCAGCTCTGTGATGTCTTATCTCGAATATCTCGACGCTGCAGGATTTATTTCACCGCGTGATTGATTTATTGGACTGCAGCGTGACACTGAAGGTTAATTGGCTCTGTAGCTCGATATATCTCCCATCCGTCGGGTTCACCCACCCCCGGGGGGGTTCGGCCTGTACGTTTACATGCACGCTTAACATTTAGTCTTTAAAAGCAGGTAACCTCAAGTTGTCAGGTGGACGGGTAACGAGCCTTGATTTGTGCTAATGTGGCCGCACAGTTTAAACCTGTCTCGTCTTTATATAATAATTATGGTTAGTCAGTGAAAATGATCTTTCTGAATGCTGTACCTTGTTTCTTGCTATATTCTGTCATTGTTATACTTTTACATATTAATAAACATCCATTATATACAAACAAGCTCATAAACACTGATTAGGCTCATTAGCAGCAGGTAAATACTATGATGGAGTAGCCTATAGCAACAAGGACTACTGCAGTTCTATGAAGGGCTTTAAAACAAAGAGCAAATGTCCACTAGAGGCCGGCTTCTCCGGAGCATGATCAGTTCCAAATGGAAAGACTCCAGACTAGCTTTCTAGCTCCCAGGCTTCTACACTTACTCCTAGGAATTAACTTCCAACAGGGTTTAACAACCTGTTGTCTCAATGCCTTAACCTCCCAACCACCAGTAGTTCAAATTTGTAAACCTGAATATCTTCCACCCCCTGCAGACTACTGAATTAACTCATTTTGCTATCCACAGTGGACATTTTGGACTTTTCAATGACACCAAATGTGAAAAAAATGTGATTGGACTATATATTTTTTCCTGGTAGTCAATAGGATAAGCTGATTCATACTCCAAGAGAAGCAAGAAATTTGTTCTTGCTCCTAGGTCTGCGAGAACAAGAAAAAAAAAATTTGTTTTGGTCAAGTCATTCATACTTCACGAGAAACTCAAGTGCCAAACTCCAGGGAAGTCCTCATAGGACCCTCCCACTGCAGCCTATATCCAGCCTAAGCGCTAAGCATTATGGGAGATGTAGGAGATAGACGACGAGAGGCACTTTTCTCATTGTTTTCAGATGACGGCCGGTTGTTTTGATGACCGCACACCGTTCATTCAGCATGTACCCAAATGCAGTTTGATGATCTGCAGGAGAGATTAGCGATCAGACTGTGAATATTAGCATCTGGGAGCTAACAGAGTGGCCGCTAGCATTTCTTCTTTTCTGCATTAAACACACAAACATTAAGCACATTTCCAATTTCTGACACGACACGAGAAAAAAGTTCTGCGATGTGCCGATAACAAGAACTCCCAAACAAGCGCCGCGAGAACAAGTTTCTCACGTCTCAAGGAGCATGCACAAGCCTTTCCTGTTGTGCTTCTATAACAAATGACACAGTAACCAGAATAATTGGCTGCAGCTAAACTCGCTCCCTGGCTGCACAGTTAAACATCGAAGCAGGTCAGAGCTGAAACGAGGTCTGCACACTCAGCAGAGTTGTTCCCTGGATGAATAAAAGGTTAAAAGCAAACTGTACTTGGGCTGAAAATAACGATGACACCTGCAGCTCTGCGAGCGTTATTTGTCCTGAGGAAAAGTTGCCCGCGCCACCTTGAACTCGTGCTTTCAATCACAGCCGACAGCAGGAACCGTTTAAAAAAAAAAAAAAAACACAACTTCATGCCCGTGTGTTCGGAGTGATGGTTTTGTGGCCGGGTGGTTCACATTTCATGTCCGTCAGTCTCCTGCTCCTTCGTCTTATTCCTGTGCTATGTTATACACAGCCCAGCGCACCATTAACGGAACAAAACGATGCATATGAATCCGAGACGACCGACATTGTGAGCGTTCTGGTTCGATTTCAGCTGCTCCAGGATTTTACAAATTGGTCTCTCTGCTTCTGCTATTGATTTTTCCCTTATGTGGGAATGTTGGTGCAAAATGGTGGGTTTAAAGAAATGCTCTCTGAGGAACTGATGTAAGATTGTTCACCGTGGTACATCTGCTGGGATAGGTCCCATATTCTATATTCCATTATTTTAGTCCAACAAACACCAAGCGTCTGTTTGCTGAACTGTGTCCAATAGTGGTCCCAAATGTTAAATATGGGCCCTAAAATTATTATTATTCAAATTAAGAAATGTAGTTCTATGACACACCAAGGGGATGGTCAGTCACTCAACAGGAACCAGTGCACGAGAAGAGAATTGAAAGTGAACAAAACAGCAAAGTTCAGACAGATGGCTTTTCACCTTTATATCTAATGTGAACATTAAAATCCTTAAATATTTTCAAAACAACATAGGATGAATAAACTGTAGATCACCTGATTGGGGTGATTGAGGAGGATCAACTTTGTACAACGGTTTGTCCATCCTCCCAGCTAATAGTATCGCTCCCTATCTTACTAGCCTCCCAGCTAGTAGTCTCAGTTCCTAGCTTCCTAGCGTCCTACCCTGGACATAATAGTAGTAATAGTAGCTCTTCCTAGCCTCCTAGCTAATAGTAGCTGTACCTAGCCCCCCAGCAAATATTAGCTCTTTCAAGCTTTCCAGCTAACAGTAACTCTTACTAGCTTCCTAGCTAAACGTAGTTCTTCCTAGCCTCCGAGCCACCCAGCTAGTGGTATCGCTTAATAGCTTCCTAGCGTCCTAGCGTCCTAGCCTCCCGGGTAATTGTAGGTCTGCCTAGCCTCCTAGCTCATATTAGCTCTTCCTAGCTTCCTTTCTAATAGTAGCTTGTCCTAGCTTCCAAACCACCCAGCTAGTAGTATCAGTTCCTAGCTTCCTAGAGTCCTAGCCTCCCGAGTAATAGTCGCTCTTCCTAGCTTCATACCCTCCCAGTTGATACACACATAATACTGAACACAAAAGTACTTACTGTCAGATACATTTATTTGATTGACTGAGACTGTCCACTTGAAGAAGCTTTCATATTATTTATAATCTCTATAATTCGTCATTCTTAAACTCCCTTTTTAAAAACAAAACCTCATTGTTTGAACACACTGAACCAATGCCGTCCAACTTCTGGCACAAATGGATTATAACAGAAACACAGTTCTCCTTTAATCTGGATTCTTCTTTTAATTAGACTGTGTATGGATGTCTGCAAACCCCAGGGATTTATTCTTTCACTTTTCAAAATGACTGAAAAGTAAAATGAATTAAACTCTTTTAAGTTCAACAAATATTCCCACGTGGGAGCCGCCCAGTTCAAAGCTCTCATCTGAACATTACGAGCCTCTCTATCGCACTCACAGACGTCCCAGCGGTTTCCTCTTATGAGCACAGGGATTTGAACCAGCGACCTCCCAATCCCGGGCTGGCCTCAGCAGCCTCCGGGCATCTCAGCCGCTGACACGTCGGGGTTTCTGCGCGGCGGCTTGTTAGAGCAGATCACAGCCTCCACACTTGCACTAAACACGGAATAATGAGAATCCTACGGGTATTAATTATCGCCGAGAGAAGGGAGGACGCACGCAAACACTCGTCTGTGTGTTTCTCTGCTGTGGAAGTAAAAAAATAAATAAATAAAAAATGAACACAGCGAGAGCAGGTCGGGCACACAAAGAAAAATAAGCAGCCTACAGAAAAACACAAACACGTGGATCATGTATCACCTCACAACCTGCTCACACACAAATACCTCCTGGTTTGTTATTAAATTAACAAAACACACACAGACACACACCTGCTGCTTTAACCTTATGTTTCAGCTTAATGATTAATCTTTATTTACATCTACTAACAACAAATGAGAGCAAGTGTGAGAGGTTACACAACATTATTGTACCCGTCTTAATTAAATACTCTTTTTTCTATTTTTTTAATTAATCTAGTTTATCTGTATCGGGGACCACTGCTAGACATCCACACTCTCCTCAGTGTGTAACCACAGGCAGGAAGAACAAGCCACTACATGCAAATTAATGCTACTGCAGCTCCACACTAGCTCCAAGACACAGAATATGTATATTTTTTCCCAGTGCATCTGTCCATTTATTAAGGTTGTATTCTCGTGTTCACATCCTCTTCTGAAAAATTCTTTGTTTAAATAAAACATATGCACATGAAGTAAAGAACATATCTTAGTTTGATTTCAGTTGTTAGCTTACCACGTACCAAAACAATCTTTTCCCCCGTTTTCCCTGACAGCGTTTCAAGAATATCTGCGTCCACATGGATCCGTCTCAACACGACTCAAAACACTCCTTCATACTCCAGGCCTATAGGTGGCGCTGTTTCAGAAATTCACAAAATCGTAGAGGAAGAGGCGGAGCATGCGCATAAAGCTTGAGCGCTGTTTACAAATCGGCTTTAGAAGAAACCAAACTCAAAGAGAAATGATATTTAGCCCTAGTAACCATAATGGGCTCAATATCTTCTCCAGCAGGAACACGAGCATGTAGTCCACCATTGTTGGTGATGTTGTTAGGAGACGTCTCGCGGGATATAAGAGGTGGAAGGCTGCTCCAGGGGTGTGGCCATGACATCATCGAAACGCACGTATGCGTTTTCGCCGTCCACATGAAAACTCAAGAGCTACATTTGCAATTTTTTTCACCCTGGGACCAGGTTTCAGAAAAGTGCATTTTAGTGCAATGTGTTTACAGGATTCATGTGGACGATCGTACAAAACATCTGCCTTTAAACCAAAAAGCGTCCAGTTACTGTGTGGACGGGGCCTCAGCGTTCATGCAGAGGTGGACCCTGTAGACCACATTAGACCTCAGGACGTTGCCTTGATCTTCTCTGATTGGTGCTGGGTGGAAACAACTTGCTTCTAAACTTCACTGAGAGGAACAGGCTTCCACATATGGTTCCTTGCCCCATTTAGGGTTAAGGCCATTTTAACAGCTATATCCCATGTAGAAATACTTCATAAATAAAAGAGAAATAACACAGTTGACCCAAAGGTACAGAGACCAAAGAGTTTGCAAAGCTGCTGCGTAAAAGTTCGTTTCCTGAGGGTGATTTGACGTTTCACAATGACCTAGCTACTTTTACAAAGTTAAAATGATATATCTACACAAAACAAATTATATATGTACCGTATTTCTATACAGTATATGTGTATTGGTACATAATCTGCATGACCCCTTGTGTCAAGTCAATACGTTTTTCTTTTCACTGACTTTACTCTGATGAGGTTCCAAAGTCCAACAATCCCAGTAATTTTTTACAGTCCTTCGTTAGTGGATATGAATTTGAAGGCTAACTACTTAGTTTCGTGTAGAGATCTCAGCCTGGCTTGTGTACGTCAACCAAGCGTCAATATATTGAGAATTGATGATAGACATGTTTTTTGATTGGCGGTCTCGAGTCTCTCTTTGGGAACTGATTATGCTCATTCATAAAATCATTTGGGAAGGCCTTATGTTGGGAAGGACAGTAGAGTAATAGTTATCTATGTCATCTGAGTGCCATAGAGTTGATTTTGTTCACAACAAAATGGCTCTGATTGGTTGTCGGACTGTCCATTTGTGCAGAGTGTTGTTTCCAGACTCTCAAAAATATTCTCAAAACAATTTGAATCTGGTAAGACTGGAGTAGCTCACAGTACTTCCTGTTTGACCTACCTGGTTGATGGCGGGGACCCCCTCTGTTCCTATACATGGAGCCAATGTGAGGACGGGCATCTCCTGGCCCTCCACCCTGCGAGACTCTAAACAGTTCTGCCTCTGTCGGATCACCCCGGACTGTGAGTCAGAGTCATCCGGGACCCTGGCGGAGTAAAAAAAAAAGAAATATTCTCTCAGCTGAGGTGAATGGAAATCAACAGAATAAAACATAAACTGCACCAGAGCACGTTCACCCACAGTGGAAGAAAAAAATAGGTTGAGAGGAAATTTCCATGAGCCAGAAGACATGACCCAATCATCCCCAGCACCGTCTCATTAGCTACATCAAGATATCACAGTTAATTTGATAGTTATTCATCAGCACTCGGAAAAAAAAGAATAAAATCACGCTCTGCACCTTTAACAAATCCGCCGAAGGCCACGATTCTCCAAACTCATTACTTCGCAAAGTTTCTCCCTCCTCCCCCGATAAACGTCCTCGGTCTTTCTCGTTAAAGTCCCGGCAGCGCCATAAACTCGGGCTTAAGCCCTGTGGCATTAATTCCATCTGCTATCTCTCTCTGTGTTTTAATAACCCGTTAAAGGTTATTCCTCGTTTTAAGGGTCAGGTCTGTGTTCCCCTGAGACCGAGCCTGTTAATTCCATTCTGGGGGATTAACGCCGGCCTCCAGTGGATGAACGGCTATTTAAGTGTGTGTTGAAATGTGTGCGAAAGAGAGAAAAACAATTTTGTTTGCGTAAAGGTATTAGTATTGGCAGTTTTGTGTGTTTGGAAGTAGTGAATGTTTTTTATATTTGGCATTAAAGTCGTACAGTGTGATTGTGTGGAGATAGCCGGTTACTGGGACCCCTGGGAGCTTAGCCAATCAGGATGGAGGGAGAGATTTAAGACACAAAGACTGGACCACGAATGTGAGGAGATGTTGAAAGATATTTGCAGCACAGAATTTATCCAATCTGCTTCATTACAGCCGATCTTATCTGTGAGTAACTAACGATCTTCTGTGTTTGATATTCACCACCGGCAGTGTTGTCTTTTATTATAGACAGTTTTCTGTGGGAGTCTCTGGGAAGGGTGAGGCTAATGCTGGGTAGTCTTACTTACACCCATCAGCCACAACATTATGACCACAGACAGGTTATTTTAAGAATTTAATTTCAGTGTTCTGCTGGGAAACGTCTGGACCTGGCATTCATTCATTCATTGGTGTGGATGTTACTTAGACATGTAGCACCCACCTAGACCAGACCAGGCACCCCCACCCCATACCAATGACACTCCTTGATGGCAGCAACCATCCCCAGCAGGACGGAGACATCTTGGTTCATCTTTTTCTACTCTGTCAATCCAGGACTTCTTGGTTAAGGGTAAATCTGGACTCATCAGACCACATGACCTTCTTCCATTGGTCCAGAGTCCAATCAGTATGCTCCCTAGCAAACTGATTAGTGTTTGATTTTGGCCAGCTAGTGTGCGTTCAACAGATTTGTAATGCAAAACATTTCGTATAAAAACTGTATTTAAATTCCTGCAATTCTCTTAAATAAGTTTATTTATGCAGTGTATACAACTTTTCTCATGGTGACTGGTCTCCCTCAAGTCTTTATGTATAAAGTTGCACCATTTTCATGTTAAAAATAAACAAACTGATACAAAAAAAAGAAGAAATAATCTTCTTTTAACAAAGTCAGCAGAAGCTTTCCCTGGACGGATAAGTCTGAGTATAAACAAACAAATATATGCACACACGCAAACTCAAGTATCCATTGACTTAATGCATATCCTCGCTCTTTGACCCTAAAACTAATTCTAACCCGAGACATCAAAACAGGAACACACACTTACTTGAGCTCCGGGTAGACGTTGTCCAAGTACCACTTGAAGGATTTGCACTTGAGCTTCTTGCGTAGTTCCACTCTGCCTTGGACACTGAGCACAAACACAAACACGATGAATGCGCAAAAGTCAGATGCAGTCAACGTTAACAATCACCATGGTGTCACAGGTTAAACCGGTGGTTCCCAAGGAAGGAGGTGCAGTAAGGCAGTAGAATGAGGCTTGTCTGAGCGCTGTTAGCTACCATAGAGAGGTCTGAGAGAGGGTTCCCGGCTAAACGTACAGCAGAGGATGAACCTTCATCAACTAATAAACAACTTCCATATAATATTCTTTTCTACAAAAGGAAGCCTTTGCAGAAAAACCTTGGGAACCACTGGTCTAACCAGATAGGACCAAATAAACGTAAGGCTGTGACAAATGATGGAGTTGTGTGCAGGTAAAGCTCAAATGTCAGTGTTTACACGTCTCTGACAGATAAACACTGACATTTGAGGACAGCTTAAGTGTCTGTAGGTGTCCTCTATTGGGCCCAATGTTGATAGTCGCATCCTATCTGGTCTGGTAAAGCATTTATTTTAGACTATTAAAAGACTTCTTAAAGAGTGACATATCATTTCTGACTGCTATTCCCTTGGCTACCAGAATGATATAAGCTGAACGTTGTAATTAAAATATCCGTCTTAATGCTGCTTATAAAACCTTGCTTGGCAGAATTTCCAGTCTGAGACACATCCAGAACATCGGCGCTTAATAAAAACAGATGGAACGACTTGAGAAGTGGGCGGCATGTCTGAGGTATCAGGCCTGAACATCAGGTGTTTGTGTGTTTTCTTACTCTCCGTAGGATTTGCCTCGCGCTGCCGGGCGAGCCGAGTAGTAGAAGAGGCGGAAGTCGTCCATCCACACCTCCGCCGTGCGACGCGTGTTCCTGTCACCACACATCACATAAAGTACAGTGACTCTATTGGAAAAACTCTGTTCAAGGACACTGGTGATTGTGTAGTCACTTTTGAAAAATGATGTATGACTTATTATTAAAATGCTTCACTTCAGTGGCTGAAAAATCTGAAAGTTTTCAAAGGTTTCATCAACCGAGGGACGACAGTGTAACCTTGACAGAAATGAAAGGAGCTATACGTGTTTCCTGAGCTTAATGCCTCCAGACTGCACAAGTTCAGTTGAACAGAGAAGAGGCATTAAAGTTTCACTTCAATAAGACGATCTGATCTCCTAACAACCATGTAAACTCTGGATGTGCTGGGTTTTCTCTAAACCTGTTCTCTCTGAGCATGTTTTCTTCACGTGAAGGTAGAAAAACAACCAGCTGTTGAAACAGGAAGTGTTTGAAAAGATGGACCAAGCTGGAGACCACGTGGACGGCAACGATGGAGACGTGGAGACATCTTGGTTCAACTTCTACTCTCTCAATTCAGTTCTTCTTTGCTTGGTTCTTCCTATCCTCCTTCTATCTTCTACTCTTTCTCCCAACATTTCTTAAGTTCCCGTTCTTTCTCTATCTTCTTTTTCGATCAAAGCATGAATCCATGCAGGAACGCCGGAGACATCTTGGTCCTCTAATTTTGTCGCATCAATGCAGCGCTTTTATTAAAGTTGCGGGGTAAGAATCGGATATGTTCAGGCCGATTTGATCGTACTCTGGTCGTTCTGTAATCATGAGAGCTTCATGTACTAGAATCTGTTTAAAAACTTCATCTGGTGTGGGATGAACCACCTTCTGATCAGTCCAGCTAAAACCAGGAGGCCCTGGTCCCACCTGCACCCTGTATCCATCAATGGGGAACGTGTAGAGGTTGTTCCGACCTATAAGTACCTGGGTCTACATCTGGACCACAAACTGGACTGGTCAGCTAGCGTAGACTCGGTGTACAAAAAAAGATCAGAGGAGGCTAAGGTGGTTTAATGTTCTACCAGACTAGCGGTGTCAGTGTCCTCTTCTACCCTATGGTGTCCTAGAGAAGCAGCACTAAGAAGAAAGGACACCTCATGGATGGACAAGCTGGTACAGAAGGAGGAACTCTGAGGTAAGGACAGAGCTGGAGTCCCTGACATCAGTGGCAGAGACAAGGTCTGATCCATCATGAACAATGTCCACCAGCCTCTACAGGACACCATAGACTCGTTCAGTGACAGGCTGCTGTCTCTGTTGGTTGAGGAGATTGTTTGTCCCTCAGGACACAAGACTCTACATTGTTATATTATTAAACAACTTAAATGATGAAGCTTCTCGATACTGAATTTCCCTTGGGATAAATAAAGACTCTATCTGGATATGTAGTGGACATTAACGTCAGGTGAAAATGGTGTAACGCTTGTGGCCAGGTGTGTTATCTGACTGATCCTACAGATTGTGATTGTTTTCTGTACCCTCATTGTGTTTCCAGATATGGAGCCGTGTTCATACCAGGCGTAAATCACCCATGTATCTCATTAGCTTTTCTATTCACCCTAACGGAGAGTCGCCTTTTCTCTGGCTCTCATCCCCGTTTAACTCCCTTTCTCTCATTCTCTTCTCCCTGGCTGTCTCCCTGTAGTAATTAGCTATTAGCCGAGTTTCTGTGAGCTGTGAACGATCTCATTGAAATGACAGAAACCCTCCATTACAGGCATTACGCACACAGGCTGTGGCAGTTTAATGAAAGGGGAAGAGGGAGCGGATATGAGACGCTTGTAGGCGTATAAACATAAATACGTGTCAAACGCGGGCTTAACAATTAAAGCCTCTGCTTCCTCGCAGCACTCCTGCGCACAAACACGGGGTCGCGGCAGCGGGGGTCCTCGGCGAGGGGAGGAAGGCGTCGTAATCTTCGTAATCGAATTATTAGGCAGCCCTTTTTTTTTATTTATTTTTTTATTTATTTATTTAGCATATTCATAATCCAGACTGCCGGCGCAGAAGCCTGCAGCTAATTATCCGACAGAGCGACACGCGATTAGACAGCAGCAGCTTTGTTTTCAGGGATCGCAAACACGAGGCCGTTCTCGAGGCCGTCGTCCTCTGCGCCGAGCAGATGTTGCCTCGGTAACGGCCAACGGGGAACAAAACGAGCGACTAAACGGCATCGGCGCCAGCGCGGCTGAGCCGGTCGACTCAAAAACAATAAGTCGATACGAGCCTTCTGGAAGAGGACGAGCGCCGAGGAGCCGTTCAGCAGCGGGAACCGCAACCCCTCCGCCCTGGCACCTTTAAGTGCCTTGCTCTGCCTATTAATCAACAATAGGGGAACTCAACTCCCAACCCTGGCTGTGTTAATGCCTTGCCCACATGCACGGGGTTACGTGAGTTACTGAACTGTAAAAGGAAGGATCTGCCAGATACATCATCAGCCTGGCACTCAGTGGATCCCAGGAGTTACTCTGTGATGAAGTGCTGCAATTTAGTTTTTTGTAAACTCACTCTCCCCGTCTTTGACTTCACTTTGTCATTTAAAATGGTTCCCAGAATTCCTTTCAGTGCATGCCCAGACCTGATGCCGGCCCTTCAGTGGATATTAACGAACAAAAAGGGGACAATTAAAGAGAGGTTTCGATATTACAGAATGAAATGATGCTCCTCTTGTGACTTTAGACGCATGAAAGAAACACTTCTTCAGTTCTTACTCCTGGTTATGTAACACTACGAGGAACACAGCACGCCGCAGTGTTGACTGTAATCTGAACGGAACCAGAATCCTCCTTGTAGCCGTGATTAATCTATTCACACTCGATCAATTCGCGCAGCACTCCGAGCACATTAGTCCTGTTAATGGATTATTGGGGCCGCCTGCAAACATCTTTGTGCTTGAAAGGGGCAGAGGACAGAATACAGCTTATGCTAATGGGATAATATTGCACTCGGCTCAGCTCAAAGGCTCCCAGGCAGCTGTAAATCCACTTTAACAATGACAGGCGGGCGGGCGGTGGGGTTTGGGGTTGGCGGAGCGGAAACAATGCACAGCGGGAGAGTTGGTTTCGCAGGTGAGTAAGTGAGGGATTAGATGAATTTACAGAAAAGTCAAGTTAATCTGGTCAATCAGGGGGTTTAGAAACGCAAGAATATTCAGAAAGAAAGTGAGTATACGGGTCGAAATACTTGTGGAGTGACTGAGCAGACAGAGGACTGGACTAGAAATTCTTGTAAAATCTTGTAAGAATATGAGATTGTTCATCACCTGACAGAACAAACAAACAAAGTTTTCTTCACTAATTTTGCAATTTGCAAAGAACGGACATAGAAAGTGAAGAAAGACACTAAAGGGTGAACTTTACACGGTGTCCTGTCCCCACGTAGGACTCAAAGCTCACTGCAGACACTTACTTGATGTACGTGTTGGCGTTGCCCTCAGGAAAGACGTACGGGTGTTTCTTCCTGAAGACGTGGCCCACTCTGCTGCAGGGCAGGATCTCCAGGCTGCCGCCGCACTGCCACACCCGGAACGAGATCTCTGCAACACCCACAGAGACGTCCTGATTATCCCGCACGTTCATGTCACATGCATCTCATCAGTTGTTCAAACAACGGCTCCGACTCACAGTGAGATATCAACTCAGTTCCACTGAAAACAAACATATTCTGTTAAGGGTTGGTGTCTCAGGGGTCTCCACAGCGAATCATCTGCTTCCATCTCGTCCTATCTTCTGTGTCCTCCTTCACTACGTCCACAAACCTCCTCTTAGGTCTTCATCTAGACCTCCTGCCTCTAAACTCAGCATCTTCCTCCTCCTCTGAGCACGTCCAAACCTTCTCAACCTGGCTTCTCTAACTCTTACCCATCCTGGTCCATTAGCTCCAACTCTACAAACTTGGGATAGTTTGTTAGCAAGTTTATTGAAGCTTCTAAAAAAGCAGCTTCATCCAGATTGAAATGTTGAAAAACCATGCCTTTCCTTGATTTGATTGAACCGCTTGTCCTCTGGAGGGTTACGGCCAATCTAGAATCACCAATGAACCTAACCAGCATGTCTTCGGACGGTGGGAGGAAGCTGGAGAACCTGGAGAGAACCCACGCAGACACAAGGCCCCGGTATTTTATGATCTACTTCAATTGCAAATAAGTTTTTGATTTTCTCTTCTTGCGTGGTAACAAATAAAAAGACATACTTTTAAGAGTACACTGAGAGCATCGCGGTAACTGCTTGTTTTCACAGCGGCTTTGTCTTCTTCTCTTCTTCTATCCTGCTAAGTGGGCCAGATCTCCCTGAATATTTGATTACCCGCTGACGGGACTCAGATCTGTTTGTTTGACTTAGTGTGTCAGCGTGTGCGATGCCGTGCATTATCTCCTCACGCGCTGCGCGACCTGCTTTTACGCTGCGCTCGCTCTGATGTGTAATCCGCAGAGTTGCCGTCTGTCTCGGAGTTCAGAGGAGGGGAAAGTCAGCAGAGTACTTCACAAAGTTGTGCAGCTAGGGGACGACTAGGGGAAACGTGGAGGAGAGCGAGACGGAGAGGGAAACTGGACCGGGTCTGATTAGGAGGAGGAGGGATGAAACACCGGCGAGCACAAAGGAGGACAAGAACAAGTCAGCAAGACACCGAGATACCGAGGAGATTGACAGAAGCCTGACGGGGAGCAAATGAGTGAGAGCGTCTCAGCGAAAAGAAGGAAAAAGAGGTCTTTAACTGATCTGAGAGGAAGCAGTACGCTCAGAGCTCCGGTGATTGGAGGGAGGCAGGGGAGCAGCAGGGGAGCCAGATGTTGCAGCTGGATGGATGTCAGGCTCTAAAGAGTTTTTTTTTTTTTCTTTTTTCTGCTGATTGAAAAGTTCACCTTCGTTCAGCTCGTAATAAAAGACCTTCACAGGACTGACGGTTAATTCACCGGCGTTCCTTCCTTTCTTTATCATGCAGTGAACATTGTGTGTTCAGATTAGAGGGCAGCACCAGGCTGAGGCAGGACCACGTACCTTTTTCAAATAAATAAAAGGAATATAAATCTACTTCCTCAGTCTCTCGCAACCTTTTCACTCAGGACGACGACTCACCAAAGTTCTCTCCGCCCCAGATGTCCATGGCGGTGTCGTATTTCCCGAGGTGATTGAACCAGGACCTGTCGATCACAAAGAGGCCGCCCGCGATGATGGGAGTCCTGACGGAGAAGAAGAAACCGGGTTTCATCAGCATTAATGGACGCACCACCTCACAAGACCTCACAGCGAAGTGGATGTAAACTAAAAGGTCTTCCAGCTGCCAATTAAACCAAAATAATACTAGTAGGCTTTAACTTTGTATTACGTGGTGGTCAGTTTTCAGAGTAACATGCTAGCTAACATTAGCCTCAAAAGCTAGTAGTTGCCTGACACCTTCAGCGTGCACCACGTCCTTGTAGAATAATGTTTCTACAAGGAAAGTTAATGCTATGTCGTATATGTGAGCGGTTTGGGACGTTTAAGACTGGATCTCTAAACCCTCACATGACCAGATAATCTGAGCAGAACCTGCACAGTCAGGACTAATCTAAACTCAGTCTTAGCCTCTGTTTGGACCGGGCGTCCTGGGCTATCTGACCACCCATCTAACCCTAACCCTAATTTAGGGTTTTATCTAAAACCCTTCTTGGTTTTAGTTTGTGCATATGCTGACCTCCCTACCCTGTTTCCATTTTCTCTAACCCTAACCATCTGGTACCCTATGCCTGACCTTGACCGATTTAAAATAAGTCTCTAATGGAGAGCTAAAACTTACATTTTGAGTTTTGTTTTTGTCATTCTGATCGATATAGTCAAAATTTTTGAACTTTAAAACCCCGTTTTGTTTTTTTTTTAGAGAGAAAGGAGCACATTCTGCTTTAAATGGTACAAGATATAACCTGTGTCTGTGCATAGCAACCTTTCTTCTTCTTTGTCCCCATGGAAGAGGAGTTCACCTCATTCATTCATCCACTGTTAGAAGTGACCACATGAATAAGTGATGTCTGTTCATTAGTAATGAGAGCCTTTTAAAAGAGTCCGTCAACCAACTAAAGAAGAACTAAATCTAACCAAGAATTAAATATATAAATACTATAATATAGACACTTTGCAGCTTGTTTGAAAATATGTAGCAACTCCTCAAGTTGCTATGTATTCTTATCTATCACAATGAGGTGCACAAAAGATAATAATACATGGCTGTTCATGGTTCTGAAACAGCATTAGAGATGAATTAGAGAGGATACGTCAATGTTCATCTGCATACAGAGACAATATATGAGACAAATATGAGACAAATATGAGACAAATATGAGACTGGACGTCCAGTGGTGGCTGGGGACACATGTGGGGGATGTGTTTTAATGCCAGGTGTGAACAGACACGAGGCCTTGGTCTTAGATTAAAGGAAAGTCCTGTGACATTGAGTTTTCAGGAAAATGTGGATATAAAATTCGTCATTTTCTGGTCTAATCCTGAAGCTTCTGTTCCGTTGCTCTTTGTGGTTTCCAGAATAGAAACACACTCACTCTCACACTCATTCGCGCTCAGTCACACAAACACAGCCTGAATCACAATCTGGACAATGTGGCGAGTGAATAGCTGAAGGCCAGCACGCGTCATCAAATACCCTCTGTTTATCGACAATTATCCTGCCATCGCCGCCTGTATATAGCACTCAGTGTGTGTCTGCGAGTGTGTGTCAGTGTGTGGGTGGATGTACATGAAAACAATTCTTGAAGCTCAGTTCGTCCTGGTGTGTTTAAAGGGATGTAACTGTGAGTGTGTGTGTGTGTGTGTGTGTAACACTGAAGACAGGGAGGAAATTAAACGGTATAAAATAACAAATAAATGGAAGGAGGCTGGTGTATATGTGGTATATCCGTGTGTTTGTGAAGAACATAGACTGTATATAAATATGGACAATACGTCTCCAATTCCTCTCATTGGTCAAACTGACGCTATTTTCCCAGAAATATGGGCGGCGCCATCTTAGGAGTTTGGATCCAGAGTCTGATCAGTCCGGCCCCAAGAGTGGAGCCACGATATTGATGAAGAATGCATCAAAAATTCACTTTCAGGCCATTTTTGGTGGAAAATTTATCACCGAAACACAAAATTTTCTGCAAAAACCAAAAATGCACTTTTGGGCCATTTGGGCCCAAAAACTGCATTTTCGTTTTTTGGCCAAAATTTTTTGGTGCATCACTAATATTGATGCCCCGCCCACTTTTCCTCCAGACTCACTCCAGTTTTCTTTTAATTAACACAACGTTCTGGTCCACCTCCACCAGTTACAAGAAAATGTTACATTAAACACTGGGCTTGTTTTGAAAAAATGTTTTTTATGACTGCTGGGATAGGCTCTAGTCCCCCAGTGTCCCTCTAAAGGAGAAGCATTTACAAAAAATAAATTAATTAATGAATGAAAACTCAACATGTAGGCTACTTCCTGATTCATTGAAGTAAAATACTTCTATTTTTTGTTGTTGTTGTTTTTTAACTTTCATTACAGTGTCATAGTGGTTAGCTCTGGTCCTCACAGCAAGAAGGTCCTTGGTTTGAATCCCCGGGGCTAGGAGGGTTCAATTCTCATGGCCTTTCTCTGCGGAGTTTGCATGTTCTCCCCATGTTCTTGTGTTCTTGTTCTTTCCTACGGGCACCATCATCGAAAACATGGGTCCACATAGGCGTTGGGTGCCCACAGTGGACTAAACCCTCCATCCAACCATGTACCATGACAAATAAAGTACTTTACCTTTACCGTACTATTTAAATCATATTAGTAGAAAGAAAATGAAGTCCTGTATGAACTTTCTCTTTTTCTTGTTAGACTATAGAATAAAAGAAAGTTTATTTTTTTCCTTCCGTTGTTGGATATAAAAATAAAAATCAAACACATAACTTGAAACTTGGAGCCCGGGAGTTTCATCAAACTGTGCTGTTTGAGGAAAAAAGTGTTGAAAACTAATGAAGCACATCCAGTGGAGAAGATGCTCTGACGTGACAGACGTGATGGTTGGAGTTAAGGGTTGGAGGCGGAGGCATGCCGTGAGTCAGCGGCGCTCCTCACAGCTCCGCTTAATAAAAGCGCGTCTGTGCGTTCAGAGATGGAGGTGGTGACTCAGTCCGGCCGTCGTGGGCCGACGTGACACAGACCGGAGAGGCATCCAGGTGAGAGACAATAAACAAGCTCCAGCGATCTACATGTAGCTACAACACTCCAGCAACCATCCGTCTGTGACAGCTTACCACGCTGCCTCCGCTAAAAAACAAAGTCAGACAGTCACAAGTTGGCACGGCGTCGGTAAATCTGGGCTCCTGCCGCCAATCTGACTTATGAGCGGTGCCAAAGTTTTATTATTTATAACCGCGAGCGTGCTTCCCTTTGTTTGTTTGTCCGCCTCTCCACAGCCAATGATTTGTCAGGCGTCGCTGATTTTGAGCTCCGGTGAACTTTCAGCAGATTGTGTTTTATTTTTTATTTTTTTCTGTAGAGGTCGAGCGCGGCTATAACAGGTCAAACATGTTTGTTAATGACTGCTGTGCAGAGTAGACGTGCATCATTTTGTCATTTTTAGCAGCAGCGGGCCACCTCGGTGCAGGAATTCACCACCACCATTATCTTTCAAGCTTTATTCCTATTTTTAGACATTGTTAGTCTGTGATCGTGGCTCGTCTCTGTTATGTTCACATATTAAATATGAGTCACTTGAATGTACATGACTCATTTACAGTTTTGTTCCATATATTTTTGCATATGTACACTTTTTGGACGCTGTGTTACTGTGTCACAATCAACGACAATATGTCATCATGACGGTTTGAATGTGCAGCATAGGTGCAACACAAACCAACAAAGAAGTACCAACAAAACTGCAGTTCCACAGACGTCCACTAGATGCTGGCTCCAAAAGTGAGTCAATTTAAGAATGTAGACGGTATAAAAAATGGACGGCATGACCTGCTGGCTGTAGGCTGCAGTATAGGACATATAAACCCCGCCTCCTCCATCATGTTAGTGGATGGGACTTGGGCCAAGCTGCTAAAAACACTAAAATTCATGTCAAATTCCAAATCACATGACCAGTTTAAGACGATGTAGCAGCAAGACGCAGTTTCACTGAATCTCTTTTTCATCTTGTGTAGAAACGTCAAACTACAGACCAGTTTTCCAATTATGTTGATTGGCCAAGAAAAACTAGACTTATTTAAAATAATTTACGGCATGCTTTTTCCTGAATATTGTCGTCACGTTTGGTGCAGGAAGAAACGATGAAGAGGAAAATGCTAGCCAGCAGAGAGCACTCACAAGCAAAAAAAACAAAACCAAAACAAAACATGACACCCTTTTTCCTATTGGTGGAAACATGCATCACATCAACCAAAAATGCCTGATGCGTTTCCTACATTTTAATGTAAATTGTTGTAAATAACTTTGTTGTTTGCCTTTTTACATAAGCTTTTGGTTTTCACAGTGAAAAATTAAACTTCTTTCCTGCTTGGATTTTATGTTTTTATTGCGGTTTTAGGTCCAGTGAGATGTCAAAATGAGAAAATAACTGCAAAGTCACACATGTGAGGTTGTGCTGAAAAGAATGACACCAAACAAGGTGCTGACTGATATGCACCGATCCGGCATAACATTATGACCACCTAATATTGCCTAGTTTTGGTGTTATGTGGCCGAATGGTTTCCATCCATTCCTTATTGTCCCATATTTTAGATTTGTTATGCAGAATCAAAATTAACAGAGGCAGAAAATGGCAGAAACAGAAAAAGCTGTTAATTCAGTTATAAACTTTAAAGAATAGTTTGCTGTTCACTTAATATTCAAAAGTTCCTTTAAGGTTAAAAGCCGCAGAGGAGTTTGAGGAGCTTGCATGACTTTCAGAACTATGCATCAACATATATCTGTACTGTATAAATAATAAATAAGGTTTAAACACTGCAGGCTATGGCATATGTAAAAATGTTTTTAATTCCTACTGAGAACGCTGAGAGCAACTTGTCTGGAACAAGTGTGCAACACATCTACCAAACCACATTTAGCAGCAATTAAAACTCTCCACTGAAGCTTGAAAAATGGGAAGTGAAGATCGGGGTTAAACACCCACGTCAGAGTTTCTTCTCTGACAAGTTTTTTTTTAAGCATTTATTAATTTATTAGTTTGTTTAACTCTGAACTTCGTCTGCATTTGGTGAGCAGCTGTAAGAGGAACCAGTTTTACATGTGTGGATACTAAGAGGAAGCCTGTTTTCTTATTTTTCATTTTTCTCCACGTCTTATTATCTCTGTCTCCTCTTCCCTCCCTCCACTTGTCTGCACTGGCTTAACGAGCTCTGGGTTCAGGATATGTTCCTCACAGTCATACATGTGTGTGTGTGTTGCCGTCCTCCTAGTTTTTTTTTTTGTTAGGTTCTGTGAGCCTTACTTGATTGGCTGGGTCGGGTCGGTCCGGCGAGCTCGCTCCTCAGACGACAACTGCTCCCACTTAAAATGGAGGCTCCAGTCAAAACCTGAGAGAGAAAACACTGATTACAAAGAGGAGACTGTAGATGCTTCATTCACTGGTACCATGGAGGAACATACAGCCAGAACATTATGACCAGGAGAAGAAACTAGCATTGACCATCTTGAGACAGTTCAGTGTTCTGCTGGTAAACCTCTGGACCTGGCTTCATTCATTGGTGTGGATGTTACTTAGACATGTAGCACCCACCTAGACCAGACCAGGCACCCCCACCCCATAGCAATGACACTCCTTGATGGCAGCAGCCATCCCCAGCAGGATTTAGACACAAAAACACTTTAGGAAGAAGAACATCTCAAGGTGTTGACCTGGCCTCCACATTCACTAGATCCCAAACTGATCAAGTATCTGTGGGATGATCCACAGAGGCCCCTCCCCTCAAAGGACACCCCACTAACAACATCCTGTTGCCAGACACCACAGGACACCCTCAGGAGACCCATGTCCATTCTCTGATGAGTCACCATAAGGGAGACCTGCACAATGCTAGGATATATACAAACGGCGGTCATAATGTTATGCCTGATTGGTGTATATGTGCTAATTGATAACTTGATTTGACCCTTTTTTGAGCTTTCTCCTAAATGATTCCTATAAACCATCAGTTTCTGTATGAGTCCATCTTTTTATGTTATGATCGAGGGCTTCATCTACAATTAAACTGCTCTTTATGAGACCAACTTTCACAATTGATTCCCCTTTATGTGTGTGTGTGTGTGTGTGTGTGTGTGTGTGTGTGTGTGTGTGTGTGGTGGACAGGGCTATTATCAGCATTGATTGGCCGATTGCTGTTACCAAGAGAAGAGGCTCGGAGTAGGACAGGCTAATGGAGAGAGGGAGGGGGGCGGACGAGGCTCTTAGGAAAAAGAATGAAGGATGGAGGAGGGAGACGAGGCCCAGGCACAGCTGTGTGATGTTCTGACTTATTTTCAGGCCATTTAGCCGCAGCTCGTCTGGAACTGCAGGATCTCGAGGAGCTAAGAAAAAAAATAAAAAATAAAATAAAAAATAATAATAATAATCTGCGACGCTCGGTGCACTAATGGACGGTTACGGACTCATCCCCTCAATTTTCTCTGCTACCGACCATTTCCTGGTTTATAAGATTTATCAGAGCACTTTATACACAAAATAATTATCTCTGAACGAGCGGAGAGGCTTATCAGGAGGAACACGGAGGAACGCTTCCATTTTGTTCCACCTCTGTTGAAATCTGTGATGCTGGTTTTGGGAAAAAGGCTGGTTTACTGACATTCAATTATAATCCATAAGAAGTTAGATCAAACATAACATTATGACCACCTTCATAATATAGTGAAGGTCTAACTTGTGGTGACTCATCAGAGAATGGACGACTGTGACAACGCTGCACTGATGCAACAAAAGAGACAATCAAGATGTCTCCAGAGTTCCTGCTCGCATGGATTCATGCTTTGATTGAACAAGAAGATTGAGAAAAGGGAGGAGAACAGGAACTGAAGAAATGTTAGGAGAAAGATAGAGGATAGAAGATAGGAAGAACCAAGAGAAGAAAGAGGAGAAGAAGCTTTTTCCTCCTTCTTCATCTCCAGTCCTGAATTGATTAAGGAGAAAAAGATGAACTAAGATGTGTCTATGATGCTAGAGATGGCTGCTGCCATCAAAGAGTGTCATTGCTAGAAGAAGAAGAAGCTTTATTGTAACTATACGAGAATACGACGACATTTCATTTAGCAGAATGTCATGAAGCAGCTACATGTCACAAGCATAGAAAAAATAAAGGTACTGTAAGAAAATCTGCTGCAAAGAACAGTTGTAAAACGCAGTAGCCCTATGGGGTGGGGGTGTCTGGTCTGGTCTAGGTGGGTGCTACATGTCTAAGTAACATCCACACAAATGAATGTCAGGTCCAGAAGTTTCCCAGCAGAACACTGAACTGTCTCAAGATGGTTCCATGTTATTTACTTCTCCTTTCTGTGGTCATAATGTTGTGGCTCATCGGTGTATACTGCATATATAGAGGACATATGAAGGACACAGGACTGCATGAGTGGATACGCGAGATTAAACTGTTAAATCAGTTCAGTTTTGGATTAACTTGCAGACACGCTGGAATGTTTTGCTCCAGAAGGTTTGGATTCACATCCCGTCGGTTTCTTCTCACGTTGTTGTTTAACAGTATTTAGAGGTTGGTGGAAGTGGGTTTGACTTTGAAACTGTTAAAAGTCTGATTCCTTTAAAGAAACGGGTAAAAGCTGCATCTTAATACTGGTATCATACGTTTATGTTACAGTCGTTTGGGGGCGGTGTCTGGGGCGTCGCTTTACTGTAAGAAAATTTAACTCAGCAGTGTTCAAATTACATATATGAGAACATAAAACCTGCTGAAACCATCTGACTGGCCCAGCAGATCATTGCTAGCGACATTTAATTCCCAACTGAGAGACTCTAGACCGACTATCTGTCACAAAAGATGATGATTGGTGAGCAGGGATGCTGTCCCAGGCCCTTCACTTATGTTTGGTAAAAGTGAGCAACGAATCAAAAGCTTAACGGTGGAGGAAAGTCGCTGTAAACACTCCTGATTTCAAATTCATCAGCATCTGTGAGAGTGGAAATTTGTGGGAGTTAAGAATCAGAAAGTGCATCTTCAAAGACACGGACACATATAGGGTCAAGACTTTTAAAAGACAAGATCACACTGAAGAGAAGAAGCTTCCACAGGGTCCCCTCAGGGATGCAGCAGGAGCAATATCAAATATTTCAAAGGTGTGTTTGAGGTTCACAGCAGAGAGAGAGAGAGCTGGTTCATGAACCCACCATGGAGTCCCTCCTCATAAACCACAAACCCAAAAGGGATTCTGCCTGTCATCAAAAGAAAAGCCCGGAGGCGCCAACAGACATTTATTTTTTTTATTTCTCTGAGCGTCGATGGAAGGAAAGCGTCTCCGTACCTCCACGTAGATCTGCTGAGGCCGCCACGTACGCAAACGTGTCCATGTTGATGATGTCGATGACCGGGCTGACCACACGAGTTGGGTCCTGGATCCAAAACGAGAAAGAGAAAGAGAAACACATTCAGGAAGGGTTTCAAATACAAAGACCGAGGAGCTGAACCTGCGTCTACGTCATCAGCTTCTCCTCCGATCAATGAGATTTTCGGTCCGGTGTGTGTTCATCTGTGTGTGAAACGGACGGTGTAGTCCAAGGTCACTACGCTGCACCACGCTGGAAATGAATCTCACTCGTTCAGCAGCAGTCATTCAGGTCCTGGGAGGTGAGAGTGGCCGCTGCCCTTCGTTTATTTTCTCACTTTGCTGGCGTTAATGTCGGAGTATTGAGCCGCAATAAATCAAGAAACACATAAACCTCCTGCCATGAATTAAACATTAAGAAGAAAGCAAGCGAGAATTCATAGGGTTTCATATATTTAATTATATTAGCGTTACCTGCTTGCACAGTCCCAAGGCTTTATATGTTAATTCTACTTATGCATTTCACAGACTGGTAGAAGCTGCAGCACCGTCATGACTAGAAGCTGCTTTTAGACCAAAATAACCATAATGCAAAAGTAAAGATGCTTTCACACATGTATTTCAGGGTGTAATATGATATAATATGGTTTATGTGGCAGTTAACCTTGATTCAGTTTGTGTTTTCAGGGCATTTGAGTCAACAAATCTGTGATTGGTCATAACTTGATGGGAAGTTTGGATTTAAAGGTATTAAAGAAACATCAGATCAAAAATGAAGCAACAGCAGCGAATGTGTTCATGCATCAGTGTTCTGTACATGAACATATTCAGTGTGAGCTGCTAGACCCTGAATAGATAAAAAAAAATCTAATGCAGAAATGCAGAGAAAATAAAATGATTTGTGCTTTTGTTGCACTGTTGTGTTCCTTTTAATTAAACTAGTTTTCTGGCGTGCTCCGCTTTGCAGACGATGCTCTGCTCTCCGTCAACTGCCGAGTTAGAGCTATCAATGTCTAAATAATGTTATGCTACATAATCCTAAACAACGTTTGCACTTTTTTGATCAGCTAAATCAAGACGCAACATTTGGTACATTAAATGGTTGTTTTTATAAAAATTGGAGAGAGCCAAGAGAGCTAGCTTACCAGTTTTTTATGCTAGGTTTGGGCTACGATTTTTTTTTTTAATGTCTCAATCTTGCAAAGAAAGCAAATAATCAAATTTAATACATGCTACATTGCTAGCCTGTAAGCTCCATTGGGAACCGATTATGCTACTGCAAAGATCTCCCGGGCCAATCAGATCAACTGGGCGGGGCTTAAAGTGGTCATACCCGTCACCTGAGCGCCTTGGAGTTGAATTTGTTGACAACAAACCGGCTCTGATTGGTTGGAGGACTATCCAGTTGGGGCAAATATATTTTCTTCTGTGGAATAAGAACTATTCTATTTACTACAAACGAGATCAAATCTTAGGCTAAAGACGTGTTTTTAAATGTGGGTAAGACTACATTTATATTTGTGACTGGCTCATATTTCACGACCTCACAGCGAGCACAAAGAATCTATAAAACAGGTATCGTCACAAGATAAATGCCCACATCCCTCCAACACTGTGTATTCACCCATGAGGGCGTAAGAGTGGATTTGGCTTAGTTATTGCCTCCTTAACCCTTAAACAGAGCCCTAAATCCTTTTAAAATGAGAATGGGCGAAAAAGTCTGAACTTCATTTCCCTCATATTTCTACCTTGATGGCCCCGTTTGCTCTTTACAAGGATAAAAGTACAAAATCTCTCTCGCCCGTCCACGTACACACCCACACCGGTCCTGCCTGACTTGAGCTCGCTGTTAAATCACCAAGTGTCCCTCTATTAGTTTGGTCAAACGGCTGGACGCGTCTTCAGCCAGTGATATTACAGAGCAGGTGGAGCGGTTCTGGGCCATTAGCTGCAGGGTCAGTACAAGGGGACGCCGGCTGCATCCTCCCTGCACACACCCCCCCCCTCATCCCCCCTCACACCCCCCGGCCACATTACAAAGCACTGTGTCTGCTCTAATAGCTGTTAGGGTAATGACACTGCGCAGCACTCAGGGTGAAGCATTCACGACATTACTGTTGTAATTGGATGAGTGTTATTTTCAAATCACTCTGGAGCAGTTTCTTAATTTATTTTGCAGTTTCCCTCCCCCCGCCCTCACCCCCTCCTCCCACCCCCCGAGCTGATTTGAAAGCAGAACATCTGACGAGCAAACTGAGAGGAAGACTGAACAATCTGCTTCATCATCCTCGTCCTTTATGCCTCTCTCCTCTCTGCTGCTTTAACGGTTTCTTACTTTGTCCTTTACTAGATTCCATCTTTTCACATTTTTTTTTAATTTAAGTGTAAAATAATTAATTATTCCTTCTTTAAAGAGCAGCTGAGCTTTAATTAGTCTGTGTTTGGTTTCACTTCTGCTCAAGACTCTTGAGTATTGATGAGGCTATCACTTTGTTTTTGCTGCAAAGATTATATTCAAAAATAAAATCATGGTTAACTTGCTTTTAACTTGTCTTGTACACTGATCAGGCGTAACATTATGACCACCCTCCTAATATTGTGCAGATCTCCCTCGTGGTGACTCATCAGAGAATGGACATGGACCTTCTGAAGGGGTCCTGTGGATCATCCCAAGATGTCTCCAGCTTCCCCGCTCACGTAGATTCATGCTTCGATTGAAAAAGAAGATAAAGAAAGATGAAGAGAACAGAAAGTGAAGAAATGTTGAGAGAAAGAGTAGAAGATAGAAGAATAGGAAGAACCAAGAGAAGAAGGAGGAGAAGAAGAACTTCATCTCCAGTCCTGAACTGACTGAGTAGAGAAAGATGAAGCAAGATGTCTGCATCCTGTTGGGGATGGCTGCTGCCATCAAGGAGTGTCATTACTATGGGGTGGGGGTGCCTGGTCTGGTCTAGGTGGGTGCTACATGTCTAAGTAACATCTACACCAATGAATGAATGAACCAGGTCCAGAAACTTCCCAACTGTCACAAGATGATTTAAATGTTGTTTACTTCTCCTGTCAGTGGTCATAATGTTGTGGCTGATCGGTGTATGTTTAGCTATGCGTTGCATCTGTTTTTAGTTTTCCCTCATTCTTCTCCACATAAAGGATCCATAATAATCCAACAAAGCAGTCGTCATGAAGAACAGACATGAACTAAAACTGCTGCAGTTAATGTGACCTTTAATGTGACGGATACGCTTTAGTCACCACTGCACAGAATTAATCAGCGGTGGAGAGCAAGGAAATTAGCATTTACTCAGATTCTGCAGATTTTCTTGTTTTTTAATTGTATATTTTTTTTTTATCTTAAAGTCTGAATCTGACCTTAAACTAGTTATTTGGCATCAACGACCTCTTTGTTGACGTCCAGCAGAAACATATTCAATCAGTCTTTCTAAGTGTTAACAACGTTCTGCATCTGAATGAGACACAAATACGATAAGCATTAATGAATAATACACTGTTAAATGCACCGTTAAATATAAGATATGATAAAAGTTGCTTCTGTATTTGTGTTTCTATTAATATTAATCCCATTATTTAGTCATTTTCAAATATACTTTTCCTTTTTATCTATTATTATCTAGTATTTCTGTTTAGTTTTTTTACATTTCTTTATGGTTTTTCTGTTCATTGTGAGAACCAGAGTGGGTCTTGTTTTTTTATTTAACATTTTTGTGCATTTTTATAAATTAATTTACTGCTTAATACATTTTTAAAAATATTTTGGCACATTTAATGGTAGATAAATGTATTGATTGGGTCATTTATTTATTAATTATTTTTTTTATTTTGGCACTTTGGGTCCTCCTTAGCCAGCTGGAGGTTTTCTCTTCGTATTGTTGTGTGCGCAGAATCAATACCCTCATACATTTCAATCTGAACATTTTGACTCCAAAGTGAGAGGACGGACAGTGATCGATGGTCTGGCGGTCCGAAACCACAAACACGCAGGAAGGCGTGAGGATGAATATGGATGATGTCGGCTTGAAGTCAGACCCCAACTCCTCCGGTGGACTCGCTCATTGATCACCGGTCTACGCTCCGAGATCAGAGGTCTGAATATCAGCAAAGACGAGAGGTGTCGGCTTGATGAGTCGGACGAGAGGAGACAGGTGAGAAAACGCCAGAGAA
>SRSE01001108.1:157500-163123 GCA_005024645.1 Planiliza haematocheilus | reverse complement strand
AGAGATCCAGTCCGTCCGTCAGCTGATGATCAACATCCTCCAGAACCACACTAGACTGGACTGGCCTCAGCGCTGTCCCCCATTACATCCATTCAGGTACCAGAACCAGACCCAGAACCAGAACCAGACCTAGAACCAGACCCAGGCCCAGAACCAGACCTAGAACCAGACCCAGACCCAGACCTGTAACCAGAACCAGACCCAGGCCCAGAACCAGACCCAGACCTGTAACCAGAACCAGACCCAGACCTGTAACCAGAACCAGACCCAGACCTAGAACCAGACCCATGTAACCCGTGTCTCTCTGCAGTTCTGCTCAGCTGCTCCCTCTGCTGGGTCAAAGGTCAGACCACTACACCGCCATCATCGTGGAGGAACCGGACTCGTACGTGGGACGGGAGGTGAGCTGGTCCAGGTCAGAACCTGTCCAGGTCCTGCTCTGGTTCTGACCCGTGTGTGTGTGTGTGTGTCAGGTGATCCTGGACCTGCTGCAGTACTCAGGTGTCCAGGTGAAGAGGGCTCTGAGCTCTGAGCTCCCCCTGCTGGACGCCCTGAACATCACAGCCCTGCCCTCCATCTACCTGCTGAGGCCCAACGGGACGCACGCTCACCTGTACAGGTGAGTACAGGAAGTGACATCACTGCTCCGAGACCTGGTACCATGAACAGTATAGAGATGGATGATGGTCATGAGCCCCGCCCCCTCCATGTTAGTGGGCGGGGCTTGTAGTGCAGGACATGTAGTGAACATCCGATGGTCACTAACCGGAGCAAGATATCCCATCATGCATTGCCAGAGGTTCTCTTGGCAACTCCTCCCCCTTTAACTCCTCCCCACTTTAACTCCTCCCCCTTTAACTCCTCCCCACTTTAACTCCTCCCCACTTTAACTCCTCCCCCTTTAACTCCTCCCCACTTTAACTCATCCCCACGTAACTCATCCCCACGTAACTCCTCCCCCTGTAACTCCTCCCCCTGTAACTCCTCCCCCTGTAACTCCTCCCCACTTTAACTCCTCCCCACGTAACTCCTCCCCACGTAACTCCTCCCCCTGTAACTCCTCCCCCTGTAACTCCTCCCCACTTTAACTCCTCCCCACTTTAACTCCTCCCCACGTAACTCCTCCCCCTGTAACTCCTCCCCCTGTAACTCCTCCCCACTTTAACTCCTCCCCACTTTAACTCCTCCCCACGTAACTCCTCCCCCTGTAACTCCTCCCCACGTAACTCCTCCCCCTGTAACATCTCCCCCCGTAACTCCTCCCCCTGTAACTCCTCCCCCTGTAACTCCTCCCCACTTTAAATCCTCCCCACTTTAACTCCTCCCCCTGTAACTCCTCCCCACTTTAACTCCCCCCCCTGTAACTCCTCCCCACTTTAACTCCTCCCCACTTTAACTCTTCCCCACGTAACTCATCCCCCTGTAACTCCTCCCCCTTTCACTCCCCAGTGAGAAGCGTCAGCGGTTCTTCTTCTCCTCCTTGCTGAGGGCGCTGCCGGGGGTCCAGCGTGTTGGGAGGGGGGACAGCAGCAGTACCAGTGTTGGTCATGAGGAGGCGCTGGTGGCGCCGTGGAGAGACTTCGACAGGTGAGGTGGGCGGGTTGTGTTTTTACTTCCTGTTTACCTGTCAGGTCATGTGACCCAGACGTGTCCCCAGGTCGAAGGTGTACCTGGCTGACCTGGAGTCAGCGCTGCACTACCTGCTGAGGGTGGAGCTGGCTACCCACAATGCACTGGAGGGGGAGGAGCTGAAGGTCTTCAAGGACTTTGTCACGCTGGTCGCCAAGGTAACAGCTTTGCCTCAGAACGCAGGTACGTAACCACGGCGACAGTAACCAGCTGACTTCCTGTGTTTAGTTGTATCCAGGTGGAGGCTCGGTGGTGAAGCTAATGGAGACGCTCTCTGATTGGCTGCTGGGTCTGCCGCTACAGCGAATCCCCTACCAGGCTGTCCTGGACATGGTGGACAACAAGATGAGGGTGAGACACACTCTGGACCTCAACCAGAACCAGACCCCCTGAGGGCTGACTTCCTGTCTCCTGTAGATCTCAGGTGTGTTCCTGGGGGCGGAGCTTCGCTGGGTTGGTTGCCAGGGCAGCAGGGCGGGGCTTAGAGGTTACCCATGTTCCCTCTGGACTCTGTTCCACGTTCTGACGGTTCAACACGAGGCGACACCGAACGCTCTAGACGACACAGGTCAGTCTGACCCTGACCCTGAGTCTGAATCTGAGTCCTCCTCATCCTCATCCTCTTTCTCCTCCTCCTCATCCTCCTCATCTTTGTCCTCCTCCTCATCCTCTCCTCCTCCTCCTCCTCCTCCTCTTTCTCCTCCTCATCCTCCTCCTCCTCTTTCTCCTCCTCCTCCTCTTTGTCCTCCTCCTCATCCTCTTTCTCTTTCTCCTCCTCCTCCTCATCCTCCTCCTCCTCTTTCTCCTCCTCCTCCTCTTTGTCCTCCTCCTCATCCTCTTTCTCTTTCTCCTCCTCCTCCTCATCCTCTTTCTCTTTCTCCTCCTCCTCCTCCTCCTCCTCCTCCTCCTCCTCTTTGTCCTCCTCCTCCTCCTCCTCCTCTTTGTCCTCCTCCTCCTCTTTCTCCTCTTTGTCCTCTTCCTCCTCCTCCTCCTCCTCTTTCTCCTCCTCCTCCTCTTTCTCCTCCTCCTCCTCCTCCTCCTCCTCCTCCTCCTCCTCCTCCTCCTCCTCCTCTTTCTCTTCCTCCTCCTCCTCCTCTTTCTCCTCCTCATCCTCCTCCTCCTCCTCAGGTCTGGAGGTGGAGGCGGCCCCGGTGCTCCAGGTCATGCGGCGCTACATCCGGACGTTCTTCGGCTGTGAGGAGTGTGGACGCCACTTTGAGGAGGCGGCGGCTGAAAGTCTGGAGGTCGTGAGGAGCAGAGAGGAGGAGGTGCTGTGGCTGTGGAGGCAACACAACAGAGTCAACGACAGACTGGCTGGTAACAAACACACTGATATTTATGGAAACCACAGACTGTAGAGCCAAGATGGCCGCCGTGTCTCCTCCCCCCTCCCCCACTGGTCAAAGTGAGTCCAGAACTGGATCCAGGTTCTGGATGATCCGTTACCAGCTCCATCATGGTTTTACACAGTAAATGCTAACGTCGCTAGCTAGCTAGCTACAGCTGTCAATCATCATGACTTCATATTAAGCAAAGAGCATAAAATACCAAGAGGTGAAACTCAACAGATGGCTCCATAGCAACACATGACGTGACAGCGCGGCCGCCATTATGGACTGAAAACTAAAGGACAACGTCTAAAAACAATGGGAGTCAACGGCACTTAACCAACTTAACGTAACAAATGTAAAGTCATATTAAAAGTTTCTGTCCGTCATATCTAAATATGAAAACAATTTAAAATACATTAATGAGGATGACCGACGTTAAATGACAGATTATGTTACGTCTCTGCTCCGACGTTACATTTCAGTTTAACATTAGCCTTTATGCTAATGATATGACAGAAAAGATGCGTTTAGCAACTTCCACAAGCCTTGTGATAGCTTTCTGTCAGATTTAGGTGAACTTGTGCAAAGTTAACACAGAAATAAAACAGTGGATAACGTAGCGATACCTATTTAAAAGCACAATGTCCGATCATCTTCCACTAGCATAAATGCTAACGTTATCAGACGAACAGTTAACTTGACAATGACGGCAAACACCGTAAGGTTTATATTCAGCGTATAAACTACGTTACTTTTAAATGTTCAGATTAACGAATTGTGCCTTCGATCCTAGTTTCCCGTTATCTAGTGATATTCATAAAGAGCTACTATAGGAATCTATTCTGGGACAAAATGTTATAGTAATCTTATAGTAATTTCTAACATACTATAAGTAGTATAAGACATAAATACTATAGCGGCTCTAGGATATAGAGATAGAACATCACATACTTCTGTGATGTTCTATCTCTATAATATTTTATAGCTGCTACAGTATTTCTATAGTAGTCTACTTCTAAAACCCACATTACTATAAGATTCCTATAGTACTTTTTCGTCCTCCACTGAATCTGCTTCATTACCACTTACGGTTTGCAAAGATACAATTATAAAATGACTGCAAACGTTTACTCTATCAATATTTATGTTCTATTATGCATTTTCTTTGTTATATAAATAACAGAAATTAATGAAATATAGGCAGACACACAGTAATGATATATTTATTAAATGTTGATTTTGAATTTAGTGAACATCAGCGTATATTAGGCAGACGCAGTCATTTATTATTATTATTTATTTAATGTTATTCTAAAAAGCATGTCTATGCTATGGAAAATAAATGTGATCTAATAATATGTTAATCATTATAAAGCTTGACAGAAATGCACTAGCCTAACATTCATGCTGTCATTCACGTTCAACATTCAAGTTAAATCACGACATCATTAACATATTTCCATTAAATGAGTTATTACCTTTGTGCATCCTTTGGAAATCGATGGAAAGACAAATCACTTCTGGTGAACTGATAATTCTTTCACTTTATTACAGAACACTGCTTGTGTTTTGACCACTTGCTGCAAACTGGCGCTAGATTTCAGCAGCTTTCAGTCCATAATGGCGGACGCGCCTCCACAGCGCCATCTACAGGCTGTTACCCATAACACAACAGAGTTTCACCTCATGGTATTCTAAGCTCTTTGACTTAACTGCTTAAAACTTATGTGATGCTACTTTAACCCCGCCCACAAACTAGGGGGCGGGGTTTATGAGCTACACTGCAACCAGCCACCAGGGGGAGCTCTGAGGAGCCATCATGGCGTCCTGTGGGTCTACAGACTGTGGTCTATGAGAGCATGCAGAGATTACACAGATGACTGATCCTCCTCCTCCTCCTCCTCCTTCTCCTCCTCCTCAGGTTCTCTCAGTGATGACCCCCTCTTCCCTAAAGCTCCGTGGCCTAGCCCCTCCCTCTGCGCCTCCTGTCACGAGGAGAAAAATGGTGTCCACGTCTGGAACCAAGACAATGTCCTCGTCTTCCTCCGTCACCACTATGGCGTCTCCAACCTCTCCCCCAGGTACTCCCTGACTCCACCTCAGGAGGAGCAGCGAGGAGGAGGAGGAGGAGGAGGAGGAGGAGGAGGAGGAGGAGAGGATCATCATAAACCCAGACACCAGGCTCTGAACAAGGAGGAGAGAGGAGGAGAAGCTGTTGGTGGAGGAGGAGGTGTTGGTGGAGGAGGAGGTGTTGGTGGAGGAGGAGGTGTTGGAGGAGGAGGAGGTGTTGGTGGAGGAGGAGGTGTTGGTGGAGGAGGAGGTGTTGGAGGAGGAGGAGGTGTTGGTGGAGGAGGAGGTGTTGGTGGAGGAGGAGGTGTTGGAGGAGGAGGAGGTGGAGTGTGGATCCTGGGCGTGGGTTTTAACAGCGTGGACATGTCTCTGTGTGTCGTCCTCTACGTCTCCTCCTGTCTCATCCTCATGCTCCTCTTCTTCTTCTTCAAAGTCCGATCCAGGAGGTGGAAACTCCGACATTCACGCCTCCACGTCTGACCGGGCCGGACCAGACCAGACCGGTTTAGACCAGACTCTGATAAGGACTCTCATAGAACCAGAGTTACTAGAGTAACTTCACTCAAACGTTTGCTTGGTTGCAGAGAACCATG